>JAJLRJ010000007.1:36833009-37180509 GCA_024195265.1 Dendrophyllia cribrosa | reverse complement strand
TGTGAATTATTGTCATTCATTATTGTCATAATTTATGTCAGTTGTTTCATATTTAAGCAGATAATTATCAATAAGGTGTTATTATATAAATAAAATTATAAACTTGTATAGAAAATGCATCAATGATTTCATCAGTCTGTACATGTTAAATATATTTCTTTGTTGATTCCTAAGATAAATAATAATTGTCTCATGCCTGCGAGTCCAAAACTCCAATCTCATACCAACTCACGCCTATGGAGCAATTTCTCACTCCTGACTTACAGATTTGAGCTATCAGCCTTAACTGATCACAATGATCCGATTAAAAATATAGTTATGTTAATGAAAATTTAGCACTTTTTGTAGGTTTTTTGTCATTCTGAACATTATGATTACAGCTGGATATTATTAAACGCAGGACTGAGGTCCATAGAAACTTCTGAATTTTTCTGAACATCTTTGGACATCTTCGGAATAGATCGGGTTGTCTTTGAATTTGGTCTGGTTGCCTTCAGAAATCCTGGCACACCCACAAAGAAAATCTCAAATAACCTTCATAGTTGGGGGAAATTTTGGCTCACTGGATATTTGTTGGAGCTTTTGTATCACTTATGAATTGCTATAATTATTTTGATTACTATTAATTGTTTTCTATTATAATATCAATGGGCTCCTGATCAACTCCATTAAACTATGGTGTGCAAAGGCGTAGCTAGGATTTTTCAAAGGGGGTTTCACACTGTGTCACACCCAGGGTACTTACCAGATTGTCATGTCGACATCCACGCTGTGTTTTACTAAAATTATTTTGCAAAGTGGGGGTCATGGGTACCCCAGGACTCCCCTAGCTATGCCCCTGGGTATTCCTTGATTATCAAGGATGGCAAGGGTGAAGGGGGGGGGGGGGGGGAGGGGGGGGGGGGGCTAGCAGGTGAAATTTCTCTTTCCCATTTCTGTACCGACTTCTCAAAAGGCTTCATTTACTTTTTTAATTACCCAATAAAAGTATGAAGTATATGGGGGATCTTGTAGTGAAAATAGTTCTGCTTCAAAATAGAAACATTTCAACACTTCTTTCCTTGCTCCACCACTAATTGGCATTTACATTTTGAGGTAATTGTGTAATGGTTTACATAAATACCTCATTAAGAATTATCTGTCTGTTAGGAAAGTTGTTAGTTAAAATTTTTGGAACTACAGTTTGCTCCCTTTCAGCAACCATTCTCTATTGTTGTACTTTGACTCTCATAAGCAACCATCCTTCCCAAGCAACCACCTTTGCAATTCCTGGTTGCTTATGACATAGGCAATTGCACATTTGTTATAAATTACCTAAAACTTGTGCTCAAGTGAAAGAACATTAGTTGTTCTCATGTGCACAGTCCTGATTGTTGTTCTCTAATCACATTCCAAGTAAGAGGGCCCAAAGAAAAAATTACCTCATTAAGAATTATTTCTGTTAGGAAAGTTGTTAGTTAAAATTTTTGGAACTACAGTTTGCTCCCTTTCAGCAACCATTCTCTATTGTTGTACTTTGACTCTCATAAGCAACCATCCTTCCTAAGCAACCACCTTTCCAATTCCCGGTTGCTTATGACATAGGCAATTGCACATTTGTTATAAATTACCTAAGACGTGTGCTCAAGTGAAAGAACATTAGTTGTTCTCATGTGCACAGTCCTGATTGTTTTGCTCTAATCACATTCCAAGTAAGAGGGCCCAAAGAAAAAAATGGTTCCTTAGTACCTTGAATTGTTTTGCCACAAACTCAGAGTAGAGTGCCAAAACACTCTGCATTTTCATTTTCAAGCCCAGGAGTTTGAATTCCTTTTTGCCTGAGGTCCTTCTAATCACAATTTTCTACCAGGTCTTTATGGCCAGAATTGGATTTCTTTCTAGAAGGATGGTTCTTGTTCAGATGCAAAAATGTATGTTAATCACTGCTTTATTTCCATTAGGTTTTTAAATCATGTTTTTCTCCTGAAGTTTTAACAAGGAATAATCTGTGATATTATATAAAAAAGTAAACAGTTGTCAGATTTGTAATGGTCGATGGGACCGAAATCTGTTTTTGTATGACTTATTATTGATTTCATTGATTATTTGTTTCACACGATTTTACAGTTTTATTATTTATTATTGTATTTATACTTCGTAACAACACAAATCCAGCACTACCAGCATTCAGTACAACAAAATTGCCTTCGTGTATTTCAAAATAATAACATTCTAAAACTCAAGAGGACCATAAAATGCAACGATCGATTGTTGTGGTTACCAACCTTGGTAATTCCGTTAATTAAGCTTATAGTTTTCGTTACAAAATATTCCTCGGTTGGAAATTCTCATGCAGCCTTGCTTTAATAAGTCTTCCGATCGATTAAAGGGCTTAAAACCCCGCTAAGTAACAAGAGGAATCTTATCAACTTCAATGAAGGCCGATTTGTGTTTGTTGTGGCTCAAATTTGTAGTCGGTGCACGAGTAAGTCTTTCGATCGGCCTAGAATGATACCTCAAGTTATTCAGTTGTAAAAATCAATGGTATCTATACAAGAGCAATCGCATAACCTTCAATTTAGGCCGATTTGTGCTTCCATAGCGGCTAAAAGTCTGAAAATTTGTAGTTCCTCGAGGTCCTCACAGCTCGAAGGTTCATTTGAAACTGAACGAGAGTCGCTCAAAACGAAAATTCATCCCATGATGCCTTTCGGCCCGTGTCCAACCTCCTCTGGTAGAACTACATGTAAAACGACAATAAATACGATCTCCGAATTTAGAAAACATTTAATGAATTGGGAAAAAAATAATTATACAATTAAGCAAAAGAACATGCATCCGCTGAGGAATGTTTTATTCGCACAACGGCGGAGTTTGAACTGAATCGAAGTTTTACAAAACGGTACTTCGCAAAGTCAAGTCAACACGCACGGCAGCGTACAGTCAATCATCGTCGTCACTTTCAATAATTACTCAACGCTTCTTTTCATTCTGGACGATTTTCACATTTCCATGAAAAATATACGGTTCTCTGGAGTGAAACTGGGTTGGAGTCGCCGAATTCTCCAGTCTCAAAGAGAGCATCTTCTTCGTCATTTTCAAGTGCCTTAATTGGCAGCTTGCGGTTTGTTGCCTTTTAATTTTGCAATGCGTATTAACAAGCGTCTTGCGTTTCGCAGCAAGACTCCCCTCGATTTTTCAAAGTACTTGTCCTTGAGGATGTTTACTGGAGACCTTTTGTCGGTTAAATACCTTTGAACGCTTCGCTGAAAACCAGATATGGTGTCTGGTTCGTACTCTTCTCCGTTTTTCTTGCGGATATTCATAAAAAAAAATTGGACAACAGGTGGTCAAGCTCGGCCGCAGGTAGGCTTTCGATATTTTCACTATTCAGCCCATTTTCTTTCATGTAACGGAAGAGAGTGTTCATGTCAGTCATGGTCTTCTTAGTAGTGTTGACAATTTCTTCCTGGCGGTGATCCGGCCTTGTCTCAACAATTAAAGTTGCAAAGTTCTTCTTCATCTGGATAATAAAACGTGCTCGGTGAATGTTCGTATTTCTCTTTGTCTTCCATGTTATCAATCATGCTAAATTGTTAGAAGGGTAATCTTATAATTGCTGCGGAACGAGCGCAGCGAGTAAGCAGCAACATAATCATGATTTAAGAGAAATATATGAGAATAAAATATATGCTACGAAAAATCTCGAATTGATCACTTTTTACCAGAATTCACTGCGCCACTAAAACATTTTGGGCCAGCCGATGCACTTCACCACGAACAATAGCCTCCCTTGGTGCTTCAAGCTGTTGGCTGTGAGATTTGTAATATTTTGGACCAACATGTCCCAGTCGATGTCGAAGACCACCGCGAGTTCAGCGAGGACTGTGAGGCATGGCGATAGGACCGTTGGATAGCAAAGATTTTCGACGATTGTACGGAATAAAAGACAAATTTATTTTGAAATCACTCCGACAGCGGTCGATGAGACTAACTGAGCTGAGCGCGTGGGGACGCGAAACCTGAGCTGAGAGCGTGAAGACGCGAACACGATACGGCTAGCTAGTAACGCAACATACTCACTGTCAATAATTAATCTAAATTTTGACACCTACCTCGTGGTGAACGCGTCCTTAGCTCAATAATATTCTACAGACATTGCAAGAACTTGATGCGTGAATTACAAAACAAAATTAGTCTTAATATCAGCTGGAGTTTTCGTCGATTCGTCCCGTTTACATTTGCTTTGCTTCCCCTCCAAAAACGAAGGACAAAATTCTGTAATACCAGTGAGAGGATAAAAAAGCATTATTACAACAAATTTACCGCAGCAATTACTATCTTTTGGATACACTAGTAAATTAAACAATATTTTGCTTTCCAGACGAGGTTTCTTGCATTTGATTTCATGCTTTTGTGTTTTCGCGGTTTGAATTTCCCGGGAGCTGAGAGATCGAGAGGAAATATCCAAATGGACCGTTTCCATGGTAATGGTCCGTACTGTAAAATCCGGACCGAAGAATAGCCAATCAGAGCACTCGATTTAGCCTTGAGTATTGCTTGCCATATAAAAATGGTTTTTATATTCTGGTTAAGGACAACACTTCTAGATATTGCAGCCGAATTGTTACTGCGCCTTTCAATAACATGCGGAATTTGAAATTCAAATCTCCACCAACGGTTGCGTTATTCGCTGCCGTCAATCAGAATTAATACGAAAGCCAACGGACCATGTAAAAAAGAAACAAAGAAAATGGATCGAAATCTACCAATCATAATGCACGGACGTGACCTTTTGAATTCATTGAAGTGAAGATCTGTTTCCTGAGAGGTAAGTTAAGATGATTGACGGCACTGTAAAACGCAACTGCTGGTGGAAATTTGAATCTCAAATTCCACATGTTATTGAAAGGCGCAGTAAGTTAATCTGAGTTATACCGGACATAAAATTAATGTTTTGAAAAAGTGCTCTAAACTTAGATTTTTAAATATCGAAATGTGAGCTATCTTTACTCGATCACCAGAAATTTAGGATTACATCTATAATTATCTTTTTAGGCTCAAATTACTCGTAAATATCTCCTAACTTAATATCCGAACTCGTTCAAATCTAGTTTACCGTCGCGCTTTTGCGAGCCAAGGTTTTTGTGGCCACGAAAATCGCTACATTTTAGGCATTTTGAGGCAATGTACGGCCGTAACGGTTTTTTGAAATTTTCAGGAAATTGAAACATAATTTGAACAAAATAACTATACCACGATAAATGGCACACCACAGGGTATCTATGGACAAAATAAGGAAAATCCTGATTTTGGACCGATGTGCCACTTTTCACCCGGTCAGGAAAAAAAGCCGCTCTTAAAAACTCACGCAGCATTTTCATGCTACATAGTATCAGTATCAATGCAACAAACAGTACTGTAGAGACACAATTGTAGATCATAGACTCGAGCAACAGGTAACTTGAACAAACTTGCAATTGTTGTGATTAAATTGAACGTATTTTTCTGATTGATTTCAATTATATACAAATTAAACTTGTTTTTGTACTTACAATAATATTTCTTGACTCCATTTGGATAGTCTCTTGTACTAACTTTTTGATGTTTTGCTGTGGACTGTTTTTTCTTGGCTGTGAGCAGTGAACAGTTTTTATAGTTAAAATTATAAAGCTAAAATTAAATATTGTATAATATATATAAGTGGATGCTTGTGACAAGTTTATATAAATATATATATATACACACACCCTGTTGCAAAAATATTGTGTTTATATCGCATACGTGACGATAGGCGGCAAATAGTTCTCGAGGTGGGTACAGTAGAGTTTGTTTGTATTTGCCGCCTATTACGTATGCGATATAAACACAAAGGGTATATATATATATATATATATATATATATATATATATATATATACACAGCAGTTTGCAAACATTTTAAACCCCCCAAAATATATCATTATATCCCTGCTCCCTAACAATGCTATACATATTTGGATATAATGATATATTTTGGGGGGTTCAAAATTTTGCAAACTGCTGTATATAATATATATATATATATATTCCTGCTCTGCTATACGTATCGAGCACTATCTGTCCAAGTGACGACAACCACAAAATATTATTATTATATATACACCTGATTGCAATAACGTTGTCATAGAAAAATGAAAAATGAAAAAAGCCAAATAGGAATTTTAAATTAGCTTAATCATAGCGACACGCGGCACGATTAACGCGTGCAGCGGCTATTGTTAATTTTTAATTAAGCGTGCAGCGGCTATTGTTATTTGAAATTTACCTAGGTAAAAGTTGAAATCATATGGTAAAGGCTGGTTTTCACTAGCGCATAAGCATAAGCACAAGCCAACATACGCAGACTCAGTAACATGTTGATCATTAGTTCCAATTGTTTAAACAAAACAGAACAATAGGCACTAATGATCAACACGTTACTGAGTCTGCGTATGTTGGCTTGTGCTTATGCTTATGCGCTAGTGAAAACCAGCCTTAACCGTCCATGTTGGAAATATGTTGCTACCCGGTTGATGTCATTCTCAGAGAATAACTGTAACATGATATGTGCACAGTTGCACTACGAAAAAGGAAAAGTGCAAAAACCTGTTCTTAAACATAGTTCTTGAGCATGATTTGAGAATTATTAAAATCCGGCTTTCAGTTTTTGTTTTTATAGTTTTCATTTTTCTATGACAACGTTATTGCAATTAGGTATATATATATATATATATATATATATATAAACACACATATATATATATATATATATATATATATATATATAAATTCTTGTTGCTTGAGTAGAATGGATAACGTAAGAGCGCTATCACGCTGCGCGCGATATCACGCTGCCCTCTCGTTCGACCCGGAAACCTCGTGTTTTAGATTTGTTTATTTGCATTCTTGCGACATTACGCACTAACATCATGTGTTTTTCAATGTATTCAAAGGACCATTAAAGGCCATATCGTGCGAAGGAAGAAAGTAATAAAAAGTCCTGTGTGGCAGCTCTTTTCTTCTGTTGTGTTGAAACCGCGAAGACCGCGAACACCTCTCTGCGGAGTGTATAGCGTGTCACGCTACGATTGACTCAGTACGTTTCTGCGTTGACCTTTAAAAAATCGTCCTTGTAGAAATAGTAATTGATAACGCAGAAAATAAAAACGCGCCCAAAGAAATGCAGAAAAAGAAAGAACCTGGCAAGCGCTGCGTGGTAATGTTTTGCAACAAAACCAACGCAGATGGGGTTAGTCTGCACAAGTTTCCGACCGATGGAACAAGACGACGCCAGTGGATTGATTTTGTGTTCGCGAACTGAAAAGGGACGATAACTGGAGGCAGGGCTCTGGCCATATTTGTAGTTCGCACTTTTCTGCGGACTGCTACGAAGGATTGGGTGCGAAACTCGCCGGATTTTATTCAAAACTTGTTTTGAAGAATACGGCCCGCCGCCGTCCACACAATTCAGGCAAATCCTACACCTGAGCAACTGCATGAAGCGCGTCTGCTGAAATGCGTTACGCTTCACCTGAATTTATTAACGCGTCTTTGTGCGCCTTCAACCGTGCAATCAAAGCACAAAGTCTCAATCGCGTTTTAAGTGAACTTTATTATTTTATTTGATCATGTTGCAATGTTTCAATCAAGATGAAACTTCGAGACAATGTTGTTTATATTATTAAGAAACGACCATAAAAGTTTAAAAAAATTCTATCTCGCGGTTTTTGAAATATGTAGAAAAGCGCTAAAACTACAATATCAAGGACTCAGTCAAAAAACTATGGTTTCCTATAGAAAATCGAATCTCCAAAACTAAAACCAGAAACGCTTTCAAACTTACATAGTTTCATCTCATACACTAAACACACATTTTGGCGTAAATTTGACATTGAGAAATTAATCTTTTATAAGATTAATTGAGGAACTTATGGATGTGCTCATACACATGCAAAATCACAAGTTCGAAATGTTTTAATGATTTTAATACTCAAAATCGGCTTGACAAAAGTTTCTAAATTTTAAATATTTTGTTTGCCATATGTCACAGTTTATCGTAATAGTTTTGATTTTTCTAGATGCCATCGGAATCGCTCGGAATTTGGACTCAAGTGATTTTAATGTTTCTCGTTTATTTCCGCAATTTTAAATGCGATTTATAAAATTGTTACACTCTTATAAATTTCAAACTATGTACAATATTTCGTACAAGTTTCATACTAATTCAATAAAGGAAAGTTAGTTAAACGGCCGCTCAAAAATGGTCAGTGCGGCTGCATGGAAACTGGAGGGAAACACCTTAACTGGGTACTTTGTGATGCATAAGTAGTCATTCAACAGCCCCATAATAAAAACATTTCTAAATGTTAAATTTGTAGAGAATGTATTTTAGGTGTGTTGAATCACTCACTCCTAGTGCAAAATGACTATAACATAATTCTAGTAGCATTATTTACAAACAAACTACCATTTCTCCCTATCCACATATTTAACAGTTTTGCATGTGTAAATGTTAACGAGCGGATAATTAGGGAAAGACTGTTAGCCATACAAACCCGAAACACATACATATTACGTGTGGTGGTTTACAGAACACCTTCTCTTACAACCGAAGAAACCACGATTTAATTCATATAATTTTTATGAGAGCATTTCAAAAATGGGAAGAATTTGCAAAAAAATATGTCAAGGAGATAACGTCAATAACTTTAAAAGCACGTACTTCTTGTGGGTCATGTAAAACTAGTCTGTTTACAAAATCATTCCATAATTTTAGGGCACAAGCACTAACAATGAAGAAATCATGCGTTCCGAACTCAAGATAAGGACGCCCTGTTAACTATTTTAATGAAAGATTGCTTTACTTATTGTAATTTGAGTCGGGTTATAGAGCAGACCACACAACTTCACTAGTGAATATTTTCTAGATGGTTCAATCGAGGACAATGTAAACATCAAAATGAAACGCACAGTTCAGTCGAATTAAAGCATGTTTATTTAAACCGTCTCCTTTAACAAATGTTTTTATTGTCAGCGCCAATAAGATTACCAATTCAGTAGGTAATGTCGCAGGTAGTAAAACTTCTACATTGTACGCACTCACCATTCCTCGCTGTCGAGATCTCGCGGCGACGGCGAGAAGGTTCTACGTCTCGCATACTTTCCTCCGATTCTTTAAAACGCTCAAAACGCCAAGGCTGAATGTCGGCGAAAGAATCGATTGCATTTTCAGGCATTTCGCCTTCGAAAGCTTCTTTGAAATCAGAAAAATCGGAAGAAGACGAAGAGCTTTCACTTGAAGAGCTGGAGTCAGACATGTTTGTGTTTATCTGTCAGTTCCACACCTGTGACGTATTATCACGTGATAAGCAAATCGGCGGACTTTCACTGGAGCCGTGAAATACTCGCTTTAACATGGAAATTCACGGTTAAAGAAGCTTCTCAGATAGCATTTTTTGTTTCCAACGTGATTAGGGAAGCATTTGGAATTGCCTAAAAATGCACATTCTAGCCAGGAGTTGCCCTTTAAGTGTGTGTCTGTTGGATATTTTGTGGAGATGGTGATTTTGTGGGAAGCATTTGTCGCAATGTACAAGAACTTTCTGCCAAGGTTAGTTTTCACATTTGGGTTAAAAGGAGGGTTGTACCACGTGATGTTTCTTGTCCGTTTTCTTTTGTTTCTCATGGCTCGCTCAGATGAAGGATTGTATGTCAGCTTCCCCAGTAAAAATAAAGGCGTGATCACGCCACGAGCGTGATCACTGGGTGTGATCACGCTGTGATCACGGGTAAAAACTTTTTACACGTGATCACGGCGTGATCACACCGTGATCACTATAGAACTGGTGATCACAGGTCAGAAGAATTTCAAGCGTGATCACAGTATGATGATGGTGTGATTACGGAAAGGGCGTGTGATCACGGTAAGGGGCTGTGATCACACCTTCAAAATTATTCCAATACCACACGTGATGGTGGTCACAGAGAAATTGTAGCTGTGTTATTGCAAAACTGCGGCAACATGGAACGGCAAATGGTGTTAATTTAAAGTTCCAAACTGACAATCAATAGAAGAAAGATAAGGCACACACATGTCATGATCCCAGAGGTTAATAACTACAATTTAACTTAGATGTGACTTCAACAAATTTATTTTAGTTTTATTTTAGAGGGTCCACACTGATAACAGTTGCATAACTGAAGTAGCTACACTGTTTAAATATTTGTTATTATTATTATTATTATTATTATTCTCTCATTTATCACAGTCTTTGCTGGTGTTCTTTTTGTGCATCAGCCGGGCGCAAACCCTGCACCTAGAGCGTCAGTCACTCAAGTCAAGATACAATTGGTGAACAGCTTAAACTAAATTTCTATTGAACACCGTATTTGTTTAAGCTGTTCACCAATTGTATCTTGACACGTCTCGCTAGAAGGTATTGTTCCTAATTTTCAAATTTGTATATCTTGAATGTATCCGTTAATTTTGGACAGTTGCCTGATGATTGCTTCGAGAGAAGCATGAAACTCGGAGTTGCAAATATATGTGTTTGAACTAGTCTAGTCCATATTCTTTCTTTCTATATATATATATATATATATATATATATATACAGCAGTTTGCAAAAATTTTGAACCCCCCAAAATATATCATTTTTTCCAGATATATAGCATTGTTAGAGATGTAATTTATTTGGTTCATTGCAAGAAATGCAATCTCCAGTATGTTGGATCTACCACTACTGAATTTAAAGTTAGATTTAGGAACCACAAATCTACTATGAAAACAAACAAGAAAACCTGCGAGGTCGCCATACACTTCAACAGAACGCCACACATTCTATCAGATTTCACTTTTCAATGCATAGACCAAATTTATACAAACACAAATGAAGACACAGAAAAATTACTTGTCACGAAAGAAGCGTACTAGAGTGCGCAGCTATTTTCCCTTTCGCCTTTTGGGCTAAATAAAAGACAGGAATTTCATTCAAAAAATCGTATTCATTACAATTAAATTCAGGGGGTTTTATCACTAGGTTGCGATTTTCTTATAGTTGACTTTTAGCATTAATTTTTATATTTTTTATCGCCTTTTGTAATTGTCTTAGCGTTCAAGGGCCTCGTTCGGGGAATGTTATTTTAGTGCTGGCCTCGTCACTCAAAGGCTCTGAGTGCGGAATTTATTACTCATTGTTTAAGGACCCTGCTCAGGGATTTTGTTGTTACATTGGCTTGTATGATTATTCAAAGCCCTGAATGGGAAACGTATTACGTTGGGGCAATTGCATAACTTTAAACATCTATTTTTGATTGTCTTTCTTAGTAATTATACCTTCTATTGTTATGTTACCGTAGCTCATTAGTATATTTGTGGCACTTGTGGTTTTCCTTTAGTCTAGTCTCGTTATCACTTCTATTATTGCATTATTGTTGTAATTTTGCTGTTATTTTTGTTACGTAATTTATCAGTAGTTTAATGTTAAGTCATTGTTGTAACCGTATTTAAGTCTCATGTGTAACTGTCCGGCTGTACAACTGATGAAGGTCGAGAGACCGAAACGTTTTTTAACTAAATTTTTACATTTTTTTATACCAAAAGTTGTCCATTTTCGGTCTTTTTAACTATTTTTTTATTATATCCACCGAATCCGGACTGTGAATCCATTATTGTGATCCTTTTGGTATGACATCTTTCGTTGGCTCAGGCAGCACCTTCAAAACCGTCTATATATTATATATATATATATATATATATATATATATATATATATATATATATATATATATATATAATCAGGGAAAGCGGTGACGTCTTCATCGGCTATTGAGAGTGCTCAACTGGATAAACCGGAGCAATATAAAAGTATACGAAGTAGTTAAGATTGTAAAAACACTTTCCCAAAACAAATCCGCTGCATAAAATCTTCAATCGAAACACGTTGAAACTAAGCTACAGCTGCATGAGTAATGTCAAGACCATCATTACCAACCACAACAAAGCAGTAGTACGCAAATCAAAGCCATTTAGGCCATTTGAAGTCCAAAAGTCAAATTGCAAGTGCCGCAACAAATCCACGTGTCCCATGAATGGTAATTGTGAAGATACAAGTATCATATATCAAGCAGTGGTATCTACATCGAACACAAAAGAAACATATATCGGACTGTGTGACACTACATTTAAAGTTAGATATAACAATCATATATGCTCATTCAAACACGATAGATATAGACACGTAACCGAACTCAGTAAATATATATGGAGCCTTAAAGATCAAAACATCAAGTACAACATCACATGGAGAAAAGTCAAACAAACCATCGCATATACAAATGTAAGCAAAAAGTGCAGTTTATGCTTATGGGAAAAATTTTTTATCATCTGCAAACCCAATATGGTTTCGCTAAATAAGAGGAGCGAATTGATGTCAAAATGTAGACACGCGAACAAATTTCTACTGAACACCTCCATAACCTGATTGTTTATATTGTAATATACGCACTTAAACGTTGCGCATATACGTATTTAGTTACACAAACGATGTATTGTTCTGTATCCCGTTGAATTTCTATTTTTGTATTTTTTTGAATTTTTGGCAGTTGCCTGATGATCGTGTTGCTTGCAACACGTGAAACTCCGAGTAGCAGATAAAATGTTTTTACAATCTTAACTACTTCGTATACTTTTATATATATATATATATATATATAAAGATATTAAAAAGTTGACACTGGCTAAAAATGTTGTTTTTGGACGTTTCGGCAACTACTGTTGCCTTCTTCAGCAAGAGATAAAAATGCAAATGTCTAACGGCGTCCTGATGGTATAAGATACATGCAAATATTAAATCGCACCTCGAAAGAATATTTTGAGGTGAAACAAAAGTCTCTAGAGCATTCTTAATTATTTCTACAAATTCTTAATGTTATTATGTTGGAAGCGCTATGTGTTCGTTTATAGCGTTCGTGTTACGCACGGAATGCCAAGCTTCAAGAATTAGTCTTTGTCGCCATGCCGATGATCTGTCAACAATTTCGACACTCGTCAAATCTATTTGGTGGCGTGGAGCATGTGGTGTTTGGCCAACAAAGAGTTTTTATCCAATGTTGCTATAGCCTTTGCGTGCTCTTTCACGCGTGATTTTAGCGCGCGCGATGTCTGACCAATGTAAACACAATCACAATCTTTACATTTGATCTTATACACGATTCCTCTGGTGGCCTCTTTCTCGATCTTGTCTTTTGGCTTTTTAAATATGTTGAAGCTTGGCATTCCGTGCGTAACACGAACGCTATAAACGAACACATAGCGCTTCCAAATCAGTGTTTATAATAACATTAAGAATTTGTAGAAATAATTAAGAATGCTCTAGAGACTTTTGTTTCACCTCAAAATATTCTTTCGAGGTGCGATTTAATATTTGCATGTATCTTATACCATCAGGACGCCGTTAGACATTTGCATTTTTATCTCTTGCTGAAGAAGGCAACAGTAGTTGCCGAAACGTCCAAAAACAACATTTTTAGCCAGTGTCAACTTTTTAATATCTTTTTATTTTTAACATACCTGGCTACACACCAAACATTTATATATATATATATATATATATATATATATATATATTATATATTATATATAATTTTCCAGGAGAATTTTTGCATTGTGTGTCGAGAGGGCTCGATACCATCGGTAGAGCGAATATAGAGAGAATAACTGAACACGGTTATACTTTTGACTCCGGTTTATTGCATACAGGTCTGTTTTTGTAATTCTGTAAGAAAAATATTTAGAGGCCTTTCAACAATATTGTCTTCAACAACAGCATTTAGTGAGTACGGTTTTCATCGAAGGATCGCGAGCCAACAAGAGCCACTCGGTCTTATGACCCAGCTGCTCAACTTTCAGAGTTTCTTGATAAAATAATTTTCACACTTGACATCACTGCAGCTGATATGAAAACAAAAGGGGCCGGTCGCACTAGGCCGATTTTTTATTTACTTTGCAAAAAGATCTGTCAACGCTGATGCTAGACGAGTGCGACCGAAATGTTTTACTTTGACAAAATTTTCGCAACCTTTACCAAACTACAAAGAAGCCGCGACCAAAAATCGGCGAGCCCTCGGAGCACGCCGATTTTTTGTCAGGCGATGTTATCGCGCGTTTTTGTTTGTTTAGTGTCCGCAAAATCCATTAGCACTCCAAAATCATTAGCACAGAATTTGGGTCGTGAATGTTGCTATTAAAGCTGCTGTTTCTTCCACTGATGCAGGAAACTTAATATACTCGTTTCTTAGTTCATACAGCCCATGTACGACGTCCATAAATGCTTCAATAACCGTTGTTTTTCCAACATTCATAGCGACACCAGCATTTTCGAATGATCCTCCGTGCGCTAAACGATAAATCCCAATTGCGAGAACTTTTTCTGGTGTTACACAATTCCTAAATCGTGTATCCTCCCTTTGAAGGTTAGGGCGTAGAATTCTCAATAGCCGATCAAATGTACTTCGCTTCATTCTCATCTGACGATAAAAAAAGTTCTCAGGTATGATTCTGCGGTTGAAATGTATCTCAAACCAAGATTCTGCCGGTCGGGGAAGCACCCAGTATGGACGAAATCGACGCCACGTCTTCAAGGATTTGTCTGCTGCAAAAGGACCTCTATTTCAAAAAGCTGCATTCGCCAGTCGCAGAGGAATAAGAGCAGTAGTAGCAGCTGTTGTTGAATGATATTTTGCAGTGCAAGCCAGCAAACTGCGATGATTACAATAATGTTTCTTGGAAGAACCATCCCTCATTTTTGTCCTTTGCAAAATGTTGTGACATCTGATATTTATCCGCGCTGGCTTGCATAGCTGAAATGAATACTACAGAACAAACAATTGAATTGACGTTTCCAGTTGTAAATATACATTTTTGTCATGTTTTTATTTCTCAGTGCGACCGTGATCAACGCCAAAACTTTGTTAAAGCAAAAATTTCCTAATAATTTGGTTGGGCCTACAAAATTTTTTCCGCCTAGTGCGACCGGCCCCAAAGTCTTTTTCAGTTAGCTACTGTCAGTTCTTCAGTCAACAGGATTATAATAATGTTATTCTTATTGAGTGCGGTGTATAAACAAGCCGTGAAATACAGTGCACCTTTGTGTACTTTAATAGCATGAGTTCGCATACTTGCTCAGTGTGTCAGGCTACAAACGTGCGTGAAAATACTGAATGTTGTTTGATAGCTGTTGAGCCGTGAAGTTGTTGGCATTAGAAATGGTAAATCAAGACTGGATTGCTTTATTGTCATGAAAGTAATATAAATGAAGGTAAGATTAATGTAGTGGAACAGTTGAAGGGAACATTGTCAACATGTGCAATGAAACAATCCACGTCACGACAGGTTTGCTTTATGAGCAGTATTTATTTCATAGCTGACTTGATCTCCTACAAAACAGCAACATGAAATGACCAGTTTTTGGGTTTTTGGATAAATACGATTCGAACCACCAGCCTGAACCACGACAGCAAATTAATTTTCAATGTTTCTGTTTGCAATTTAGGCATTTCTGAACAGTTATATACCGTTAAGACATAATTCATTTTTTTCATCTTAATCGACATCGTCCTCGGCGTTGCCGTCGTAAGTTGCTTAAACTGGATCCCTATTATAAGCGAGTAGACCACAGTAAAGGCTCTTAACTTTGGATGTCCACTGTCGCATCAATTTTGCGTGTGATAAGGCCGCCGTGACTCTTAAATGTTGGCTATAAATTGCTAAAATTGTGTGCGTAAATAAATGAACGACGACAGACTCGGCCGCCGACAAACACGTATTCGTGGACTTACCGTAATTTCCTTGTCATTTGGGTTTTATATGTTAAAGTTAATTGTTTTTGTTGAAAAAGAAATGTATTCTCTTCTTTCAATAATTCAATTTCTTTTAATGAAATTGGTTAAGTGTTGAAAATGTTTTAGCGAGAAATTCGATTCGCTTCAAGATTCAACCAGCTTTTAACTCAAATGTGGTCATATCCGCTTTCTTTAAGTGCTTGTTGGTAAGGGGTGATAGATTCGTCAAATACTTCTTTACTGGATGAAATGCTTGTTAGTCTTTTGTTGATGTTGAGTGGAATGTTTTTTAGTAATGCTGGGAGATGGTTGCTCTGCCGGTGGTCGTACGATAGATTGTTATTAAGCTTCATGTATGGTTTGTAGCTTGCACTTGTGAGGTCGAAGGTTACGTCTAGGAAGTTAACTATCTTTTTGTTTGCATCAATCGTGATCTTTAGGCCATTTGATTTAAATACGTACGTTGCTGACTTCTTGTTTGTTTGTTTTTTTTCAATTTCCTTTGGAGTTGCAATGCCGTCGCCCCGATAAACGCCGACTTCATAAACTTAATATACATAGATAGGCTGAGCCTAACAGCGTAGCTCTCTGAGCAGAAAGCCGATGATAAACTTCACTGAGGTGAAAGGTCGGAAGCACAAGAATTAAGATTGACGACCGGGCTATTTTTCAATTTTAGCAATTCTCAAAAACAGTATTACGCGACCGTCTGCACAGTACATTAAGACCGTACAAAAGTTCACAAAAACAACTTTTTCTCCCCCTAGAATGACTAGTACGACTGCTTTCCGAATGAATGTTGTTGCTTGTCAAAAATTTCCCGAAAAACTGATTTGGAAATCAAAATTGCAAAAATACACAAACATATTTGCATACGGCGACACGAGTGAAGATAGAAATATTAAATCTAAGTCTTGTTTTGTTTACATAAAATCGCTTTTCAATCTATGTAATGAATGAACAAACACGTAAAAATGGATAACACAATCTTCTTTCGAAAAGTTTTATTCAAATCTCCATAAGTTTATGTTTAAAAGCAAAACGCGAACCATTTAATATACTGAGCTCATCGAGGCCGAGATGACTCCGATGAAAGAAAAAACAAATCAAAACAACTGAATTTAAATGAGCGCGTTTTATAAACAATTCTCCAAAACTAGCGAGAACACAAAGAAAAAGTCAATCACAGATTGATATCAACATAAATTCCTATTGAAAAATGTATTTTGTTTTACCTTTAAGTCCCTCCACTGCTTGGAAATTCTTTAAATTTCCGCTTCTTCAGAAACCCGAAGTGACAAACATCTCCCCGCATTGCTCCCATCCTTAAAGCAAGATTTTATCCCTGAAAGCTCTTCTTTTTCCACTATAGCTGCTTCTGAGTATCCCTTAATTAGTATCCCTGTCTTGGGTAGCAAACCGCGAAAAAATGCAGGAGAATAACGACTTTAATTTAAACGGTTTTCTCCGCCAAACATTCCGCTAGCCATGACCATGAAAAATGAAAAGCATGGGTTCTATGATTCTCTGGTTCGTTCTATGAGTATGGGGCTCCGCGCAGGCATTCGGCCCGCAAAGCTCCGCTATAATCGGAAAGCGTTCACATCAGCTAATTACAGTCCCTGATTATGATTGGATTATAATTACTTCAAACAACCTCAAGGGGGTTGCTGGAAGTAATTAAAGAGCGTAATTGAACAAAATGGCGGATACTGTACGTGGTGGCACGAAGAGACAAAACATCTCATCGCCTTATGGAACGAATAGGCATTGAAAATGATTTAAATAGTATGCACAACAAAAAAACGTATGGGACAAAATAAGCAAAGGAATGGCCGAAGCAGGGTACACCGCAACAAGTGCGAAACAGTGTCGTGTTAAAAACAACAACCTACAGCAAAAGTATCGTAAGATACGCGACGGTAACAAAATATCTGGTAACCAGCGACAAGAGTGGGACATGTTTCAATTACTGGACGGTGTTCTTGGCTGCAAACCAACCTCAGAACCGATAGTTGTCGTCGACTCGATGCCAAGCAGTTCTATAGAGGAACGAAACATTTCGATTTCCCAAGTGGCCTATACTGATGATAAGAACGAAACTTTGGGCAGTGTGGCTGATGTTTCATTCCCATTGACTTTGAATGATGAATGCGTTGTCGCAGCTCCAAAAGAAAAGGGCAAATGCACGAAGGCAAGCAAGTTAAGCCTGGTTAAGAATCGTAACAGTGCAAGCAAAGGAGTGGAACACGTTTCTACACAGCCTTTGACGTCAGCTAAAGATCCAGAATTTGCTAGCAAGAAACGCAAAAAAACTTGCAAAGGGGATAAAAATTTCTGAGGCGTTATCTACATTTGCTAAAGTACAACGGCAACAGCAACAATTATTTATGGAGATGGAAGACAGACGGGTCCAAAAAGAGTTGGAGATGGAAGAAAAAAGAATGAAGCTTGAGCAAGAAAGCGATCAACTCAGGGAATAATTTATGATGGAAATGATGAAGATGTTTGCCAAGAGCAAATACACATGAATTGTTTCGTAACATTAAATCAGGTTAAACTAGAGAAATGACTGCAGTTTGTGTCTTTATTAGGATATTAAATTGCTATGCTGTGTAACTTCCACATTAACCCTCTCGTTTCTTCCTTGGATTCATACATCAAAGTTACTACTGACTTCCTCAACAAACTCTCTAACCTCGGCACGCTACCTAACGACGCTATACTTGTCACTCTTGATGTTTCATCGCTGTATACTAACATTCCACACAACGAAGGAATTGATGCTTGCCGTCATTTCCTTGGCAATCGCATTAACAAACACATTCCCACTGAGACTATTTGTGACCTTCTACGTTTGATACTCACCATGAATAATTTCACATTTAATCAACAACATTATCTTCAGATCCATGGCATGGGTACTAAGATGGCTCCTTCTTTTGCTTTTCTCGGTATTTTCGAAATTAACGCTCTCTCTAATGCCCCTTGGCAACCTCACACATGGTGGAGATATATCGATGATATTTTCATGATCTGGACTCAAGGGCTAGATCATTTGAAAATATTCATTGATTATCTCAATAATATTCATCCCACTATTAAGTTCACTAGCTGTCACTCATTAACTAACGTTCCATTTCTCGATGTTATGGTATCTCTACACAACGGCATAATAGAAGCTGATTTATATACTAAGCCTACAGATAAACACCAACACCTTCTCAGAACATCATGCCATCCTAAACACACTAAAAAAGCTATTCCTTTCAGTTTAGCTCTTCGCCTCCGCCGCATTTGTTCCACTGACGCAAAATTTAAACTTCGCACTGATCAATTAAAATCATATCTCCTCGCACGAGGTTATCATAAAACTTTCCTTAACCGACAGTTTCTGCGCGCTGCTAATATTTCTCGCAATGACGCCTTGCTAACTAAACCTGATGAGTCCACTGACCATTTACCTTTCGTTGTTACATATAACCCAGCTATTCCTCGCATCTCTAATATCTTACGCAAACATTTCAACATATTACTCTCCTCGAATCGCTGCCGGGACGCCTTTAAACACCCACCTTTCGTTGCTTACAGACGTAGTGCTAACCTACGCGACCTTTCAATTAGAGCGAAATTACCACACACCACCTCTAACAATACTAATTTACCACCGGGCTCTTCCCGTTGTGGACAAGATTGTGCCACTTGTCCTTGCATCACTAACGGTCTAAATAAAGACTATATTTTTTATTCTACAGGCGAAACCCGTTCCATCACTTCACATATAACTGTAAGCGACGTCTTAAAGACAGATTTAACGAACATCGACGTTCCGTTGACAAACCTAACATTAAATCCAAACCTACTACTGTCTCTGAACACTTTCTTTCCCATTCTAACCATTCCAACACTGACATGCAACTTATTCCACTAGAAATAATTCACAATTCACGGGATTCTATTCGTAAAGCCAGAGAGTCGTATTTAATAGATAGAGCGAAAACACTAGAACCACGTGGGTTGAACAAACGTGATGAATTGTAGTTTAATACCCGGGGGGGACTCCCATATAAAAATGACGGGGGTGGTTGTCGGAAATTTTCGAAAAACACCCTAAAAGGTACCAGAATCTCGTTTGATGGGCGTGGCTTAAAAAAATTTACCCCTAATAGGTACCAATTCTAAAACAGCACATGTCATATTCTGTCATATTTTTTGGCTCATACCCTAAAAGGTACCGCGATAATTCTAACGGTGGTCATTTTAGATTTTAGTACCCTAAACGGTACCAACCTACAAATTTTAACCCCTAAAAGGTACGACGAGCACCCCCGTCATTTTTATATGGGAGTCCCCCCCCCCCCCCCCCCCCCCACCGGGGTTTAATATACTAGCCTTATCTTTATTATCTTGTAGGTCATTTCCGCCCCTCCTCCTTTTTTTTAAATATGTATTGCGACATTCTCCTTTATATAATGTTGTATTTTCATTTTATAATTTAGTAACATCTAAAAACCTGAAGAAGGCTGGTCTGGCCAGCCGAAATATTGTTTGAAATATATTTACTCGTTGTATCAGCTTTGCAATAGTCCTTGGACTTCTCGTTAGTATATTGATTCATTTTAGCTGATTAGGTCTCGTCCTGTGAGATCCAACGAAAAATCAGCAGGATCTTCGTCCACGGTTTTTGCAGTTAAACAAATTTTCTGATAAAGGGTAGAGTTCGTTAAAACACGCGCGTCATGGACACGTCGTGGCCAAGAAACTACAGCTAGTCCGATGGTGTGGCTAAAAATCTCTTACTTGAAATCAGTAAATATTTTATCAGTCAACAAAGTGGTATCCAAATGACGTTATCGTTCGTTGCCATGGCAACGCGAAAACAGGTCAAAATACGCTATTTCGGACCATTTGATAATAAACTACACGGTGAAAGTTTTTGTTTTCGATATATTTTTGTTTAATTGGCAAGAGAAACATTTCAACATTTTTTTCAAAAATTCTGTACATAGAGTTCAGAGCTACCTTAAATTTATGTAAAAATGACATATCTCTGAATCCTATGTACAGATTTTTTTCAAAATTGGTACAAATGTTTGTTATGTTTCTAAGACGAAAATATATAAAAATCAAAAAATTCACTTAGCAGTTTTGAAGTTATGATCCTCAAAAGTTTGAAAATGGGGTTTTTTTGGTCTCTTTTGACGTTGCCATGGTAACAAATTTTGATGCCGTAGCCACCTAAATTTGTTCATTGGTTAAGTGTTTACAAACCTGTACTAAATGATTTATCTTAACTTTACTGGTGTAGCTGTGATTGAATATCATAGATGTATCGTGATGGGAATGTTTAAACTATTAGGAGTCACCTTAATGTGCTGCACTGTGTATAGATTGTAGCGCATTTATTCGCTTGTCGCGGGTTGCCCTAAAATCAAAAGATATTTTAGAAAAACTGTTTTTCGCAATATTTGTTTACCGTTGCTATAGAAACGCTGATTAGCATAAAAGAGCATCATCCGAAACTTTTCATCCAAGCCTAACATCTGGTATCAAATTCAGATTTATTGAGCTAAAGTAAGATTATGTATAAGCGCATCAAAAAGGAAAGTGTGAATCAAAGAAAACTACTTGGAGCCACCTTAAATTCTTTTCATTACTGATGGCTTATACAGCTTATATGCCGTGTGAAATAAATAAGTAAACATGGCTGCGGTGATCTCGGCTGCAGTTCGCTTTTCAAGACGATAGTTTACCGTCACGTCACTGGAATGAAAACACACATTTTAAGAATTCGAAATAGAGTGAACAAGTCCTTAAACACGAAGTTCCGGTATAAAAGGCTTAGCTCCTCCCCCATTTCACACCTTTTGGATGTGAAATGAAAATTAAGGCGTACCCGCGCGTCTTTTAGTCACAAAACGTGGTTAACTTGCGCGTCCTTTTAATATAATTTACTTCAAAAATCTAATTAAACAAAGAATATACCTAAGTAAAAAAAAAAAGAAATAGAAGTTCATAAAGACTTCTGATACTACTTTCATGAAGTTTTTCCGAATTGTGTTAGCAATGGTCTTAGTAATAATACATGTTTGTTGTCATTTGTTAATGCTTTAGTGGTGGATTAACGACTGGAGGAGAGAATGGTCAGGCCAGGCTCTTTTTTATACCGGAACTTCGTGTGTTAAGGGAAAGTGAAGAGTATAAAGTGATGAAATTGTACCTCGTGTATCAGGGCATGTGTCATGATCTCATGATTATCAGTTGCTAAAAAGACAGGATGATGGGATTTCTGATCAGGAGCCGTGTAGGAATGAAGCCGGCCTTAAGCCAGTCCTTTATTAACAGAAACATTACAATTATTTTAAAACAACCTGGTAGTTTTGCTAAATGTGTAATTTTGGCTCGGACAGAAAAACTAACGATACTGCCACAAGGAACACCGTACAGTTAGTAAGACATAAACATTTTGAGCGATACATCTTGTCTAAAAGCGATGATAGGTCAGTGAATTTCTAAATGTTTACAGGCGTTTCAATGAGTACATAAATATTACATACCCAGCATGTTAAATGAGTACATAAATCTTACATACCCAGTATGCAAGATTTGCGTATTGCAATATACAGTGAAACATCTCGACATTCACTGACCTGTATCTCCGTTTCTAAGCCAGGAATAACGCTCAGATTTACAAGGTTTTCTGAGGTATAGGTGGTTTGCCTGTCGAGGCTCAAACTAATATAATTCTAATCCTTATATATCCTGATATAATCCTAATCCTAATATATAATCCTAATATAATCCTAATCTACGAGGTGGTCTATTGAAACGTCAGGGCCAGGTTATCTAAAAGGGTTTAAGGAGAGAGAAGAGGGAGGTCTATGTGGCTACAGAAACCCCGTGTGAGTCTGACCACCCGCCCACAGGTATAAAACCAGTAAGGGCAGGTCGGGAACACATTGCCCATTGCAGCCGACAAATGTTTTTAAGAGGCAGTTCAGAAGGAATCGTCCAGCAATCCTTATAATCAATATAATGCTTGTCTCATTTAAAAAGCTGTATAACGTCACAGTACCGGAATTAAGAAACAAAATTACAAATGAAATATAAATTAAAAACGACATTATCTAGCTAAAGGACATTTTTAGAAACTGTATAGCTAACAGGGTCCTTTTGTCTACGGGAAAATAACTGAAATCGTTTAATTTGATTATGTTTGTCTCAATTTAAACCGAATTTCAGACACAAATAGATGAAACAATACAATCGAAAATGAATACTTTCCCTTGAAAAAAAAATTAATGAAATAGAAAATAGCACTATAATCTCCATTAAAAGTCTTTTCAAAAACTTTTTAGCTAGTACTGGGTCCTTTTGCCTACGGAAAATAAATAGCTGATACATTTTGATTATAAAAAGAATGTCCAGCTATATATTAAGATTCACGGAAAAGGTAAAAATGAATACTTTCTCTTGAAAAATATTAATGTAAAGAAAATAGCACTATAATCTCCATAAAAAGTCTTTTCAGAAACTATATAACTAGTACTGGGTCCTTTTGTCTACGGAAAAATAAATAATAAAGAACATTTTGATTATTAAAAGAATGTCCAGCTATTTAGATTCACGGGAAATGTAATCGCTGAAGTTATTTAACTTTCTATAAAGTAAAATATCGATAACTCCTACCATTTTAAACAATTCGAACCAAACACAATTTCACTTAATTTACGTCAATGCAAACTTAAATGGGCAATTTCACCCACACTTTTTAGTCACTTCGTCAAAAACTAATAAATATATTTTATATCAATGGAAACCTGAAATTAATCGGCTCGATGTTTGTCAGCAATTGATACACCTCGGCACTAAAACAACATAAATGTTTTTAACTACAATATGACCAGGATAGAAATGGATTGCAACTCGCAAAAATTGGTCAATATTTTCAAGTCCTTCCCTTGTGTCTTGAAAACATCGCTTAATCTGATTATGTTTTATTCTCTCTACTCCAGGAACACTTTATACACGTTAGAACAAAAGCACTTGGTTAAATATTTAGTGCAGTTTTGCCACCCAAAAGGAGCAAGATCTCCGTTACATTAATTGCCTCTTTAAACCCTCAATAAATTAACTCTTGATAACTCAAACAGTGAAGTATCGAGATTTATTATATTTTCTAGCACCTAAAGAATCCAAAGAGACCAAACGATGACGTATTGCAAAAATAAAAAGTTAAAATTCTGCGTTGATTATAAATACCCCTTCTTTTTGAAAAAACACTTCCTGTCTCTTGATGTGGTGACATTCAGTAGAGACAAGGTGCCATCACAAAGACGAGTTAGACACATCTTTCCATTATTAACAGTGTATTCATATGTCCAGAATTTAGGAAAAAGGAAGGTTTCTTCGAACATAAAGTCATCGCTGGCTGTGCCACATAACTGCCTCTGTGAAAGCAATGGATGGTTTACATTAATAAAACAAGATCTTTGGTTATGTAGTAGTAGTAGTAGTAGTAGTAGTAGTAGTAGTAGTAGTAGTAGTAGTAGTAGTAGTAGTAGTAGTAGTGAGTAGTACTAGTTTTTATTGTTATTGTTGTTGTTGTCTTGTAGTCATGCTGATTATTTACAGAAACCGCGGCATAAGTGGGTTGAAACGTGTAACGCCCCTTGGTCCCTCTCGAAGCAAGTTGTTCTAGCGAATTGGTTGGTTAATATTTTAATCTTGATTTTCCAAATATGGCTGTAACAACTTCTTAGCAAATTGAATAATCGGAAGATTGTTTTGAAGCGTACAAGAGACAGTTGCACGTTTCAACCCACTTATGGGTTTATGTTATTCTGTGGATGAAATCCTTAACAGAGTATTAATATATTATCTTATAACTCACCTCAAAGACTAGTCTAACTGGATTCGTCCATGAGACGACCTTAAGTGCATACTTTTCTCCATGTTGCTTAGTAGTGAACTGAATGCACTTCTTTGTTCCAACGCTTTGAATCATAAATCCTATGGAAACCGTGAAATGAGTGACGTAGTATTGGATAAATTGATTAATGAAATGCAGTTTACAAATACTAACAGCCTGCTAAAAGCAAATAATCCACCAACGAAATTAACCTGTAAGAAAGCTCCTAACTATTTAAAATGCTGCTGTAATATGGTATAAAGAGAATTGTTTGGATTGTTTCGATCCCTGATCATTCAGTAATTTCCGGTTAAAAACCTGTCATCTGTTTTAGCTGGAATGGCGCACAATTTGGGTACAATTCTTGGTTTGCAACCACGTGACAAGGCGGCCATGTTGGTGGTCAATACAATACAATTTTTGTCGCAGAATTTGCATGAAAATAGAGTTTAGTTCTCAGCGGAGAGAAACGCTTTTGTTCTTGACCACCAACATGGCCGCCGTGACATCACGTGCAAACCAGCAATACATTTGATCATCAAATTAAACAGTCATTATTAGATTTATGCAAGATAATGGTTTGTTCTTAAACTCTAAGGAATCAACTGCTTTTGACGTTCACGTCTTTTACACTCGATTGCACTCTTGTAGAACTGAAGCCAACTTTTATTAACTTTTCTGTCTTAAAAGAGAAGAAAAATAAAAACACCACCGATCCATCGTTCATCACTGACTCGTTTCATTCATTCATTCATTCATTTACTCATTCCATCGTTCCTTCGTTTTCGCGTATATTCAGTCATTTACGTAAAACAAATTAACTGCAATCTTAGAGCTGAGAGAATCACAAAGTACTAAATTTTCAACTTACTTGTCAAGTTATCGCTTCTAGTTTCCATCGCACCTTGCTTCACACTGTGAGCTGTTAAGAGTACATTTATTCATGTTTATCTTCATATAAAAGTCACCGCCACCTGGGCAAACTCCTACTTTCTTTTTCATAAGATGAACGTTTTCGGATCCGACTTCCAAAACCAACAGTATTACGACAACAACCTACGAGTAAAAATAAGAACATGTTAGTTAACTTGTCGTTTTTTAAGCTGACAGATAGCAACTGGGCGTCATCTACTCAAACGCTAACACTTTTTTAGGAAAATGTTTCAATCTGAATCTTCAATTTAAGCTTTATTTTATTATAAATAACGGCTAATGTATTAACTGCCATTTAAAAATCAACGAGCAATGCTAAATACTGAACTAATAAAACTGAATTTGTGCTAGCTTTGCAAATCATTTAAAAAATTTAAAATGGAGTTTAGTTTCATAAAAAAGGAGTATATTTTTCGGAAAATATCATATTAATTTAAAGTTATTGAAAGTTACATAACATTAGGATAGCTTTATCAATGACTGAATCAGATAATTATGGCGATAGTACTCTTACTACATACTCACTGCGAAATACTCCATCGCAGCCTTAATATAACTAACTTTTACTCGCTCTCGACATGGTCATTATATTTATGCCATAAGTTGGGGGGAAGTTTAGAAATAAACCGAGTTTTAGCAATTTCGTTTAAAATTTCAAATAGTAGTGAAATCCGCACCTTTAGTTTTTTTATGAAAAGAAGGGCACCATTTCGCCAATAATGTAACTCAGTGAATAACTATTTTTTTTTATTTCCGTAACCTCAAAAATTGTTTAGTCAAGAGTGTTTACGTTTACAAATAAATGCAGTCAATTCTCTCTTAACTACCACCTTCTTATTTAAGCGACCACTTCCCGTAAGTAAGCGATCACTTTGTAAAGTCAAATACTGTTTTAAATTCTTTGTCGATTCGTGATAGATACCAAATAGCGGTAGCTGAATTTAGTTTCACGCCGTACGCTTTTTTTAACATACTACCTCAGGCATTAACGTCGACAACAGCATTAACATAAAAAGGAAGGAAGCAATCTCAACAGACGCAACAATTGATGAGCGAGTTAAGCCGACGGTAAAGCCTTGTTTGCAAGAAATACACGCTTTTCAACAAAGAAAGACCTAAAGTAGAATAATGACTCCGTCAATTCCAAGCCCGCTCATCTCTTCTATGGCACTTGAAAGGTAAAGGCACTATATAAGCCGGCCTTTTTTGAAAATTGTGTGAAACTCATTTTAAAATGAAAATGGAATATGACTGTGTTCGGTGTGTTGCTCCGGTTCACTTGAAAAGTGCGCGACCCAAACAACGATTATCAACTCAGTTTTTATATTGGGGGCAATCAGAAAATTTACTATAAACAACGAAGCATGACTGTACGACTTTTAAAATTCAAAATATAACTTTGTTTTGACAATGCCCCACCCCCGGGCCACTGGAAAAGTTGAAAATTTACATTGTATGTAAATAACATGTAAATAACTTTTAAAAATACTGTAAATGATAATTTACATGCTAATTTCCCTTTTACATGCTATTGTCGAACCTGTAAATAACATGTAAATATTTTGAGTGAAACATGTAAATACAAGAGAAGATCCTGTAAATAACATGTAA
Source organism: Dendrophyllia cribrosa (assembly GCA_024195265.1). Classification (NCBI taxonomy): domain Eukaryota; kingdom Metazoa; phylum Cnidaria; class Anthozoa; order Scleractinia; family Dendrophylliidae; genus Dendrophyllia; species Dendrophyllia cribrosa. The sequence continues at coordinate 37,153,214 of JAJLRJ010000007.1, read as the reverse complement.
ATCGAAAAACGGAGCCTGTAAGGAACCCTGTAAATAACATGTAAATCGAAAAGGGGGGCTAACATGTAAATAACATGTAAATCGAAAAAGGGGGGCTATCATGTAAATAACATGTAAATCGAAAAAGGGGGGCTATCATGTAAATAACATGTAAATCGAAAAACGGAGCCTGTAAGGAACCCTGTAAATAACATGTAAATCGAAAAAGGGGGGCTATCATGTAAATAACATGTAAATCGAAAAAGGAACCCTGTAAATAACATGTAAATCGAAAAGGGGGGCTAACATGTAAATAACATGTAAATCGAAAAAGGGGGGCTATCCTGTAAATAACATGTAAATCGAAGAAGGAACCCTGTAAATAACATGTAAATCGATAAAGGGGGCTATCATGTAAATAACATGTAAATCGAAAAGGGGGGCTAACATGTAAATAACATGTAAATCGAAAAAGGGGGGCTATCCAGTAAATAACATGTAAATCGAAGAAGGAACCCTGTAAATAACATGTAAATCGAAAAAGGGGGGCTATCCTGTAAATAATATGAAAATCAAAAAAGGGAGGCTATCCTGTAAATAACATGTAAATCAAAAAGGGGGGCTATCATGTAAATAACATGTAAATCGAAAAAGGGAGCCTGTAAGGAACCCTGTAAATAACATATAAATTTAAAATGGGAGCCTGCAAGGAACCCTGTAAATAACATGTAAATTGAAAAAAGGGGGTTGTCAAGACCATGTAAATAACATATAAAATGAAAAAGGGAATGTCTTCAAAAAAATGTCTTCAACTGAAAAACATTTTTGCAACACCATACCATAATTTGAGGACCTTACTGTTTAGACAAGTACAGCTGTAAACTGTCTAGCAATGCAATAGTCCCAATTTGTTTCCATTTAATGCTGGTTCCTTATTATCACATAAAATATTCCCTGCCACAAAAATGAATACAAGACGGAATGTGCAAGACATGTCACTTTAAATGCATACATGTTAATAATAATCTTTATTGAGGATGCCAACTTTACCAGTAGTAACTTACAGAGGGATCCTCTAAAAGACTATAAGATGTTAATTTTCTTTAACTTGTTGAAAAAGACCATGAACATCTGTGCCCTGGCCAAATGGAGAGACAAGTCAACATCAATAATAAGTTACATCAATAACTTTTGTCCAATTCGATCAAGCATAGATTCTTGTCACTACTGTTTACTTTGGTTTGGGTGTATGTGCGAGACTACATGTACATTGAAATGGCTTGTTTACAACTTGGAACAACTTACAGGCATATACTTGCAGTCAGTTTGGCCAGGACTTAGGTGGGTATTTTTCTGCCTGTGACTAAATAATGTTAAAGGGACACTGTCACCTATTTTTAGTATCACTTTGAAAAGCCAAAAAACGTGTTTGTTTCAATGTAAACCTACACATAATGGTCCAGTTTTGTTAACAAATACTCTACCAGTGCACAGAAACTAGTATTCGTTCTCTTTGGCTGCGGATAGCCAGGATGGAAGTGGATTGCAACTTGAAAAAATAGGCCAATTTTTTCTAGTTCCTCCCAAGAGTCGTGGAAAAAACGCAGAAAAACTTATTATAGTTTGTTCTTCCTTGAAGAAATCACTTGATATTATCTTCTTGGTGTTCTAAAAGTAATTTTATGTTTGAGCAAAGGTACTTAGTGACAATGTCCCTTTAAGGCAAGTTTTAACAAGAATTTGTCAAAATATATTTTCATTTGTCATGTAAACACAATGGCAGCTGACTATGACATAGTCTTTTGTCATAAAAACTGGCATTTCATGCCTACTGTAACTATATAACTCAAATGCTATTTTTAGTAGAACCTATATGGCACAGTATAGTAACTGATCATTTTTTAGCATTCTTTGTTTCTGTTTTGCATTGTTCCTTTTAAAGAGCTACATGTACACTGTACAGTGTACATTGACTGCAGCTTTGGTATCTTTTCTGCCAGAGCTTGGCCATGGGGATGTTCTTGCTCTCGAAGCCTGTGAAACAAAACAAAAAAACAGCTGCAGTGAGCAGAAGTCTGTCTTGTAGTAGTCTGCCTAATACTGTCAACCTTGGGGAATAGCCAACTGACCGCTTAATAGAGGAGATCGCTTAAAAGAGGTCAAGTTTACAGTAAATATGCGGAGCGATTTAATTCCGGGCATTTGTTAAGTGGGAACCACTTAATAGAGGGTGACCGCTTAATAAATAGGTCGCTTAATATAGACTGTAACTAAGGCAACTGCCCTTTGCGTCCAGTTTTTTTTTTATCAAAAGAAAAGTGGGCAGCACACAGCAGCTGATCTTGCTTTACTGGACCAGTTTCATCTGACACATATTAGTACAGACTTCATCAGGGATTTTGAACAAGATTATGTGCAGAACTTATTTTGTACACACCACTTACACTTCAACATTACATACAAGTAATACTGACAAGAATTAGAATTATTGTCATCTACAGTAGGTGTTTGAACGTCTCTTGTTCTACCCAATCTGTTGAGACAAGAGCAGGTCCAAGGTTTTTGTCTGTTGCGGGGGCAAAGTTAATGATTTATCAGCCGGGTTAATTTAGCATTTCTCCTTTAATTAATAGGCCAGTTACCTGCAGCCTATGAATATAATTATGCCAAAATGGCATTAAAGATCTGACAAAATGCTGTCACTTGCTGAACTGAAGCTACAATCTGTAATCAGTCTGAATGTGGTCACAAAGATCTGATAACATACTGTCACCTGCAACTGACCTGTGCATAAGATTTTACATTGTGAAAAGCCTAATGGAAACTACATGTAAAGCTTGTTTTTAATAACAATTTAAAGGCCATAACATCCCAGTTCTACATGTTAGTCCTGGACTTAAACAAATTTGTAAGAGTTTATTGGATGATAAGCACAAAGTATTGTGATATGTTACAGTACTGTTCAATTATTTCAGTCAGTTTATGTTCTTTATGTAAAGAATTGTTGTGGAGGAGATGTGTGAAGCTTACATCCAGAAGGGGTTATTACTGGAAGAATTTTGTTGGCCTATAACCGGGTGGGCTTACAACCAGGATTTTAAGTTTACAATAAACATGAGTATGGAAAATCCAGCGACAAGTGATGGACTTTGGATCAAAGGTTTCTTATTAACACAGTAATCGCAATCCAATTTCTCCAGAGAATATCAATAAAACACAGCCATGAGTTTCTGAGAATGATGAACTAATAAAAAAAATCAGTCACCAAGGGACAATGAATAAAATGCTGGTCTCTAAATAAACACCTGGTTCAAATTTTTCTGTGTTAACAAGACCAGGGACATTTAACTCAAGAAAATACACAATGTACCAAAAATTTAGGTGCAGTTTATCAGATTTGACCATGAATGTTTGGCAGGGTAAATTAATTATGTCTACATCAAAAGAGAACAACACCAAATTATGTTATTCCATACAGTAGTCAACTAAAACACTGATTTTTAGATCAGACCTAAGGATCCCAAAAAGAGATTGCGGGTTTATTATGTACATTTGTAAATTATGATTTGGTGACTGCCGGACCACAGTTATAAGCAGTCTTGATTTATGTAGTTGAAAATGGGCCAGGTATTCTGCCCCTTCATGTATTGTAAAGCTTTGCAGGTATAAACTTACATGTAAGCTTATATAATAACGTGTGTTCATGCATTGACCTGTGTTCTTGTAACTCTCTGTAAAATATACCCTAGTGTACATTTCTCAAAACTGATCTTTTTCGATTCATTTTCTATCAAGTCGTGGCAGTTTAAAGTGAAATATATCCCACCATTTTTGTGAAACTAAACTGATTTGAGTATTTAGCATTTCGAAAATCAATTGAATTTGACAAAAATGATTTGTGTTACATGTAGATTCATGCCAGAAATGCACGCATGGTTGACAGTACAAATTAAATCGAAACGCTACCCAGCGGTAAAAACATACCTGCAAAGATGCGTGGGTTCGTCTTCATTCTTTTAGGGCATTTTGTATCGAGATTTCCACTGAATAAAGCCGTTTTAAGGCCAGAAGCCAGTAGTCAAACTCGACCGCCATTCGACCGTTGAATAAGGACTTTAAGATAAGACGACTACCAGTCCGGGAGTATGCCAGTTTTGGCAGAAGCGGTGACGTCACGATTCCATTGTTCCGCTAAAAATACGCAAAAATTGGAAAAAATAATCGCGAGAAAAAAGGGAGGTTTTTCAAAAGTTGTCCCAGATCCCCTCGTTCAATATCCGGGACTTCCAAGCAAGCCATCTTGAAGAAGGATCATTCTTGTGTCTTCAAGGGAAGTTTCGTGCAATATTTCGGATGTTTTGTGATAAAATAGCGAGAGTTTCAAACGGCCTTCGAAGACGCCGCCGCCATCTTGCCGGGCATCGAATGTAAGTACATGTCTTTATGCTTAATTTTCAGTATCTTGCCGAATTTTTTCGAAATCAAGACTAATTTTCCTTAAAACTACAACATGTAAGTGATGTTCAGGCAAAGTTTCATAGATGGCAACAACCTAGTAAAAATGGCAACCACACATTGAAAATTGCCTACGGATGCGAAGGGTTACTGTATAGATGGCAATGACTTATTCGGCCCTTGTAATTTTAGGTATAATGTGTCGCGTTTGTTTCTAGTGTTCTTCACAGGCAATGTATTCATTCATGACTCTCATCTAGAAATAACTTAAGCTTAACTGATTCAAATCATGTCTGTGAAATCAGTTTTAATCAGTGTGAGTAGGCTAAATGTGGACTAAATTTTATGTACATGAATACAAATCAGGAATGTTCAGATACAAATGTTCAGCCAAAAAGGGGTAATTACATCAAATATATCGGGCTGAACTGCTTTAGCAAATGTCCCACCCTTGGGAAGGAAAAGTTATTAAATGCCCGACAAATGCCCGGGGGGGCATGGGCGGGCTTGGAATTGACGGAGCCATAAAGTTTGGCACACACGAAGCGACGGTAAAGTCGCCTGTAGTTGTTTACGCGCCTGAAAACTCCGTTCTGACAACTGCCACTTAATAAAAACTGTAATCAATTTTTCTCCAAAGTGGAACAAGAAAATTTATAAAGGAACTCGATTTCAATAGTTCATCGCCGAAACACAGCCAAGGAACAAGTCACATTTTAAATTTCATGAAACAACAATTCGCAATTTCATTATTAGTTTGTTGTATCTTGTCAATTTTAGTCTTAGGTAGGACACGACGTCCACAATAATTGCCATACTTAATAACTCAATACTTAATACTTAATACTTAATAACTCTATCTTGTCAAAATGACCCAAATTCATCCAAAACTATCAAAAGATTTTATTTTACAATAATTTAAAACTACTGCAACACAGTACATGCAATCATTTTTTGAAAACTTAATTTCAGCGATTCATGAACCATATTGCTTTAAGGTTGCGTACTTACAAGGAGTTTGAGTAACTCGGTTCTGAATCAAGACCATACATGTAATTTCGTACTTGTACCTTTTCGACAACAATTTTTATAATTATAAAGAAAAGTACAGTCGTGAGATAAGATTCGAAGAACCGCCAACTTGGCCTAATGGGCGACTGTTTTTTTAGTCTTTTTGTAAACGTTTTGTAAAAGAGACCACCATTCAATTGACTTAACTCTATACTGCTGCAAAAAGTCGCAAAATTCTGTTAGCAGTGTCATGCCCGCTAACGATAACTTTCAATATGATGTTTCTGCTACGCAAAACGTTTTCGTTAGAATTTAATACCAATCACAAAATGAAACCCAAGAAGGACTTTTTTTCCTATATCATATCTGCACGTCGATGCAAGGGCCACTGTTTCGTCAGTTACCCAAGTGTTACCCTCTTTAAATAAAGTTATGTACATCTATCTGTAACTACTTCCAACTAACTACTTGTTTTTATACTTACAAAAGTATGTTTCGACTCCATTTGGCTAATGTTCGGCTCTTTTACTTACTTTTCCATGTTTGACTGTCCTTTTTTATATGTTCCAGTCCGTACGCCATTTCCGCAATATTCGCGCATCACTGACCCAAAGGTGCATTCATTATATTTCCAATCCTGCCAAACCTTAGCAATGCGCACAATGAAAACAGGTTGGTAATATATGCTTTAGGGGGTACCATGTTTGTCAACGAACCTTAACAACGCGTTCATTCATTCTGGGGCACCCATAGTTTAAGAACATTTGGAGCAGCCAGATCAATTAAGGAATAAAGTTTTAATTCAGGTTGCTTCAAGGGACCAAATTATTTGTATGAAACGCCGTCTTAATCGCGTCATGCATTTGGTATTTTTTCCTCAGACTTGTTGTTAATTTCAAGGTCAGTTGCATCAGTTTGGGCGCAGTTCAGGACGTCCGATGTTCCATGGTTACTGGTCCAGTGACAAACCAAGCAATTAACAACGGATTCCTTTACTCGCAATATTAGCCGATTCTTTCGAAGAGCCAAGCTAACATACAGTAAAGGACAAATAGTTAACTAATTAGACAGTAAATAAATATTTACTGACAAGTATTTATTATTCGACATAGCATTTTTGAGTGCGAATACGCACCAAAACGAGTGCAAATATAAACCGGTATTCCATTGGACCGCGCGGTAGGAAAAACACTTTCAAAAACTTATATTATGGAGACGATGACAGTGTATTTTGACGAGGAACTTTATTAAATTTGACGCCGGTTGCGCCAGTTTGGACGTCATATGACGGCGAGAGTTCTTCAGATCAGTGTAAAATCGACATACACTATATTGAGTGGGCGTGAATCCATTGTAATTTCTGTTTTGTGTTTTATTGTTTACAAGTCACGTTGCTATCCATGAAAAAAAAAGATCCACGGATTCCATTACTCGCAATTATGGGCTCTTTTAAGGTAATTCCACTGACATAGAACTTACAATAGATTATTGTTCAAACTTTGCCAACGAGATATTGATTATAAAAGAATTTCAGTTTTTAAATAAAAAATGAGGATGTCCTTTTTGGTTAAGATGCTGTCATTCATCGAATATGCCCTATTTTGGCATTTTAGAAGTGTTGTTATAGAAGTGCATTGCCATTATTTTAAAACTTCTCAAAACTCAAAAACTTATGAGAACATGCTAAATAAGACATCGCATACATTGCATTGGACATAGGTGAACATTTCTACATTCGTTTTAGACAGGAAGTCTTAGCGCTAGGTAAATATCAGACACAATTTTGACCAAATTTTGTGCAAAAGATCTTATGGAATGTTCTTAACATAAATGCAACGCCCACTTCAAATTTGAAATTTGTTTCTCTCGTCTTGTGATTGACTTTTATTGGGAAAACAAAACTGTTTTCATGCTGCTGAAAAGTGCAAACTTGTTGGAAAGAACGTTTCTACTCTTCTATTTTGTTTGATGAGTCGATAAATTTATGTTTTTTCATAATTCCACTCCAACGGTATAGCCATTTGTCTTACTTCTGAGACAGTGAAAAGTGATCATGAATGATAAAACCAGTGCACTCGATTCCTATTGAAGATGAATCATTGTTTAATAATAACAGCCACCGTCAACTTTAACTCACCGCACTTTAGGATTCATCTAATCTCCCTAATAATTATAATTACTTTTAATACATGAACGCTACAGATAAAACTACCTTCTACGAGTTGAGTATAATATAACAAACCGAAGGACTCCAGGGGCCGTATTCACGAAATCCTACCCAAGATATATCTTAAGATATAACTTTAGAGAAACTTTAGGAGCTTCCTAAGATATGTCTTAAGCGCTATTCGCGAACGATATCTTATGACCATCCAAAGGTAAGGGTAACTTAGCAGTCTCCTAAGCTTAATGGTCGCGGGCAGTTATCGATTAGTAAAAGTAAATCAATCAGAGACAGTTTATATGGCGCGCTCTTATGAATAATAAGTTATGAAAAATACATGAATGAAGATTTTGTATTGTGTAAATTGTTGTTACAATGACAATACAATAACCTTTATTTCATCTCGAATTTAAGAGAGCAAAACTGACAATATCTTATCGACGTAAAACTCGTCAACAATCGAATTTAGCCCCCGTCAAGACATGTTTTTTATAAGTTATGAGGTTCATTTTGACCTCCTAAGTTTAGGAGAAAAATTAAGACAAATTCAGCTTAAATTAGGAGGTCTTCGCGAATACCAGTTAAGATATGTCTTAAAAATTTAGGAAGTCCTAAGTTTAGGAGAAAAAAAATATAACGTCTTAAAACAGGAGGACTTTGTGAATACCAGTTATCTCCTAAGTTGAATCTTAGGAGGCTCTTTGGACTTAGGATGCTTTCGTGAATACGGCCCCAGAGACTCAGTTATATTCAGTTATAGCAAAATTAACACCAGTACAATTTATTTGATTGTTCACACTTTTATCCGCACGGACTAAGAGAAAGTCTGAGCAGAGTTGTCCGACACTAAAAGAACTAAATACAGTCAAAGCTCTCGTAAGCGACCACCTCAGGAATTCGAAAATTTTGTCGCAACTGTTAATCGGCCTCAAGTGGTCGCTTACGAAAAGGAAAAAACAAAGAAAAAGACTGTTTTCACGCTGGTGAAATGACAAATTAAAAAACCACCACAATTTTGACCAAATTGTGCGTGAAAGGACTTATGGAATGTTCTTGTCATAAATGCAAGGCCCACTTCAAATTTGAAATTCGTTCCTTCCATCTCTGTGATTGGCTTTTATTGGGAAAACAAAACTGTTTTCATGCTGCTGAGAAGTGCCAGAAAACGGCCAGAATCTTGACCAAACTTGTTTGAAAGAACGTTTGCACTCTTCTATTATGTTTGATATCGATGAGTCAATAAATTTGTGTTTTTCATAATTCCACTCTAACGTCTAGTCATTTGTCTAACTTTTGAGACAGTGGATGATCATTCAAATGAAAGTTATGGCAGTACTTTCTTGTGTTTCCTCAGTTTCTGATGATATAGTACAAAGTGGCTTTAAAGTTTCAAGCGATCGGAAAGACATGTCTCATGTCTCAATTCGGCATGACTTATTCCATTTTCAGCTTATTAAATGGCGGGATGTGAAGTTCTAAAACAATCAGATGATAAATGATTTCTATAATAACGAGACCTGTTGAGGTTCGTTTCAGTTAAAAAATGAGGATGTTTAACGTATTTGTCGCGTGACTAGTAAATATCAGTAGTAACAATACACAAAACAAAAGGTAGAACCGCTTTACGCCTATTCCATATAGGATGACGATTTTACACCTCAAGTACTTTGGACGTCATATATAACTTCCAACTGGCGTAACCGGCGTGAAATTAAATAAATATTGACTTGTCAAAATACACAGTCATCTTCCAAGGTGACTCTAACGTTTGGAGCAATTCGGTAATACTTCAGTATGCTATATTAAGATTATTAAATGACGAAAATAGAAAGATTGATCTCACATTTGACAACAAAATATATAATAGTCTAAAACCGTTCCAAAGTGGTATTAAAATGTCTAGACCCCGGCTGTAAACGGTTTTAACAATCAAATAAAAACTGATTTTATGATAAGGGGAACTGTCGAGTTCTGTTGAACTATTGGATGAGTTTAAAGTGTGCTCTTTGATCTCGTTCAGCTGATAAAGAAAGCTGTTAAACAGAAGTACAGTTTCCAGTCGGATGTCGGATGTCGGATGTCGGATTCCCAACAAGTCGGATGTCGGATTTTCAACAAGTCGGATGTCGGATGGCACCTACAAGCTTCCGTAGTTTGAGCATGTTCTAGATTTCCATACGTCTGCATTTATAAAATCCTAAAGTGTGACCATCGAAACAAGAGGTTGAACAGAACTTTGCTATATCGTACACAGCTGCTTTCTATATTGTTAAACGGATCGGTTCTAGCTTTCTCCCAGTCTGTGCCAGGATAAAGTGGTAAATTTCAGGTAAAAGTTATGTACTGTCAAGAGCTTATATTTAGCACAGTCGTTATCCTTGGAATCTATCTATGAAATCATAAGGTGTGTCTGATCATTCAAATGGAAGCTATTTTATTAAAATCCTGAAGTGTGACCAATGTGTATAATTCTCTGGATGGATTCCTTTACTCACAACATAGCATTTCAGAGTGCAACTTAAACGAGTGCAAATATGACATGTTATATAGAGTACCGAAGTGATGAACCAAGGCAAAAATTAGAAAGGTTTGTATGGAGTCATCAGAGCATAACGGTACCAATATCTCACCCCCAAATTGCAACAAGATGCTGATTTTTGGCAAGCGGACATTTTTCGTCATACCCTTTCCGAATATCTAATCAAATCCCATAATTTCACAAGTGTGACGTCACACTTCGGTACTCTATTACACTCTTCTGACCGCTCGGTAGAAAAAAAAAACTTTCAAAAACTTCGATTTTGGCAAAATATGTGACTGTGTAATTTGACGAGTCGGTATTTATTTAATTTGACGCCGGTTGCGCCAATTTGGACTTAACATGACGTCCGAAGTACTTCAGGTGTAAAATCGACTTCCTATATAGAATAGGCGGTTGTTCGTCTTGTTTTGTGTTATATTACCATGTCTACAAGTCACGTGACAACAGAATACATAAACCATTCTCATGTTTTAAAACTCGTACCTCAACAGGTCTTATTATTATAGAAATCATTAATTATCTGATTGTTTTGGAACTTCACATCCCCCTAAAGCCTGGAATTAAACATTTTAACACCACTTTGTAACGGTTTGGAATATATTATTTTGTAAACATTGTCTCAGTATGTAATAGATCTTTTCAGGTTTGAAGTCATTTAAAGCCGAAGATCAGGAATAAGCAATGCCGAATTGAGACATGAGACATGTCTTTAAAATTGCCTCAAACTTTAGAGCCACCTTGTAAATCATAATAAACTGAGGACTAAAATACAAGAATTAGTAATAACTTTCATTTAAATGTCCATCTACAGTCTCAAAAATCAGGAACACATTGAAAGACAAATAACTAGGCCGATCGAGTGAAAATATGAAAGACACAATTTATTGACTCGTCAAACATAATAGAAGAGTGAAAGGATAGTAGTTTTTTTTTTGGTCATTTCACCAGCATGTTCTGCAATGTAAGAGATTCACCTTGACTGACATCTGAAAGATGACATACAAAATTTGTCCGCATTCACCGCCGGAAAAGACAACTGCCAGAGGAGAAATAATTAGGGATTTAAAGTAAACGGAAAGTGGTCTTCCCTGAATTGAGAACATAAAACGGAAGTTTATTTTTTCCGATATTGGCACTCTTGCGGGCCAGTCTCATCACGAATAGAACGTGATTCACCATGACTGACATTCGAAAGAGATGTACAAAATGTAGCCGCATTGACCCTATTTTGCATGGGAGGGATGGGGGGCACAAAGTGCCTGCGCTAACTTTCAACATTCATAACTTTTTAAATATGAAATCAAACGCCATCAAACCTCGTGACTTTTCCTAAAAAGTGTCTGGTGACAATTTGGTATGACATTTTATTGATCACGTGGCTTGTTTTTCCATGGTAACAAGATTTTCTACAACGTGCCCCCCTGCCCCACCCCCACACCCCGGGATTTTTTTGAGTTCTTGAGCTGGGGTGGCAAAATGAGGTTAAGGTGACAGAAACCGGTTTTTTTGTCTCGTGCTGACTGTCAACTTGATAATCGAAGGACTCCAAACGCAAAAGATCAATCCATCACTTTTACAATGTCCAGTTCGGAAAAAGGAAGAAATAAAATTAACATCATTCGTCTACTACGGTGTAAATATGGTCAATAACTAGCTAAAGTATAATTTGTCTGGTGAGAGGGAAGGTGGTACCTTTCAAAGAAGGAACTCACAGGGAATCGATAAACGAGGTACGGGGAATGGATTGAGGTCCAAAACAAAGATAAGCCAAGCATGTAAGGGTTTAGCACAGATTTAATCTAGTAATTTAATGTTCTTTTCTGCAAAACGTATCAGAGAACTGCGTTCGTTTACAACTTTTGATAAATGCAGTAATTGTGCACAAAGAAAGCTAAAGGAAGTCCTAATGCAGTAGACTATGAAAAGGATTCTTGGCTACGGTAGGAATAGGCCTAGGTGATTTGAACCGTCGATGAGGCGCATAAATATTTAAGGCACTTAACTTCGGACGCCTCTACGACAGTCTTGTCATTGAAGCTCAAAGTACTGGGAAAGCTAATGTATCTCTTCAAAATGTGAACAACAAAACAAAAACAACAAAAGTATAAGACAGCGGAGCAACTAATGGACCTGAAAGAACTGTGAAGTCTCTCTAACAAAACACTGACTTTCCTGACGCTCCTTGATCTCCCTGAGTGTACGATAGTGATCTGAAATTTGAATACTTCCAGCGAAGAAATTTCAAATGTTACGAAGCGTATTCTGACTAGTTTTTCTTATCTACTATATGAGGAATTAATAAATCATATGTGGCTTAAAACACCCCAAAGCGGGTGTTTAATGAGTCAGACTGTTAGATTTGACCTTTTTGTTGGAGCTTGCGCTATATTTTGCCAAAGAGTATGGAGCCGCGGCCGACCGAGAAACCTGCGCGATAAAAGCATTCTGTAGAGAATGTCAAAACTTGTAAGGCAGGCTTTGTATCAATATCCTTTTCAGCAAATTTTATAACACAAATGTACCTAACAGATAAGAGGGTCAAACATCCCTTTGAAGCTTAAACTGTATCTCCAAAGCTTCTATGGGCGAAATAACGAAGGGCTCCTCAAAACGGCCTTTTTTCTAACGCCTATGGCCAAAACATATTTTTTTTCAAATTAACTTTATGATATTTAGAAAATTAAATATCCTTCAAAGCTCTGCAGATAATTTGGATTCTAAGAATAGATACGTTTAGAGAAATTGCGAAACTTGTTGTGCTTAGTGTTTGCTGCTTGTCCGAATAGTTAACAAGCAACATGGTAGAGCAACCATTTTTCTCCTTGTTCATATAAACCAACATATTTTAACAGCAAATTTTATAAACTAGGAAAATGGCTCTTCTATTTGGTGGAGTGCTATCGGAATTGGTTTCCACGTACGAGAGAACCAGACTCTGAAATGTTTACTATAACCGTACTTCAGAGTAAACGTTCTGGTCAAAACATGGGCCTGAGACTGACATGATCAATCTCGGTTACCATGACAATGATGCGTTTGCTGATCGTAATACGGTTATTTTTAAAACGTGAATATGCGCATGCGTAATGAACGGGTTATCGGCAACGGTGGCTGAATCACTCACTCACTCACTCACTCCTTCCATCAGCTGTAAACTTAGTGACGTAATGCTTTGCTACGAATGCGTTTCGTAACAAGAACAAAGTGAATCCAGCGATAACAATAGCTAATTTGTTGTAATCGAATATAAACAACAATAAGCTTAAAGATGTTTCGCATTAAAAATCGATCTAAAATGATTTTTCAACCGAGACACGCGTTTTGATGCGTATCTACCTTGAAATAACAAAGTTTAGTCTTTATTAAGTATGTGTTCCTCGGTGGTCATGTGGTTTAGTGTCACGACTCTTACATGTAAAAGCCTTTGATTGTTTATCCCGCCACACAGCCTACTTCCACGCAAAAAATAGGGGGCTTAGAAATGGTCATTTCCAAATTTGTACCACTACTCAGAGTGGTACTCTCAATTCTTATGAATCTTTCAAAAAAAACTTTTTGCTCTTAGTGGAAATCCCTGGTAAAGAGTTAAACTTCAAATATGTTCAAGAATTGAGAAGATTTTAACCTGCCAACAACAAAACATTGATCCAAAAGGTGTGTTCAAAGTGTGTGTCGAGTCAGCTGTTGCAACACAGTAGACAAATATTTTGATCTGAAAAATGTCTTTCCAGCAGCAAATTTGAATGAAAACCTGTGAGTGGTGGAAGTGGGTCAAGCGATCGGTTGCCAATTAAGTACGGTGGCTGAGAGTGGCCATCAGAAGTGAAATTTCAAGATCGAAAGTCGATTTTAAAGTTAAAATTAACAAAAGTAAAAATTAAAATCGTTCGATATTGCAAAGTATAAAGTCAAAACCGACGAAAACTCAATTCTCAATTCTAAATTCTACTGTGACCATCCCTCCCCCCGAATTTTCATTTTCAGTGACTTTCTACCAGTTCGATTTGAAATTTTTGCTTTTGATGGCTATTCTAGGCCACCGTAGCTAAGTGATGTTCAAATAGTTCGAAAATGTCATTAACATGCGATGTTTTGTCAAGTTTTGCTTCCTTGTTTTAAAATAGATATTGTTTGTCCAATTAATTCCATAGCACTCTCAAATAAAGCAAGGACCACTTGGACAAACAGCACGGCGAAGTGAAGCCGGATCTTGGTGTAGATCAGGATCAGCAGTATTGAATAAAATTTAAAACTAAATGCAAGGCTGGTTGGACAGCTATAAAGAGTATTTTATTGCCCAATATTTCGGTTAGGCAAAACTAACCTTCATCAGGGGCTGCAAAGAGCTCTCTAGAGCGGTTGTTAAAAGACTCGGTATGACTACCACTTTTCGTGTAGTTATAATATAGTTGTATAATTATCAGGATAACTAATGGCAGGTCACTGTACTCCTCCGGGTTGGGGGGTGGGAGCGGTCACCGTGGCGAAATTGCCAGCGCTTACTTTGAACGTTTAAAATTCTAGGGCTATTTAACCAATACAAACCGAACTTAGTGTACCTTTCTGCATTTTATCTGGAAGCATTTTGATGTGATAGACTTTTGTTCATGGCATGTGGCGTTTCCATGGCAACCATATTATGATAAGCATGTTTACCCAAATTTAGAATTTTCCGTTTAAATTAGCGTTTAAATTGAAAATGTTTAACTTTCTTGGGGTAAATGTTACAATTTATGTTCATTTTAGCACCGTCGGTTGATTTTGATTTATTCTGACTTGTTGCAGTTTTGAACATATTATATTGTCATTTCTATGAACAAATATCTCAAATACTTTCCGTATTTCAATGTTGTATGAGTACAATATTCTTGTTTAGGTTGGTTTGAAATTTTTGTCTCAAACGGCTCATAAATGACATCAAAACTATCAGTTAAAATGATTTTGATGACATGAAAGATTCTGAGTACTTAAAGGAATTTCGTCCAAACAATTCTTCCGATTTTTGTAAAAGTACGATTTCAATATTGTTTTAAAATCCTCTTTAAACAACGTGTATAAAAGAGGATTGATGAGGGACGTGCCAAACCTCATAAAGAGTAGAATTATGTTTACAGCTGGTGGAACATGGATTTCTACATTCTCATCATAGAGAATGCCACTAACAAAGTACGAAACCCAACCTAAAATGAAGGCGAGGATCATCGAGGCAAAAATCGTCACCGCTCGTTTTTGACCCCGTTTTTGCTTCACACGCCTTGAGGTGGCAATATGGGACACTTGTCGACGAATTTTCTTCAGCTGCACTCGCAGAACTTGGAAAATGCGAACGTAGATGACTCCGAGAAGGATTAAAGGTAACGCCACGAGACATACGAAACAGCTGTAACTGTATATCTTATCGATGTGTCGCTCATCAGTCTCCGTTTGTGTGAAATCAATGTTGATCCAAACCAACTGAATAAGAGATACCGTCAGCGAAAAGCACCAGATGAAGATCATGGAAGCCGCCATCTTTTGCTTTGACACTACCCTATGATAATGCATTGGGTAGAGTATCATCACATAGCGTTCAAACGTGACAGTCACAAGATGCAGTATCGTGGAGATGGCTATGAAGCGTGATGCAAGATCCATGGCTATGCAAGCAACCATCCTGCCCGCAACTGGCATAAGATTGCAAGCAAATATCAAGGGGATAGCAACAAACCCTGACAATAGATCGGACAGGGCCAGGCAAGCTAAGTATAAATTAGTTATTGTTCGCAGTTGCTTGTTTTTGTAGACCAAAACGATAACTACGGAATTGGCGGCAATAATAAGACATGAAAGAACACCGAGAAGCACGAGAGGAAGATGAAGATCATACCATGAGAACGGTGGTATCCCTGTTGCAGTACCATTGTCTACGTTTCCAGTTGTGTTCAAAGTCTGCAGGCTAATGTTGAAAAGTGTGTCGTTCATGTTTCTCTTCGTCCTTTGGAATTGCGACGAAGTACTAGTTTACATTGAATAAAAACTCTTGTTTAGGTTACGATAAATGAATATCTTGGTCCATGCAACAGAGAAGTGTTATCCTCCTTCATAAAGAAAAAAAAGAACAGATGTCTGCAAGCCTTCCAAGGACCGAAAATACACCTGCGGAATAAGAAACCGTACTGTCAATTCTAAACATGTCTTTTTGTTAGTTATCACTCTCCAAAGGAAGACGACATAATGAAAAATTGTAAAAGTCACGAAGGGGCTATTCAATGTGAAGCAACGGGAGGGTCCTATTTCAATAAAAATTGTGTCATTGTCTTTTTATGTCATATTGAATGTAGAATTTATAATAACATGTGTTTACTGAGATAGCAATTATAAAATGCAACAAAACACGAGTCATTAATCCCTTTTATCAGTCAAATAAATTCCAGCCTTGAAAACAGCAAACTCTTGTAAAAAGATGTAATTTTTTCGTAGCTTTCGTATAGTTTGAAGGGAAAACAAACTAGCTAATGGCTATCTCCTTCCCTACAGGCGACAACTGAAAGAAAGCGTAGCTAGGAATCCTGTCTTTGTGTTTCAGGCAGACGAAGACAGCGGTTTACTTATTGATTTGCATTTTACAGAATGTTAAGAAGGCTGTATTAAACATTTGAACCATTGAAATTTCGCCTGGCTATAGTAGTACTCAAGTTTAGATGATACACTTCAATTACTATTTATTTATTTTTTATCCGATATTTTGGCCGATAACACTATCCTCGTTGCAAGAGAGCACGAGTTATAACGGTGTCTGCTCAATTGGCAATCGGTTTGGTTTTCTCTTGTATGTTTTCTTTGGGAAAGGAAGATATCACGATTTTTCAGAAGTTTTGGCCTTATCTTCCAAAAATAAACCGGACTAGAAACTGAGCAATCACTAGGACAATAAGATATTTTAATTTACTGCGGGGATTTCTTGCCTTCGTGTCGATTTTCACGTGGCTTTACGATGTCCATAGAAGACGGCAAATTGTAAAATACTCGTATGTTGAATAATACAAAAACTGAGCAACGATATAAATGATCGTTTTCACTGCTGAAAAACACAAAAACACGATCACTATACACAGGAAATGCTCTTTATAAACAATATATTTTAGATCGGGTATTTCTCGCCTCCGTATCGATGTGGCTTTTAGATTTCAAAAATACTCAACACGAGAATACACGTTCTTTTTTATATAATAAAATTTCAGCAAAAAAATCGTTTTCACTGCTGACAAAACACTTCAATGTAGGAAAACGCTCTCCATTAAAACAGAGGTGATAGAAATGAGATTTAATAATAAGACTCAGCGTTTTCTTATCGATATAAAATTTAGTCGTTTTTAGGCAATTGTTTACGCCATCAAAACAAAAAGATTATTAAATCTTCGTTTTGAAAGGCACCGTTTTTGAATGAAACTTGTGCGTCTGCAATACGGTGGCTAAAATTGGATTCTCAATGAAAACAAATGTTGAGTGCTTCAAAGACCTTTCTTTATCCACATGTACAATGGCTTTTGCTAACGAGATTCCCATCGTTTCATTGTATGTCAGTGAAATTTTGAAATGTTTGTTGGCCCTACTGGTTCAGCTGTTATGTAGTTTGCCACTACTTTTATGAGATTGTTATGACCTTGCTTCTGAATAAAAGAAGCAATTTTCTTTATGTCAATCTATCTTATAAAGAAAAACCGATGTTAAAATAAAGCTGGCGAAATGATTTTTTTTCTGCCTTACTTGCGTAGCAACGGGGGTAAAGCGAAATCTAACTGATTAAATATGGGCTATCTGAAATGAAAACCAAGTTTTCACTGCACCTTGTTGTGGCAAAGATTTCCCTCGCGCAAGCAGACGGGACATTGTAAATGAAAACAAACTAGTAAGAGTGGGTTAACGAATAGGCAGCACCACGAATACAAGTAGTGAAACACAGGAATATGCAAACAGAATAAAATATGATAAAACGAGCTATATAAAATCAAATTCACATTAAAATCATAGTAACCATTATAAGAAATTATAGAAAACTCTTGGTCATACCTCCTCGAAATGGCGATCAGCTATGAACTGGGCTTAGAAAAAAATTTGGTTTCCTAGCTGATTCTCTACAATTCTCTACTAGATAAATTGAGCTCCCAATTGTTACCATATAGAATCGTGATAGGGGAACCCTTGACGTATACGTCCTCCTCTTGCAATACTGAAAAAAGATACTGACCCGAGCAAAAAAACATTATGGACTAACACTGGGGTCGCTTCTAAAATATTAAAATTCGAATGCGTGTTTATGATTGGAACAACGCGACACCCAGTGAAGTATTGATATCAACCTATTTTGGGATTTCTATAATGTGAATAAACGTATATTTAAAGAAGTAGTAAACTTTACTTTACAATGTGTACTTTGCAATGCTAATATGTTAGT
Source organism: Dendrophyllia cribrosa (assembly GCA_024195265.1). Classification (NCBI taxonomy): domain Eukaryota; kingdom Metazoa; phylum Cnidaria; class Anthozoa; order Scleractinia; family Dendrophylliidae; genus Dendrophyllia; species Dendrophyllia cribrosa. The sequence goes on along the minus strand of JAJLRJ010000007.1, from coordinate 37,134,629 downwards.
TTAAGGTGCTGCACTTTCCGATAGTTAATTTATCCTACGTTGCTTTGAAAATCGTGCATTGCTTGCTAGAACGGAAGTAATTTAATATTCCGTTTCATGGGGGCTTCTATTGTGTCCCTGCTCGATCCACGAACCTCATGAAGACGAAGAAATATTTCATTATATCAGCATGGTGTTGCATATTTAATCCCTTTACTCTCAAAAACAACGTTGGGTTCGAAACGAGAAGAAACAAAAATTCCAAATTTCATCTTAAAAAGATAGAAACAAGAAACAAACAGAAACCAGTAAAAGCACTGCTCAGTTACTTTCATACTTTGGGATTTCACCTACATACTCAACGTTAGAACCACCTTGTACAACATAACGAAACAGTACCACAGGAAAGTGCTGTGCAATAACACACTTAAGGATTTTATCCGGCCACAGACTCAAACGTTTTAACCACTTTGTACAGCATAATAAACAGTCCCATAGGAAAGTACTGCTGATCATGAAGCGCTTTCATTTTAATGGTCACAAAGTGGGATGTCATCCACAGGCTAAAAAGTTAGACTTACATGTTTGACTCGCGTTTTTTGACGGGAATAAATGTGGGATAACTAATGTCAGAAAATAAAAGCCTTAACGTTGATCTACTAAGAAGCCGTGAATCAAGCTTTTCTTTCACTTTTAAACTGAATTTATCTAAGGAACGTGTAAAGATAAAAAGGGGAAAACTTAAACATATTGCGATTTTATCTTCAAATATAACTGGCCTGAAATTAATTGATTTTGTTTTTCTTGTGATTCAAACCCTACAAATAACATAAACTCGAAGCAAAATTAGCATATGAATAAAAACCAAAGATTTCTCCCATGTTGTGATTATGAATAAATATATTCGAGGTGAATAAAAACGTTCTTTTTTTTATTTCAATGTTTGGGTAAATATTGAAAATGTCGGTTGAAAAGGAATCCCTCAAAATTACATTGCGCTGTCCTATATACATACTATGGACATCCTTCCACCCCAAAAACAACCAATGAAGTTTAACATTTTTTTTTAATAAATGACGTTGCGAACTGTTGAAAAGCAAATAACATCATAGGACCGGTCTGCTCAGTGACATCTTTCATTTGAATGGTCAAACCTTAGAATTTCTATCGACAGACTATAAAATCAGAACTACTATAAAAGGATCTTTTACGAAAGCTTGCGAAAGTAGTATTAGGTTTTATCGTTTTCCTCAGGGAATCATACAGATGTTTCCCGAGTTCATTATCGAACAAAATTATTCATACTTATTGGACACAATCTTTTTCAAATAAAGATAAAAAGAGAAAAGAGGGACCCAGAGCATTCTTAATTATTATTTTTTAAATCGTCAAAAATGCCAAAAATTGAAATATACAAAAAAAATCGTTTCTATTATGCAAATAGAGACCATGCTTAATTAAAACTTTGACTGCCAGACAGAAACCTTCAGTCGAGTTTTAACTTTTTAGCTTGTGGATAAAATCCTTTCGTATGACCATTCAAATGAAAGCTTTTGAGCATTTCTTTTCTGTGGTATTGTTCATAATGCTGTACGAGATGGTCAGTGTTAAGTTTTTATGCTCTCCAAAAATGTTACAAAGTGTTGCTACCTTTTGAGTCTTTGGATAAAATCCTAAAGTGTAATAACCATTCAAATGAAAGGTATTGGACAATGCTTTCTTGTGATGTTTATTATTCTATACAAGGTGGTTTCAAATTTTAAGTCTATAGATGAAACCCTACATTGTAACCATCACCTGATAAGGTGGTTCTCACGTTTGAGTCTGTGGATGAAATCCTAGAGTGTGACCATTCAAATGAAAGCTATTGAGCAGTACTTCATGCCGTTGTTTCTTACGCTGTACAAGGTGGTTCTAACTTTTGAGTCTGTGGATGAAATCCTACAGTGTGACCATTCAAGTGAAAGCTATTGAGCAGTACTTTCCTGTGGTGCTATTTATTATATGCTGAACACGGCGAATCTAACTTTTGAGTCTGTGGATGAAATCCTTAGTGTGACCATTTAAATAAAAGCTATTAAGCAGTACTTTCCTGTTAGGCTGTTTATTATGCTGTAAAAGGTGGTTCTAACTTTGAATCTGTGGATGAAATCCTAAAATTTTACCATTCAAATGAAAGTTACGGAGCAGTACTTCTCATGTCGTGCTATTTATTATGCTGTACTAGGTAGTTTTAAATTTTGAGTCTGTGGATAAAATGCTACCGTTTTACCATTCAAATGAAAGTATTTCAGCATGAAATGATACTTTTTACTTGTCGGTTATTTATAGAATAAAAGTTGGTATTTTTTCATGAATTTCTATTGTAGCCGCTCTTGGCCGTGAAAGAGGTAAAACTGGTGGGTTCCCATGGCATCGCCAACAATCGCCAAATTGCTGGCCAAAACTTCGATTCTGTGATCAAACTGATCAAATATGAAAAAAAAAAAAAATAGCGATCGATCATATATATCGAGATTTTTTGTACAATAATTCACTTTTCGAAGTAATAGCAAAAATAAAGCTTGATGTCCTTCGCTACGAAAGATTCGGGCAACATTCCTGAAAATTGATTTTTGTTCTCCTTGTCTTCACAGTCCCAGAATATCCATTCCTCGGTAACGCGCATGCCCATAACTGCCTGGCAGCTGCTCGAGAGTTTTAACAGGAAAAACGGTTCACGCATGGGCAGTTCAATGGGTGTTTCCGCTGATCCATCTGACCGGCAACAGAAATAGACGACAGTATCCTTGCCATAAGTGCCGTCTGGGAGAACACCGCTGACCACGTTATCGTTTTTCGTGTCCTCGTCGTCCCACTTAATCCAGCCTTCACTAAAACCTGTCATGGAATTCAGAAAAAATTCAAATGTAGCATATTTACATCAGTAGATTAGTTAACTGTGAGCTAAATTTGGGACAAAACTTGTATAAGACAGAAATTCACCACCTAAAACTGCAAAAAAAAATAAAACCAGTAAAGGCATAAAACAAATAAAATAACCTTTCGCTGTTTGTCCAGAACTGTACGCACGCGCACAGCACAGCTAAATTATCCATTAAGTAATCGCGTGGTCAGGCAGAGGACGAGTTCCCGAAAAAGGAACCGAAATAAGAGACGTTTACACGCAGAAACCTCAGCTCCACAAGAGCCATATGGGAGCTATGCTGTAGCGTGCGCGCAGAAGTCTGTGCGCAGGCATCGCCAATACGCATAGATCGATCTCCGACAAAAATGAACTGATAATACAAATAACAACAGTTTTAGTGGAGATACTGTGGTGTATGCTGGGATATCCCAAAATATTATTGTGGATTAAGGTTCGGACTCTGTATTGCAAGAAGCACTGAAAATATGTTAAAAGTCTACAGATAGGACATTTTTGTTTATTGGCAAAAAATTCATCGTCTACTTCTGGGTTCAGCATCTGCTCTTAATTCTCCTGAAATTTGAAATAATCTCTCGATGGTAGCAAACGCTAATTACAATGTATATCTGACTGTGAATTTTTGGCTTGTTCGGGACTCTATTAAGAGCTACAACTAAAAGGTAATTTGTTCGAATATCCTCAAATTTGGACAGTAGCTACAATCGGCGCCATAAGTGTTGAGACATTTCGTTATTTTGGGAGTCGTTTCCTATTGCTTTTATTGTTGTCGTCACAAATTTACCCCTCCCCCCCCCCCCCCCCCCCCCCCCCAATCAATGTTGATACACAGAGCTCAGGCCTTGTTGAAAACTACAACATTAAATGGGGAGGGGGGGAAGCTTTGTAGCACCTACTAATATGAATAATAATGATGAATACCAAATTCATTATTCGATAATGCGATATGCTGAGACTGTCTCAACTACTTCTTTCGCCGATTGTAGGTTAACATGTAATAAAAAATACGATACCGGGAAACTTTTAATACTTAAAAACATTTTCGTTTAGAGCCATTTCCACCTGATTACTCCAGTATTTTTGTTCGCCCTTTTCAAAAATGTTCTGAACGTTTCACGTTTCACGTTTTTTAGCGCTTCGGGTCCGGAAATACGAGAACAAATGAAATAAACAAAATATAATAATCGCTTTGAGTTGTAGCTTTCGAAAGCTGATTCAGATGCGCACATTTAGACTTCCTAAAAAATAGATAATAAAAGGTTTAGATAGTCAGTTCTACAAGCTTTAATTGGATCATCTCAAGAGTAATCCGGCGAGTCGCTAGAGCTGTTACACTGGAGACACCCCGGAAGGTATACTGTAACCTTAAGAAATAGTAAACGTTTTCCGTGTTGACGCTAAGTGCTAGTGTTCAGTAAAACGAGTGGAAATATTATGGGAAATCTAAAAAAGCTACGGAAAGATTTTTCTTTGGCAAGTGTTACTATGTTGTTTCGATTTCTCCCAAAAATCGCCGGGTTTTTATTTCCATAACTTAATGAAAACAAGGAAACCGATAAAATAAACGTTCAAATTCAATCCATTTATCTTGAGGTTGTCAAGTCCCGAAATCTCAGAACCCATCCTATTGAAATTTTGCACAAAATAGGTAAGAAATGATCAAGATAGGAAATAATATAATTAATTCTGTGGTTAATTTTAGTATTGAAAATAACTAACAAACTGGCGAAAGAAAAAAGAAAAAAATATATTTGACCTAGGTGGAGTTCGGGCCACGACCTCCAGATTAGGAATATACAGCTTCATTTCTTACCATGAGGACATTTTCCTTTTTTGTATATGCAGTATTTTCCCGCCGGCCAAGAACCTGATCCTCCTCCCTTTTCTTTTACACAGAAGTGCTGAGTGATCTCGTTTGTTTTCTTGTATCCTTTCAAGTGAGTTGAGCTCGACCAGTTACTCAGTGGACTGGTATCCTCTGTGTTTTGCTGCAGATATCCCTGTGACCAAATCACTTTCTTTCCCCTCGGGCATCCACTGTTTGGCATTGGTAGAGCGAAGGTCCCTCTCGGCCACCTTACTGAATTAATCAATTAGTACACAGAAAATCAATCGTGATTTATAAATAAAACCCCTGGAATAGCCATTTCAGAATAATCGCATCAAGATCTTGTACTCTCTTGCTAATCTCAAAACATGCTGTCGCTAAGCCAACTAAAGTCATATTCCGTTTTAAGGACGTTCGCGCTAATTGTTTATGCGCATCCTTACTGCGCACGCAATTCATGTCGCAACGCCATGCTTCGTCATGCACGAGCGCACGCGCAAGAGAAGAAAATCTAAGCACATAAAGGGCTGATAGCGGTTGCCTTAACTTTGCTTAGATTTAACTCGCTTGGATGGTAGGTGACCCCCAATTTTTTTTTCATAGATAATTTTCTCTGCCAATTCTTGACAGATTGTGAAAAAATGAACAAAAAATCAATGTAGGAAGTTTAAATTTTTTCCATTTTTCTACCCGCGCGCCATCGAATCCTGCCAACTTGCGGCTGTCAGAGTTTGCAAATGCTGTCGTTTAAAGATGAAATTTACTTCAAGAAACGTCACCAGTTGAATGAATTAGCTGAACAGACCTACTAGCATAAAATTTGGGAAAGAAAGTTGCATTTTAGAGATTCATTTGCAATATTTTTAAACTAACAGACATTCGGATCACATCCCGTAAGAAAGACCAATTTTTCAAAATTAGGGTCGCCTTTCAGATAGCTTATCTTAAAAACAAAGTCGGTGACTCCCTCATTTTTTTGCATTTCTGACACGAGTAATTCATAACCTAGCTGTAGCAAAAGTTTTATAAAAAAAATCAATGTTAGAAGATTTTCGCGCGAACGTCCTTAATATCTACCCTCTGTGGTTTACTGGTATTTCTCTAGCTTTATTTACACTTCCGGCGGAGAGGATTTTATTTTATACTTGGAGTCTGTATGCTAGGGCGTGATGATCAGGTTTAACCCTTTTGCTCCCATAGTCAGTTCGGGGGGGGGGGGGGGGGGGGGGGGGAGGGGGGGGCGGGGGTACTCCCTATAATGGACTATACGGGAATGCTCCGCCCGAAAGAGGTACCTTTTTGAGGCTGGAGGTATATGAAAGGGTGGGGATTTCACGAGTTGAAGTATTTGAAAAGGTAGGGATTTCACGAAGTATGAGGCCCTGTTAGGGGTTTTTGGGATAAGGGATAACTGGCAAAATATATTTAGGGATAAGGGATAAGAGAATGAGTTTTAGGGTTAATGAAAAACAAACTTAACGAAGTTAGGTTCTGTATTTATCACACTCGACTCATTCTTTTTACACTTTTAACCACTCTTGTTCACTGTTTTTAACACCCTTGATCGGGTATCGGTCATTATCAGTCAGTTAAGTGACATTTGGCACCGGGGGAACGTCGCCGCTATTGTTCCGGGAGACCTTGGGTGACCACATGGAGTGTGTTTGGTCCCACGTGTACTTTTATTCTCATCAACATGGCCTATGTCAAAGAACTAAATGAAGTTACGGCATGTATTTATAAACAAAGCGATGAGAAGCAGGCAATGAAGTGGTCTTTTTTGCCGACCAAAATAGAAGAAAAGAATCTTTCGTCATTCCTTAATCGTGTGGTTTGGACCAAAAAAACAAGGAAATCGGAGTCTCAAAATGCAAAGTTAAATTACAATGCAAGCGATTAACAGCGGAACCAGAATTTCCACGTGGAAGGATATTTTCTATCGACACCGATGAACAATTTAAAGTCGCTTTACGCTTTCTACAGGATAAGCACGAACTAATAGGTAAGTTTCGATGCCATTAAATGCACAAAATGACTTATTTGTTGCATCATCATGTACTGGTTGTGGAGGATTATTTCGCTATCAGCAAATTGATAATGAAATCAGTGGGGTTACACAGGACACCTGCCTGAGGAAACTGTACCCGAGAGATTGCTCGCCAACAACACTACTGATTGCGGGAAGATACACGGATTATCGTTTCTTAACAATCAAGGAAGTCTTGCTTTCTCTGACGTTTCCTCCAAGACTGTAAAGGACAAACAGATGGCGTCAAAGCTGATTTGTATTAACCGACAGCAGTATGTGCAGAGGTAAATACCGTATTCTTCTGTTATACAGCTGTTGGCAAATTGCGCATGGTTACTAAGCCAAGTGGGCTCTTGCAGTTTCTGGAGAATCTGGAAAAGTTTTTGCATACCTTTGGTGTGCAGAAGGAGACAGACGAGAAGAACAAGTTTCATCTGACCGAAGCTATCATGCGAGTTAAAGAAATAAACAAATTTATCGAGAGGTGTGAACAAGAAGTAACAGAAGTTGCTTGTCAACAAGCAAGTGCCAGAATTCTTCAAGGCCCAGATGGTGTGGGCTCTGCGCAAACAACACGGGTCCTCAAGCTGACAATACAAACACAATCTTTTTGCGGAAATGAGGCAAGGCAATGATATGCCTCTCGTTTTGCAGTTTGCCCATTGTTTTTTCTCTGCAATGAGAGAGTATATAAAGCGCATTACAAAATGTAGCTACATATATTACACAAGTGGCTCGTCGTACTACTCCAAGCAAATTGGGTTTCTGCCATTTGCTCAATTCCCTTCTAAGCCAAAAACATTGCAGACACTCCACAGTGACGACACAACAACTGGATGAGATGAGAACGTGGAGGGCGGAGCATGGGCAAAGTGTGCGACAACAAACTGTACGAAACATGACCACAAAGGACTCTGCCGGTACGTTACCTTTGAACTGCTACGAGAACGAAGAAACAGATTCGAAGCCGGTGGATTTCTCAGGACTTACGCAAGCAGAACAAGCGATTGCTCTTGAGCAAGAGATTGCTTCTCGCAAATCCACTGCGTCAGAGGTCCTTATTTTGGAGGGTACTGTTGTTTGTGTGAGTAAAGGTTCCCAGCAATGAATGCAGCCGTCACCTTACTCCCAAGCCATACTTAACGAAAACCTGCATGCTAGGTTTTCGTACAAGGTTACGTACTTTGCACAAGATCCCGTGCTTCCCTGTCAATTTGTGGAAACAGTTGCGGTAGGCGAGCTCCAGAAAGCCAACATTCTTAGCATTGTTATGGACTGTCAGAAAGATGACACAATTGTTCTCGGTGATGAAGTGTACTACTGTCTACTAGTTAACGCTCTCGACAATGGTGACACACGGACTGTTTCTGAAGCAATTGACGAGGAAAGACAACAGAACGACGACATGCAGTCAGACAAAGAAACTCCCCCAGTTGCAACGAGATCAGGGAGACGCTCAAGATCAGGAACAAAAACAGCTCAAACTATGTCCTCTACTAACTTTCATTAATTAACAACAAAACGAAAATAATCATTCTAACCAGACATCAAACTTAACCAAGAACCAATAATCGAACTCCAACTAATACACTGAATATAGTTTCCACCGTCATTATTACTATTGTGTCATCTTTGAATGTCGAGACTGTGGGTTGCAATGCTTGATGATTCTCTTTCGTGATCTAAGGCAGCCACAGCTGTTGTGTCCTTCCGTGCAGGATATTTGGTTTTCTTTTTTGCGTTACTTTTGTTTGGATTGGTATGACTTCTTCTCTTTAAAAATACAAACAAGTTAGAAGATGCTCAAAACAAGAGAGAATTATTTTTCATGCAGGAAAGAAAATGCGATTTTTAGCATTATTCATCGTGTCTGTGATTGAACAAAATTGCAATTTACGATTGACCGCTGTTGATAATGTAACCCCTAACGAGTCGGACGTGAAGATAGGTGCCTAAACCTTTTTATTATCAAGAAGTGTTATGTAATTATGTTCTGCAACGTGGCATACTACGAAGCTAACTTAAGAATCTGCAGATCTAAGAAAAAAGGAGTGTCAAGATATACAGTCGCTATCCCGGCAGTGGAATATAGACAACCGCTGCATCATTTATTGAGGTATGCAATCAGTTATTCTCAAAGGTAAACATGAATAAGATATTAATTGCATTTATTGAGTAATGTATGCTAGGTTTCACTTTCATCTATAGGAAAAATTCAGAGATACTTTTAGGGATAACACTGTTGATTCTTTTAGGTGATAAGGGATAAATGTGCTCATAATTACAGGGATAAGGGATAAAAATACAAAACTGAATGCAAGGCTGGCACTACGGCAAAGGGCAGATTTATTAAATGGCCACTGAATATTTATATAAGGGATAACTGGACCCCCCCCCCCCCCCCCCCCCCCCCCCCCCAAACAGGGCCTCAAGTATAGGAAAGGGTACGAAAAACACGAGTTGAAGTATATAAAAAGGTAGGGATAACTGCCATTTAAGTATTATAAAAAAAGCCTTTCAAAATATATCAAACAGACGCACGTAAAGGCTATGTGAAAGGGGTACTACTTTTCAATGAAAGGTATATGAAAGGGGTAGCATTTTCGATGAAAGGTATATGAAAGGGGTACCTTTTCTGCCAAAAACGGTATATGAAAGGGTAAGGGTTTGGACCTCGGAGCGGAGCATCCCCTTACAAAACTTTGTTGAGCTCGCAAAAAAGGTACCAGATTTTGGCAGACTATGCAGTAAGTGGAAGTTTTGCAGTCAGTGCACGCGAAAACCGCGTATGCTACAATACCGCTCGAACAATTTGCGAAAAATTCATCGCGACCGGAGATTGTCAAGCTGGAGGAAGAGGGAGGCCACCAAAGAAAATGGAACCTTCGGGCTCTCCATCTTTCGGTGTAAACTCACTCCTGATGAAATGACGAAACACGAAAGACTACTTCCTTGTCTATTTAATGAGAAAGACCTCTGAAATAACCAAAGATACAAAAAACACCATTAAATTTCCACCGACTTTCGAAAATACGCACAACACAGCACATTTGATCTTTTGTCCGAGAACTTTCTGAAAATCGTGCAATCAATATTCTGTTTGACGTCATTCTGTTTTCGACATTCCGATTGGTTTATCGAACAAGCGCATTTGCCATATTAGGGTTGTTTACACAGGAAACGAAACAAGGCTTTTGTTTCGATCCGTTCAATCATTGGCGGATGAAACAAATCGCAAACACTCTTCGAACCGTTTTTCAAAGTCATACGAAAATCGCTCTAAAGTGTGACCATTCAGATGAAAGCTACTGAGCAGCACTATCCATGCCAGTAGTATTGTTTGTTACGAGTGCAAGGTGGTTCTAAGTTTTGACTCTGGATGAAATCCTAAAGTGTGACATTTTAAACGGAAGGTACAGAAAAATGATCCTGTGGTACTGTGTATTATACTGCACAAGGTGGTTCTAACGTTTTAGTTTGTGGATGAAATTCTACAGTGTGTCCATTCAAATGAAAGCTATTGAGCAGTACTTTCCGTACAAAAGGTACAGAAAAGTACTTTCCTGTGGTGATGTTAGCCTTCAATATATTTCCAAATATAATTTGAGATTTTGACAGGTTTGAGCTCAACTACTATTGAAAATTAAAGGGGTGAATTAGTTTAGCACCTACCGCTGTTATACAGCTTCAACTTTATAAAAGCTTTTGCGGTATCCGACTTGTCAAAGTTAGCAACAAACACGGAGCAAGTGTACTGGCCAACATCCTTCTCGGAAACGTTCGTAATTTGCAAGGAAAAATTGCCTCTTTGTCCTGGAAGCCACTTCTCAATAGCTCTCCGGTTGGTGCTCGCTTTGATTTCCTGGTCTTTAAACTTCCAAATCGCTGTGGTGTCCAAGGCTTCTACGTTGCGACCAAGACAGACCAAAGTAACATCGGAACCTTTCCTTGTCACTATGTTGCGGTGGACTGGGTTGACCATCGGAAACGAAGAAGCAACACCTGTATAGCAGATTAAAGCGTAATATTTTATTCAGGAAAGAGGAAACGTTTTATGAGCACTTTTTACAAATTCCGTGTGTGTAAGAATGGAATAGCCTTAACCTCGATTCATTGTATTCATTCCGTTATTTTACAATTTTTAATTTCGTATGTATTATGATATGTTTAACATTAATTTTTGTATCTTACTTTAAAAAAAAACGTTAATGGGTCTACCTTTAACTAAAGCTCCTGAGCATTACTTTCCTGAGGTACTGTTTATTATGCTGTAAACGGTGGTTCAAACTTTTGAGTCTGTGGATGAAATCCTAAAGTGTGACCATTCAAATGAAAGCTACTGAGCAGTACTTTCCTGTGGTACTGTTTATTATGCTGTATAAGGTGGTTCTAACTTTCGAGTCTGTGGATGAAATCCTAAAGTGTGACCATTCAAATGAAAGCTACTGAGCAGTACTTTACTGTGGTACTGTTTATTATGCTGTAAACGGTGGATCTAACCTTTCAGTCTGTGAATGAAATCCTAAAGTGTGACCATTTAAAGGAAAGCTACTGAGCAGTACTTTACTGTGGTGCTGTTCATTATGCTGTAAACGGTGGTTCAAACTTTTGAGTCTGTGGATGAAATCCTAAAGTGTGACCATTCAAATAAAAGCTACTGAGCAGTACTTTCCTGTGGTACTGTTTATTATGCTGTACAAGGTGGTTCAACTTTTGAGTCTGTGGATGAAATCCTAAAGTGTGACCATTCAAATAAAAGCTACTGAGCAGTACTTTCCTGTGGTACTGTTTATTATGCTGTAAACGGTGGTTCAAACTTTTGAGTCTGTGGGTGAAATCCTAAAGTGTGACCATTCATGATTGAAAGACCTGTACTTTCCTGTGGTACAGTTTATTATACTGTACAAGGTATTTGGGTCTGTGAATAAATTCCTACAGTACAATACAATACAATAATCTTTATTTATACTCGAATTGAAGATAGCAATGAGATGCTAATATATCCGAAGATAAATAGCAAAAATAAATTAAAAATATTAAATATTAAATAATAAATTAAATAAATAAACCGATCCAAATAAATGCTACTGAGCATTACTTTTCTGTGGTACTGTTTATTATGCTGTACAAGGTGGTTCTAACTTTTGAGTCTGGGTGAAATCCTGAAGTTTGACCATTCAAAAGAAAGCTATTGAGAGGTACTTTCCTGTGGTACTGTTTATTATCATATAACGAGCCAGAGTGAAGCGGAAGTTCAAAAAATCGCAAGGTCTGGTTGCTATGAAGTGACATCATAGGCCTGCTTAGCAGCCGTCATCGTATTTGATTTGCGGTTTCATTGCTGCAGCGTTTGATAATTAATACTTGAACTTTATCAGATTGTGTACAAACTCCTGCCTGAAGTCTGCCTATCTTTTTTTGAGGGGTTGGGTTGCTTTTTTGACATTTTAAGAGGTTGGATTTCAATAAAAAAAAAAAAAAAAAAAAATATATATATATATATATATATATATATATATATAATATAATAAAATAATGAATTGAAGACTTCATCGGCTATAAAAGTGCTCAATAGATAAACTAGAGCGATATGTAGATTTGTAGAGATGGATTACTTGGTCGAAGACATTTATTCACTGCTACTCAGAGTTTCATGCTTCTTACGAAGCAATCATCAGGCAACTGCCTACAATAACGGATACATAGAATACATACAAAATTTGAAATTACAGAACAATACCTAATGGCGTGACGTGCGGAGATATGATTGGTTAACTAAACGAATACAGTTTTCAACAGGAATTTCTTAGAATGTCTACAAGTAGATAGGAGTTCGCTTCTATTGTTCAGTGTTGACATTTCGGGTCTGCATATGATGAAATATTTTTCCCATAAACATAAATTACAACGCTTGTTTACATTTGAATACGATCTTGCTTGTTTAATTTTACGCCATTTGATGTTGTAAATGACGTCTCTTTCTTTTAAGCTCCAGATGTATTTGCTTAATTCTGTTGCATGCTCGTATTTTTCATTTCTAAATGAGCATACATGATTTCTGTATCTTAATTTAAACGCTGTGTCACAAAGTCCGACGTATGTCTCTTTGGAGGATGATGTTGTGACTTCAGCTTGGTAAATAAAGAGACACTATCATTCATATGTTTCGACGTGTGTGATTTCTATCCCTCAATCAATGAGAAGTTACTCTCAAAGGCCCTCGACTTCGCCAGCAGGTACCGACCCATCAGCAAACAGGAACGTGACATCATATTACACGCTAAGCGCTCACTGTTGTTTAGCGATAATTCTGCATGGGAGAAAAAATCTTCAAATGATCTTTTCGATGTCACCATGGGTTCTTTCGACGGTGCAGAAACGTGTGAATTAGTCGGCTGTTACCTGTTATCCCTTCTCACCGAAAAGTATGGCCAAAATATCGGCCTCTATCGAGATGATGGTTTAGCGGCATTTAACAAGTCACCACAACAAATTGAAAAAATCAAAAAGGAACTGTGTAAAATCTTTCGCGACAATGACCTAAAGATAACAATGGAAGCAAACAAAACCATCGTGAACTTCCTAGACGTCACGCTTGACCTGCGAAGTGGCAAACACTATCCATTCACAAAAGAAGGCAACATCCCACTGTATGTACACAAGAAATCAAATCATCCACCATCCATCATCAAGAATATTCCAGATTCCATCAACAAGCGGCTTTCCGAAATATCTTCAGACCGTGATTGTTTTGACAATGCCAAAACCGTGTACCAAGAAGCGCTCCACAAAAGTGGCTACAATTACAACCTGGCATACAAAGAGTCACGCAACGAGTCACAACAATCACGAATGAACCGTCCAAGGAAAATTCTTTGGTACAATCCACCCTACAGCATGAACGTCAAAACAAACGTAGGAAAGTGCTTCCTTTCTCTCGTTGATCAACACTTTCCCAAATCAAATCCACTCCACAAGATTTTCAACCGGAATACGCTTAAATTGAGCTACAGCTGCATGAATAATATAAAATCGATTATATCCAACCACAACAAATCACAAATTAATAAGTCTGATCTCACCCAAGATAGTAATTGTAACTGCCGGAACCCAAGCACGTGCCCCATGAACGGAAAATGCAACGACACAAACATCATTTACCAAGCTGAAGTCACAACATCATCCTCCAAAGAGACATACGTCGGACTTTGTGACACAGCGTTTAAATTAAGATACAGAAATCATGTATGCTCATTTAGAAATGAAAAATACAAGCATGCAACAGAATTAAGCAAATACATCTGGAGCTTAAAAGAAAGAGACGTCATTTACAACATCAAATGGCGTAAGATTAAACAAGCAAGATCGTATTCAAATGTAAACAAGCGTTGTAATTTATGTTTATGGGAAAAATATTTCATCATATGCAGACCCGAAATGTCAACACTGAACAATAGAAGCGAACTCCTATCTACTTGTAGACATTCTAAGAAATTCCTGTTGAAAACTGTATTCGTTTAGTTAACCAATCATATCTCCGCACGTCACGCCATTAGGTATTGTTCTGTAATTTCAAATTTTGTATGTATTCTATGTATCCGTTATTGTAGGCAGTTGCCTGATGATTGCTTCGTAAGAAGCATGAAACTCTGAGTAGCAGTGAATAAATGTCTTCGACCAAGTAATCCATCTCTACAAATCTACATATCGCTCTAGTTTATCTATTGAGCACTTTTATAGCTGATGAAGTCTTCAATTCATTATTTTATTATATTATATATATATATATATATATATATATATATATATATATATATATATATATATATATATATATATATATATATATATATATATGAAAAGAGCGGGAAAATTGGGTCATTCTTCCCTTTCGAATGCCTTTGACATTCGACGATTTGAGCTGCCTACGACACGCGATTTGAGAAACTGGTTTGTTCTAAATTCGAAGATATGCGCCGTTTCTGCCACGGCTCAGCTTGCAGCGTAAAACAATTCCGGGCTTTTTTTATCGGAGAGTTTACAAGGACGATCTGGATGTTGCTGTTGCTCGGCTTCATTCGGCGTTGCTTCCGCCATTCAGTTAACGTTCTATATTCTTTCTATGTCACTCAGGAAAATGATTAACATTAATTTTGGATATGGCAACAACCAATATTTTGAGACGCACATGAAATTTAAGCAAATGTTAAATATCGATTCTTCTCTGGTTCACCCGGGTTTGAGTCCTGGCATCGCCGTATGCCTGAGCGCTTCGGGGATATATAACATTAATCAATATTTTGACACGCACATAAAATCTAGGCAAATGTTATACATCCCCTCTGGTTCACCCAGGTTTGAGTCCTTTCATCGCCGTATGCCTGAGCGCTTCAGGGGTATATAACATTAATCAATATTTTGAGACGAACATGAAGTCTAGGCCAATGTTATATATCCTCTCTGTTTCAACCACGTTTGAGTCCTGGCATCGCCATATGCCTTAGCGCCCGGCTGAGCGCTTCAGGGATATATAACATTGATCAATATTTTGAGACGTATATGTATGAAATCTAGGCAAATGTTATATATCCCCTCTGGTTCACCCAGATTTGAGTCCTTTCATCGCCGTATGTCTGAGCGCTTCAGGGATATATAACATTAATCGACATTTTGAGACGCACATGAAATCTGGGCAAATGTTATATATCCTCTCTGGTTCACCCAGGTTTGAGTCCTGGCATCACCGTATGATGAGCGCTTCGGTGATATATAATACTAGTAGTAATCATAGATTATAGTGCGTCTCTTTATCCCGTGGCACCTCGTCTTGACCTAGTACCTTAGTTTCATGAATTAATTCAACCACTGTTTAAAAGGGATTTGTCGCGAGATAAACGTCGGGCCGACATCAAACAAATTCACGATATCGCCGTGGGATCGGGCAAAATCCTGCCGTGCTGTGTACTCCGAAAGGTCTCAGTTTCTTACGACATATAAATGGTATATTTGTCTTGATTTCATTTCGGTTATTTCTCCGATTCTGAAATCATACTCCTCAGTACATGTACTAATACCGGAACCGGAAATGAGAAATTTTTATTTATTAGCTAGACAAATTTTAGTCACAAAATTGCGAAATCTTTAGTCGCAAATGCGCCCGATACAGGCGCAATTTCGAGCACTGTAAAGTTAATCTGCGTTCGCCTGGCGCGGCCGGTCAGTGAATTATTGCTACAAGACATAAGCGAATTGCACCGTACCGTAGAACATCGCGAAGAACGACGTCGGTATTTAGGTGAAAGCTTCCCAAATCAGGCAGAGAACCACAGCAAAATCAAGATAGAACATTCAAAACATACCAGAACGGTAGCAAGGAAAATCTGTAACTTCTTGCTTGATTCCAAAGAAACCCAACAACTTACTTGGTCCGGAGAAGAACCTTCGTCCAATTTTTCCACTGCGTACTTTTACCAGGCATTGAAATATTGAGCCGTACGATTCCAAAATCGGGAAAATATCCGAAACTAAATCAAGACAAATAGATTATTCACATGTGACATTTCGGAACCCCAGCTCCCCAGGATGATGCCTGATTTCCACGCGCTGGGAATGCTGGATACTATTGTGACGTTTCAAGATGGCGCCGATTTGGTACCGACACTTTTCTCGATTCGTTCCGCTTAGCCTAGACGACGCGCTAAGAATGCTGGATACTGTTGTGACGTTTCAAGATGGCGCAGATTTGGTACCGACACTTTTCTCGATTCGTTCCGCCTAGCCGACAAGATTAGGAAGCGTCTCCTTCGTCGACGCAATTAATCAACATTTTGAGACGCGCATGAAATCTAGACAAATGTTATATATCTTCTCTGGTTCACCCAGGTCTGAGTCCTGGCATCGCCGTATGCCTGAGCGCTTCAGGGATATATAACATTAATCAATATTTTGAGACGCACATGAAAGCTAGGCAAATGTTGTATATTCTCTCTGGTTCACCCAGGATGGAGTCTTTTTTTGTGTGTGAAAGGAATACTTTACTGCAACAAAGCAAGCATTACAACAAAATTATTATAGTTTTTATTATCACAGAAATATAAATGTAGTCCCAAAAATGTTGTTAGCAATAATATCGCTTCTTTGTTGTGAATGGTTTGAACCCAGGAGTATCAGTATCAGTGGTCTGTCGTTTGTGATCGTCCGGGTGAGTGTAGTTCTGAAAAGAACTGTTGTTGTTGACATTGACTGACTTTTCGACAACCTGAGCGGAAGTCATCTTCAGAGTCATGTGAATTGTGAATAGTCAGTTGATGGTATATACGTCTGGTTATAGCTGTCATTGGTCAGTTTAGCCACGATGTTATTGGCTGTAGAGACTCAAGTCAGTGATAGGTGCGTTTCGATTCGTGTATTGTTAGTGTAATTTCTGTAGTCGTATTGTTAGTCAAATTTGTCGTTGAGTTCAGTCTATTGTTTGTCTGTTTTGTTGACAAGTCGTTTGTAAGCCGCAAGTAGCTGTTGTCAACTGTTCAGTGGTGTCTGTTCAGGGGCGGATCTAGGGGGAGGGTACAGGGGGTGCGCACCCCCCCTGAGATGACCTAGTCTGCGTTGTTCGCTTTTAAAATTTGTTTACGTCACCCTTCAGTTACGTCATTCCTTAGAGGTGCACCCCCTCCTAAGAAAAATCCTGGATCCGCCCCTGCTGTTCTAAGTTAGTAAACCATGCAACTTTCTAGAGTAAGTCATTTGAAGTAGTCCGTACTGTAAGTAACGTATTCCGCAGAGTCCCAGTCAATTATGTGATTCGTGTCACAAGGTGTTCAGCAATGTGATTACTGACATCACCATTTTTTGTCGCCCGTTTGTGTTCAGTCAGTCGTATGTTCAGATTTCTGCCCGAGGGGGGGGGGGGGGGGGGGGGGGGGGGGGGGGGGGGGGGGGGGGTACTCCCATATATGAGCTATATAGGTATGTGCCGCTGTGAAGGGTATGGTTTTCAGGCAGTTTAGTCTAGGATAGGATATAGTTATCAGAGATTTTTGGTCTACAATAGGGTATCATTTTCCGCGAAACTGATCAGTTGCGTGAAGAATTTAGTCTAGACAAGGTTTACTGGCAAATGGCATTTTAAAATCGGTACGGCGGGCAGTACGGCATTTTTACTGACCCCTGTTTACTAATAACTGTGATAGTGAACGAGTTTCTGGAAAATAGCAAGGCTGGAATAGGTCTAGGATAGGGTAGGGTTTTTCGGTGTTCAGTCTAGTATAGGGTTGCAAAATGCAGCTTAAAAAATTAATGGTCTAGTATAGGTTAAGGATCTCAGAGTCCCAGCGGCACACCCCCACCCAAAAATTGGCCGAGTAGTAACCCCCCCCCCCCCCCCCCCCCACCCCCCGCCCCCGGGGATTTCTGCCAGTCTCACCGATGTAAGAGGCCTGGCAGTCGCAGCATTTGATCTTGTATACTGCTCCTTGTCTGTCGTTAGGTTCGTCCTTGTCTTTAACGTTTGTGAGAACTTGTCGTAAAGTAGTAATGGGTTTGTGAGCGACACGGATGTTGTAAGGTTGTAAGATCCGTGCAATAGTCTCAGAAGTGCCCTTGATGTAGGGTATTGTCGCTGTGGTGACAGGTTTTGTGTTAGTTGTGTCTGGTTCGTTGTTTTTGTAAACATTGCGTTTAACAAAGTCTGGGTTGTAGTTGTTCTTACTGAAAACGTTGTCAAGATACTTGGTTTCGTCGGTTAAGCTGTCAAGTGAATCGCAAACTAGTTGCGCTCGTCTTGTCAAAGTTCGTATGGTCGTCGCTTTGTGAGATGTGTCAGCCGTACGTACAAAGAAAAAAATTTCAGGACAGAGCCCTGAGGGAATCCACATTTAGCAATAGCCGTTCACCATTCAAAAGCCACTGAACAGCACTTTCCTGTGGTGCTGTTTATCATGCTGTACAAGGTGGTTCTAACTTTTGAGTCTGTGGATGAAATCCTAAAGTGTGACCATTCAAATGAAAGCTACTGAACAGAATTTTCCTGTGGTGCTGTTTGTTATGCTGTACAAGGTGGTTCTAACTTTTGAGTCTGTGCATGGATGAAATCCTGCCATGTGACCAATCAAATGAAAGCTCTTCACCAATTCTTGCCTATGGTACTGTTTGTTTTTCATTTCTTATTACAAAATGGAATTTCATATTTTTATGAATTTTGATTATACCACCATTATGTTATACAAATGGTAAATTATCGCCATGTGAAATAAGACTTAACAGTCAGTGAACAGTGCAGGTACATTGATTACACTCTCAGGCTGAAACACCTGCATGTGCGTCATGTATTTCGTTGATTTAGTAGTTCGATCAAATTCTTTACAATCATTTTACTATCACAAACAAAAAAGCCGTTGGATCAACCGAAATATCTGATGGTTTGGCTTCCTTGGTATTAAGCGCTGCACCTCATGAAAACCGGTTGCACACTGCTCATTGTTATAATATGTGTTAATTATGCATGTTACAAATATGCATGCGTCAATTTCAGTGTAAATTACGCTGCTTCTGTAATATATTCATTCGTTCTTGAGATGTGAGTTTGGACGTAGGTCTGTTCGTTTCAAGGAGAAGTAACAATCTTGATGCACGTGCATGTAAATTGTTATAAATACAATTTAACTACATCACAGTAGCAACCTAGAGCTCAACACGCCTTGTTTTTGAAGGCCTCGGAACCAAGCACAATATTTTTTTAGTTTTAAGTTCTCTAGCAGGGTGGCATTGTTATAATAGCACTGCAACCCCTATACGAAATGCGAAGAATAATATTTGAGCGGGGACCGTATATTCATCTCTCTTTGGTACTTGTTGTTCTGTTCGCTGACCCTTGCTTTGGCCTCGGGTGGGGCTGCCCTGTGACTCGTTCCTCGCTCCGGGCTGTGGGTGTGTGCTCTTTCACCTTTGCTGGGATAACTTTTGGATAACTGGAGCTTCCTATGAGTTTTTTTTTTAACAAACGGCAACAGCCATGCAGCAGCCAAGATTCATCGCAAATGGACGTTTCCCACCAAAAAAAAAAAGAGCTCACCCAGAGCAACACTCCTGGCCAAAACAAATATATTGTAGGGACAAGTAACATAAATGAAATTGCTATTTTTATGAATTTTGATTATTTTCGCTCTTTCTAGTGGAGACAAAAACGAGACTTACCTGAAAATAGGCAACTGTAGCCTAACGTGTTTACAACAAACACTGCGAATTTGAGGCACATCTCTATGAACTTGACGTTCCCTTATAACAGTTAAGAAACTATTTACCTGTTGGAGTCTTTTATTGCCTTTTGTACCGAAACTGAAAATTGCTATCACGACTAAAAATAAATAACTTTTCGGAAGAAAATCGTTTGACATGACTTACAAACACATAAAAATTGAGAAAACACGGGGAGGATCATTTCAAGTTTGTATCTTCTTTTTAAAAGTTTGTTTTGCGATTTCCTTAACGTCCTTGATTTTTCAAGCACTTTTATTTGTTTATTTTGTTTTTAAAAGTTCATGAACTTAAACAAGTTGGTCGTCTTTCAAAACAAATAGTTTCTTGTCATTGTTCTGAGACATGCTGCAACCATCTGAAACCTTAATACGGGATGAGATTCGGCTCGTAAGTATGGGGCTGTGCTTATACCGATATGACTTTCGTACCGGTGTGAAACTCATACCACTCCCGTTTACATGAAGGGACTGTGAAGGGACTTACCAATCAACATACCGTGTTGACAAAAGCAAAACAAAAACATATAGCGCACGCACAACCACAAATTGGATTGGAAAACGACTATTAGTCATGCGTTACCCGTTCCAGTCTTCATGACTGATTTCCGTACCGAAACGAGTGGTCCTACCGCGTTTACATAGTACCGGTATAGGTTTCCGTACCGGCATGAGAATCTCCATCCTGTTTAGCTACCGGGATGAACTCGTACCGGTATGACTGGTACCGGTGCGACTCGTTCCGGAACGAAATCGTACCGGTATGATTCGCACTGGTATGACTCGTACCGGTATGACTCGTACCGGGATGACTCCGATTGATATGACTCGTGCCGGAATGTGATTTTGTGCTGATATCATGTAAACATATGCAGAGCCACAAAAGGGAACCGGAATCAATTCGTACCGGTATGACTCGTATCGGTATGAAAGTCATATCGGTATCATGTAAACAGCCCCTTAACTGGGATGTTTCAGTGAGCCCACGATCAAACTAATAAAGTGGACGTGGTTCCAAACTGCAAATATCAACCCGTTTCTGCGTAAAGCTGTTCGGAAGGTCTTCGCCATCTTAAAACTTCGTAATTAATTAGATTTAAAAACTAAAGATTTGTGAAGTAAAATGTCAACTCCAACTTTCGCAACATTGGAAAATTTAACGCCTTTTGTTTCCGGAAGGGATAAAAAGTGTTCGGAAAATGTTCAGAAAATGTTCGGAAGCTGTTCGGCTTTCTTCAGTAAAATGTCGCCTCAAACTTTCGTAACATCAGAAAATTTAACGCCTTTTGTTTTCGGCGGGATAAAAAAATGTCGTTTTGGATACGAAATAAGGTCAACCGCGATTTTCGGGAAAAAAAAGCAGCTGGTAGCTTCGGGAGTTAACATTCCTTTCCCTAAACTTTCCTGCCGCTGAAATACTCACCTTAAAGAACCGAAAAGCTCAAACTGTATTTTATTTTATTTTAGCTTTCACGCGATGTCATATAAAAACACTAAAATGATACTTAAAACATTACCATGCTATTGACTAAACATTAATCGTTGGGTTCCCCTGTGACCTGTTTGTTGAAGGGTTTCTTCTAGCCACGCTGCTCTTTAATTGCCTTCTATTAGGGTGGGGTAACCCACTGTTGTATACTTCTAAATTGTACTTTTGTATACTTCTAAACTGTATACTTCTAAATTGTTTCAAGAAATAGAAACCGGGTTAAGACAAGGCCGCGTGAGCAGTATGCTGTTCGTTTACTCGTTGTAACGCCTACAGAAATAGAAAGTAAATTTTAAACCTAACAACGACGCAAGAGGGCGCAATATAAAGGGCAAGCTGGTCGCCAAAGTGACTGCTTTGAACATAGTTAATTGATAGAAACGCTTTTCAATACTTTAGGTAGTTTCTTTTGGAGGAGAACGTTTATCGTGATGCTAAGGAGACAAATCTGATTTAATCACTACATTTACTCTTATCGTCTAGAGTCACACCTAAAACTACTGAGCTTTTGGATGAAAACCTAAGGTGTCTCTATTGAAATGAATTCGATTTTATGACAACGCATATATGAAATATATAAAAACAAACAAAGAAATGGAATGAAACAGAGAAACGATTGTCGCAGTGAAGAACGCAATAAATGTAATTAAGATTGCAGCCTGACAAAAAAGAAATCAAAATTATGAACTCAACATCATATATATGACGCCTTGAAAGCTCCGTCTTGTGGAGCGTCGCACTCCGTCTGGTAACACGGTCACGGCAAAGTCTCGAAATTTTTTTCCGGCTTTAAAATCAATTGTGTTCATCGCTGCAAGAACAATCAGTTCTTAATTTCAAAACCGATTTTTCTGGGTATTCGTAAAGCACTGTTCTTTTTACGATTTTATAAATGGAACGTTCTACAAAATTTGGCAAATTATCAAGGTTTTGTGTGTTGCCATAAAAACTTTATCTTTTGCGATGACAGGAAATTTTCAAATTTTCGTGACATAAAAATTTGCTGTCGCGAGAAAAAAGAAAATCGCTTCACATGTACTGAAAGAAACATGTTCAACAAATTCCACCAATAAAGTGGTCGCTAAAATGTCCTGTTTAGAGCGTCAATTAATTTTGTAAACGTGAACCATGGGGTGATATATAAAGCAATGACATACATGCAAACATCATTAGGTGAGTGAGGGAATCCAGATCGAACCTTTGGCGCGGAATTTCTATAAAGCTGGCTTATTCTTCCTGTTTTTCACGAGGTACAGATCTCCTAGGCGAACACGTGTGGTTCAGGACAGCTTTTGTTTCGAAAACAATAAACTTTGAGTACGTTTGCACATTATATCAAGGTCAAGAGCTGTCTTTTAATTTGAATAGATGACTGACGAGGTAACTCAAGTGCATTAAAATTTCCTTTTCGAGTAATCCTTTCGCAAGAGAAGAGAAATGCTTGGAAATCATAAAAAATTGTTGCATTGTGTTATAACAACCCCTTCAAACGTTTATCTCTTTGATCATAGTTTCAACCTTCAATCACGTTCATTTGTAAAGAGGTTTTAACAAAAAAAAAAAAAAAACAATTGAGCTCAGAACGTTCCTTTGGTACTGTCCACTAAGCTGTAAAGGGGATTCTTTCTTTGTGGCCTTTGGATAAAATCCTTTCGATAAAACGAAATTCAACAGCTCGCTCTTGTGATTTTCATTTTTCAGTTTTTGCTTAGAAATATTAATGTACATTAACGCTTTGTTCGTATATTTACTTGCTTTCCCGCTTTTTTTGACGTTTAGCATCGCGGAAGGAAAATGAAGCGCGGCTTTAGTATGTTCGATTGTTACTTAAATAAATTATGAATCATGTGTGAAAAACAAGATGCCGGCTTTCGTTTTTATGTCTCCGAAATAAAAATCATCTAATAATCTTATCTCCAGTGCATAAGAAGCAAATTTCGTATGAAAACAGAGCACGTTTAATTATTTTGCAAATTGGACTGAACTTGATCTATGTTGACACTGAAAAATTTAAGTCTAACTTCTTACAAACTTTTTGAAGACAAGTTTATTTGCAGTAGCTCTATATAGCTTTCCAATTTTTCGTTTACTTTTTTGTATCATTCCAAGCCTGTTTGGAATTTTTGATCGATAGTGCGAAATATCGGAGTGGCGCTTAACACAGCGTGCAGTCCCAGTCAATACGAGGCAAATTCAAAGGGGCGTAGCCATAATAACAAGTTGTTAATGAGTATCTACATGTAAATATTTACCAACTTGTCTTATACCTTGTGGCATGTCAGATTAAATCAATATACGTTATTTGTTGAAAATGACAGAAACGAAAATTAGTTTGTATTTTAGAGTGCTAACCATTTGCCTGTAGAAAACCGTCATTGAGGCACAACTGAAAGCCGGCTTCATCACCGACCTTGTTAACATCAGATGATTGAAGGAAAACAATTCTATTGTCATTGGTGAGAAGTTAAAATTCAGTCTGAATACGCCCATATCTTCCAAAATGCTCAGCAACGGTTCATAAAGCTCAAGTATTCAATTTATTAACTGGTGGCAACCTATAATTCTGAGAAAATGATAAAAAACCGGGGGGGAATTAATTATAGAAATAATCCATCAAACGATTACTCTTCGGTTTAGTTACACGCCCTATAATTTTAAAACTTATCAAGTTTTATTCACAAAAAAGGAAAAATTGTTCTATCGTCAGGAATTCAATGGATTCCTCGGCCTTCTTATTCATAAGTGCTATCAAAAGATCGAAATTGAAAAGAACAGAAAGTTGATTTTGTAAATAGTTAAAATACAAATCGAGTCAGATCGTGGAAAAAGTACTTCTTTGCAACATGTTTTATTTTAACAGAAATTGGATAATATCCGGATAAACAAAAGGAGATCTCACTCATTGAGGAAAAGAAACAGTTTAACAACCAAGCCCTTCGCTATCAACCCACCTCCCAACCACCCCCTCCCCCCTCCTGCTTGTTTATATAACCTGATTGGAAAGCGAAACCTTAAGAAGTCATGACATTACAAATTGTAAATCATTTTGAATTTGTGCGGAGATTGGAAACATCGACGGGAACATTGATGCAGATATCTACGAGCTGAAGCCACTGAGAAGCGCTAAACAAAATGATTGGTTTTTGCTTTGCAAATTTGCTACTTGCAGCTGTGCTATTGATTCCAGGTAAGACACAAGAGAAGAGCTATGCGTAACGTGAGTTTCTGCCGGAAATGTTTGCATGTTGTACACGATGTTGTCCATGAGGTCAACGAAAACTTAGGGTTTGAACCATCTCCAGATTTGGCAGTTTTAAAAGGGCTACCGTCATGGGAGGGTTTAAAGGGGTTATGTCACGAGGATTTCGCTGATTTTTGGTCAAAATTCTGCTAAAATTACTGAATCTTGCAAAACGCTTTGTTTGAGTCTGAAATAGAATACTGATAAAATGAATTCTTAAAGGGAGAACCGATCTGATTCATGCAAAGACACAGGGAAAAAACGCATTCACGTTTTACTTAAAGTGCACTAATATCGTAACTGTTAACCAAACTCGAATACTTATTTTGGTCTTTCAATTTGATACTTCCATCTGGTGACATAGACCCTTTAAGATATCAAATGAATTCAGTCTCGTTTGGAGAACATATCATGATCAGTTTTTAGCGACTTTTTGAAGACATAAGTTAGATACGTTTTATATGTTGAAATCCATTTCCACCCTGGCCATGTGTATTCAAATACGGTTATTTGTAGCCACAGTGTGAAACACAAGTAGAGTAATTTTTCTACACAAAATTCCATTATGTCTTTTGGCCTTTTAAAGTTGAATACTTATGCGAAGCCCCATTCTGATATCTGTTTTTGTGTGTTCAGTTGAACGCCAAGAACAACTACTGGCAACGGATGTTAGAATAAAATTTGGCGTATTATTCAAATCTGTGATTGATTGCCTCGTATACTCTTAGCGTTGTTGACAGCCAAGGACGAAGCCATTATTCAAAACAAAAAAGCAAAATGTCTTCTAAGATTTCTCATGTGTAAATTACATTTAACAGTTTTTACTTGCTGTCAGCATTTTTTCAGCAATTATATTGCAGAACATTATCTACATGTAGCTGAGTGAATGGTGGAAAAACTGCCAATACTATAAGGCAGTCATTTCCGCGCACAGACTTGCTTCGCGGTATAACCAGTCTTGCATAGCAGTTGCCAGTTCCTTTGTCAGTTGTCAGTTGTAATATTCTATTAAGCATTTCTAGAACACGTTACAACGTTTAAGTTTAGAAAACATGTTTCGGATATTTCAGTATCCATCGTCAGTTCAAAGATGTTTACAAACTTGTAACTGTATAAAGTTAATAACAAAGAAATGCTTATAATAAATTAGAAATAATAGCGGATTACAAAACGTGATGCGGATACAAATCTGTGAAAATGCTACATAATAGTGAAAGGATACAACGAAATTAGCGGAATACAAATAACGGGATACAGATATAAATATAAAAATCTGTAAAAATATTACATTATACAATGAACGCAATGAAAAACGCGCGTAGTGATGATTACAAGGATGACAAGTTAAAGTAAGAGTGTTAAATTAATATGTTTTACTTGTTTGTACAATTTGTTTATCGTAGTAGTAGGCCTCCGTCAGTCGAAGTCGACCATGGGTGATGCGCGCATGATGTTTATCGCGGTTTGTAAAATAGATCAGTGTAAGATTCATACGAAACGTCGCGATCAACATCCCAAAGTGACTCCATCGCGAGACAAATAAATCGAGCATTTATCCATCCTCTGTAATATTGTTCTCATTCTGGCACTTCCGGGTCCGTCATGGACAGGTTCATATTCTTTGAGTACCCAACGTTAGTGTGCTATTAGATCGCAACGGCAAATTTCTACTACAGCCTATCCCATTCTCGAGCTCTTTCAAGTTTAAAATTTCATTTTCAGAATCAGTCGCTCACCATGTCGTAAACTCAAGCTTGCAGTCTGAAAATTGTTGTGTCAAGCAAATCGGTAAAAAAAAACATCTTAGTAGGTGCATGCGTCTAATTTCATGTTCTAACCTGTGTGTTTCTGATGCTAAGAAGTATTCTAGTATTTCTGTACTTTCCATTTACAGAAAAAAAATCTTGCTTGTGGCTGTGTTGGCAACATCATTTGAGGGATATCGTGTCTCCAACTCCGCGTACGACTGGTTCTCGTCAAGCTCGTTGTAGGGTTTTCTTTAGTTGGTTCATTATTATTTTCTCGTCCAGATAACTAACGATTCTATGCGAAAATATGATGACGTGTTAAAGAATATCCACCTGCCGATGGAACTTTTTCTCGGTCAAAGGGAGATGGCGTCGACGTTTACAAGGGTGTCGTGCAGTGATTCAAATATTACAGATCCCGATCACACAAACTAAAACATGACCAAGTCGATTTGACTTTTACTTAAGCTATTGTCGTCCGTTTTGTCAGGTATTGATGCAACTTCTGCAGCTTTGTTTTTTCTTTTGCCTTCCTCCAGACGTCAAGAAAAATAGGCTTAGGCTTGTCTCTAAATTTGGCGTGTCTCTACATTTACGATGTGTATAGCATGAATTCAAAGCAATTCTTTTCGTAGTTGACTGGCAGAATTTCGGAAGATAAAATCTCCAGCAACGTCTTATTAAAAGAACCAGGAGTCAGGACTTCCATATAAACACTGTAACACTGTGACTCGGTTGTCGCTTGCATATCTGCATGCCAAAATCGTGCCGACGGCCTCAGTTATGAAGTCGTCAGTTTAATCAAATTAATTAATCACAATTCCATACAATTTCAAAATAGACAAAAAAATTGCAAACATCAAACAGCGCCAAAAACAAAGCGCTTTTTAAATAATACATTTGTTGAAAGGTTATTGTCGCGTTTCCAATCCATAATTAAAAGTTTGCCGAAACTTTCGAAATCACGAACATATGTCTAAAGCCTTCGGTATAGTACGATTTGCCTCTAGTAGGTTGAAAGAGGATATAAAGTTTTGGGCCATATTACTGATGTAACTAACTTTTTATCAAACCTGCGTCTTTAAAAGTGTGACCATTAACATTAAGTTTAGTGAACAGCACCGACTTTTCCTTGAAGTTGTTTGTTTTTCAAAGTGAAATCTGCTCATTTTTCCAGTTTCGAACTTGGGTATTTATTATCGATAACAGCTATAAGAACTCATATACAAACAGGATGCTATAAGAATTGAAAATGAATTCAGCTGACCTCAAACGTCAAGAACACTTAACAACCACGTGTTGAAAAGTAAATTGAATTACTTCCGAACGTGATCGGCTCAGAGTGCCGAAACGGATGTTAGCAAGCACCTCGTAAGTGACTATTAAACGATATTGTTCCGATAAAATGCAATTAATTTCTCGAAACTAGTTTCAAAAGAAACGTAACTCCAACAAACACCCCACCCTACTGAATCCGCGTTTGGCCACGAGGCGAGGATATTATTTATTTTCATATGCACATTGTGATATTGCATCCCTTTTTACATAATTGCTTTCACGTTAAAATTTTCACATTAAAATTTATTTATTATTTTCTGACAGAAACATTACATTCCTTTGAACAGGTATCAACGCCGTCAAACTCAGGGTCCACCGCAACGTAGTAGCACGGAGAGGCTTCAACGTTACTTTGATCTGCCATGGTAGTGGCGTAGATACAGTAGACACCTCTATCGTTTGGAAGTTTAACAACAAGACGGTCAAAGAAAGCAGTAACAGGAAAATTAACGAGGAGTGGCTTTCAGAATATGAGGGACGCTTCTCTTTGAATATTTTAAACGTTTCCGAGAAAGATGTTGGTGAATATCAATGCATTGCCGAAGTTGATGACTTTGATATTGAGTCGGGTGTTGTCAAAACCGAATCTTTACTAATACAACTACAGTTATTTCAAAGCAGTAAGTTTTAGTTAATATATTAATTTTACTTTTAGCTGATTTTCAGTTCTCAAATATATGATTTCTTCGTAACCTTTTGTATAGCTTGCCTCTTAAAGGTTGCTCCATCTTCAGGGCAAAACCCTATATAGCAGTATACAAAGCATAACCATTTCTAGAGAATGTAAACGGCTCAACTGAAACCACACTTATATATTTGGGGCATCCATGGCTTGCTTGCGTCTGAAGTAACCCAGCCCAACCCACCCGCCTTCCCCTCCCCTGCAACTTTTAGCTGATTTTCAGTTCTCAAATATATGATTTCTTCGTAACCTTTTGTATAGCTTGCCTCTTAAAGGTTGCTCCATCTTCAGGGCAAAACCCTATATAGCAGTATACAAAGCATAACCATTTCTAGAGAATGTAAACGGCTCAACTGAAACCACACTTATATATTTGGGGCATCCATGGCTTGCTTGCGTCTGAAGTAACCCAGCCCAACCCACCCGCCTTCCCCTCCCCTGCAACTTTTAGCTGATTTTCAGTTCTCAAATATATGATTTCTTCGTAACCTTTTGTATAGCTTGCCTCTTAAAGGTTGCTCCATCTTCAGGGCAAAACCCTATATAGCAGTATACAAAGCATAACCATTTCTAGAGAATGTAAACGGCTCAACTGAAACCACACTTATATATTTGGGGCATCCATGGCTTGCTTGCGTCTGAAGTAACCCAGCCCATCCCACCCGCCTTCCCCTCCCCTGCAACGCACCGTGTAAAACGACTGACGTTCATCACTGATTGACGTTTCAACGATCTTACGGGGGACTCATTTTTAGGTTAAGCTTCGTCAAAAGCAGGACGGAAGACATCATTGAGCTGAAGGAGCGAGGATAGGGCTTAGTCTAGAGCATACGTTTCAGATGATTTGGTCTGCGGTTGACATTTAATTAAAAATTCGTGGAGACCTGAAGACTAGCAAAACATGCCACCAATTTACAACCAACCATGATCCACTTATTTTTATTCTTTTTCTTCTTTTTGACAGTACTGAACATAACAACATCACAACCAAACGTTATAATAGAAGAAGGAAGCACGACGTCACTACAGTGTGTAGTCACGTGCTCAGAAGCGATAGACGCTGGGACATTTTGGCTTTTCAATGGAGAAATGATAGAAGCTAAACCCGTTCATAGTGGAAAAGGCGGAGCCTTAAGTAACACAATAACGAATGTCTCCTCGACAATGAAACTTAAACATGTCACACTCGCACAGAGCGGTACATACACGTGCGGTGCTAACTCAACTGATATACTAACAACACAAAATATTTCCGTGAAAGTGAAAGACATTGCAGGCCCAGCTTTAGTCGACACTGAAGCAACTGTTAAAGTTTTAAATGGCAAAAATGCAACGCTCACTTGTATAGCAGTGTACCCGGCAGCATTGTTTGTGGACACTTTTTGGATTTTTAATGGTAGCCGAATATACAGTAACAACAAGTATGCAGAAAGCAATACTTGGTTTAGACGGTCACAGGGAAGTATTCAAAGAAGGATTAGATTGGTGATTTACAATGTTGGATTGGACGATATTGGCCAATATACCTGTGTTCTTAATACTTCACATGGCGTACGGAAGAAAAACGTCAGTGTTCATTTCAGGATGAAAACAAATCCTACAAGTGGTGAGTGATATTAGGCAAGTGGTCATAACGCATGTATTTGATGATGAGCCGTCTTCTCGGCCTGACCAATCGATGAAAATCGATGATTGGAAATCAATCGATATCAAGCGTAGTTAATTTGATTGGTATCGGCCAATGGATGACCAATCGATAGTCGCACGGTAAAATTTCCGCCTTAATTATATTAATTGATATCGATTGCTAGATCTCTTTCGATTTCAGGAATGGAACACATTTTCGGTTTAATTGGCCTAACATCTCGGGTATTATCCCCAGGTCGAGTTTTAGTTTTTCTTTCAGAATACAGCAGGTTTTCCGATCCGTTTGCAGTGCGAAGGAGTTGGACATCTCCCCAACGCATGTCTCGGTGCTCTTTACACCCACGAAGGCCGAATTGAAGAGTGTTATTAAACCAAAGGGTGTTTAATAGTGCTTTAGAAGTTGATTTTTATAGCAATCCCTTTTCATAAAGAAGATTTACTTCATTCTCAGTGACTGGGACTGTAGCATTGGGTTTGTTTCCCTTCCCCTCCTGTTAAGGTCCTTCAAAGCTTTGCGAGCCTGTTCAAACTGTGGGTCAATAAAAATACTTCATCCGTAGTTCTCTTTCTTAAAACGACTTTCAATGCTGGCCATCATTGCCAAAAAAGAAGTTGGTTCGTATTCGTCGCCATTGTCGTTCTTGCGTACTTTGATAATAAATTTGCTTAAAGATAGTCATTAAGCGTTTCTGTCGGAATTTCTTCATCTAGTCTTGGCTCTTTTTTTACAGAAAGGAATCGTTGAAACAATGCAACGTCTTCCTTTGTCTTTGGTCTTGTATTTTCGTTTTTATTTTTTTTTCTTCAATAAGTTCCTCTACTGTTGAAGAAATCTGTGTAAATCCCGCCGAAGCCCCAGAACTAAAAATAGAGTAAATCTTAGTTCATAATAAGGAATGTTAACTAACCTCTTTATGCTTTTTCTCGTAAGTTTACAGGGTTTCTGTATATAAATAGCTGTATATTCCTAAGAACTTTGTTTATTCTACCGTTTTTATTTCTTTATCGTTTATTTTTATTGAAACTGTTTCGTTTGTCTTTTTTTTCTTTGTCTTGTTTTGAAGAGACTAAATTGGCCAACGAGAATGCAGATCTGCTTGAAGTCGCACTGTTTTTGGGTCTGGGTCTCTTCGTTGGACTGTTGACCACCACAATAGTTTCGCTTAAGCTCTGGAGAAGGCAAAAGCGGAGACCACCTGAATCAAGTAAGCTAATAATACAAACTGTGAGTAAAGCCCCAGCTACACGTTCTAACATTGTTATATAACATGTCTAACATTTGTTGTATAACAATGTTTGACGGGCGACTAAACTTCATTCAACATCTCTCCAACATTGTTAAAAGTTAGCGAAAATGTTTGATCGAAACATTCATCCAACAAAAAAATGTTGGTCAAACATCATCTAACATGGGATGCTATTACAGTTAAACGCCTGACATTGTTGGACCTACAAAATGTTGTACAACAATCTTAGAACGTGTAGCCGGGGTTTAATAAAGTACCACTACGACGAAAATTTTTGTATTTCTTTTCCGCTTTTTTTTAACGCAAATGTATCTAATAGGTTTAGACAAATGCGAATTGCTATAAATTAGGTTGATATATTCTTACACAGCTCAGAAATAGCTGGCCGATAACCCACAAAAATCACGTAAAATCCGTCCGCCATTTCTCCGTTCATAAATCCGAGCCCACGTTCTACTGGTTTGCGATCTGGTACACGTGACTTGAATTGTGACGTCAATGACTCAACGCGATTCCCTCCGGGTCACAGACAACAAAGCTAAAAGGCATGTGTTGAGTCATTGATGTCACAAAATATTTAGGCCAACTCGATCCAACTCTCAGGGTTCGGTCCCGGTCATTTTTTAATTGAGTAATGGCGGCAAGACGAATTCGAAATGTAAAGTTAAAATAATGGCACTTCCCGTACGAGTTTTAACTTGAAACTTCGCAAGGTAAGTAACGAGTACTTAAATGGGGTTAGTTTCTAGAGAAACTGTGGTGCTGCGTCGGTGGGGGGATGAAACAAGAGAATTTAGTTTTATCGACTGAGTCGATAAGGTAAATTGACCACCGTAAAAAGATTCAAATAGCTGACGTTTCGAGCGCTAGCCCTTCGTCGGAGCGAATCAAGGAATTGTGGGTAGTGTGTGGTTTTATATAGTAAGCGGTGGAGCTACGCTATTGGTGGAAATTTGGTGACGTGAAAAAAAAATGTAAATTAGTT
The DNA here is from genome assembly GCA_024195265.1 of Dendrophyllia cribrosa. Taxonomy (NCBI): domain Eukaryota; kingdom Metazoa; phylum Cnidaria; class Anthozoa; order Scleractinia; family Dendrophylliidae; genus Dendrophyllia; species Dendrophyllia cribrosa. The sequence goes on along the minus strand of JAJLRJ010000007.1, from coordinate 37,102,240 downwards.
GAATGAAAAGCGTTCGTTGATTCCGTGGGGTTTGAGAGTGCCGATTTGAAAGATGATTTTTTGTTCTAGGTTTTTACAGCTTTCTGTGTTACCCTGGTGTAGGGAAAGGCCGCAGATTGTCATGTGTTGTTTAGAATGGTTAGTAAGATTAAAATGGCGCGCGACTGGTTTGGATGCGTCTTTGTCATTTTTTTCCAACGCCTCGGAGATGTTCACGAAAACGGTCGCCCAGTCTCCTCCCTGTTTCGCCAATGTATATTTTTTTTGCAAAAAGTACATGTTATGCAGTAGATAACATTTACGGAGGTGCATGTAAAACGATCAGTGATTTTAATAGATCGTTTGGGTCCTGTTATTTTGTCCGCGTTGTGAATGAAAGGACAAGTGTTACATCGTGTGCGTGTGCATTTAAAAGTTCCCGGTTTATCGTCAGATTTCAGTGCGCTCGTAACTTCGCGCTCGAGTACTTATATTTTCAAAATATGAAGAGAACAGAAAATGTATACTTTTGATCATAGTGGCACTTTAGGGACTGTGCAATAATTATCAGGGAGGGGAGGTTGGAAAACCAGAAGGGGGGCATAAAGTAAAATCAAAGCAAGGATAGGGGGAGCTCAAAGTAAAATAAGTCACTCAAGAGGAGGAGGGCTTAACATTTTATTTCAAGTGTTTATAGTTCTCACTAAAAGGTTTGATGATCTGTTCTGTGGCTGAACTGCAATTTCAGTCTGTTGCAATACGATTATCTAGAGACGAATATTGTGATAAAGCGTTTCTGGCTTTTCAAATTTGAATTGTCAACAACATTTGAACAGTAGAATATAGTTACACACCAGTGCAAATATTTTGCCCTGGTGAAAATATTTTGCTCCAGTTCAAATATTTTGCACTGGTTCGAAATAAATTTGAACTAGTGTAGACAAAATTGCACCAAAATCATAATTTCACTACAACATAGATAATCATATTGCAACAGATTGAAGATGTACCTCAACCAGCATGGTCTTAAGATCAGTGCAGGTAAAGTGGCACTAGTTGCACGCGTTCTCCAGTACGCTCGTGGTGATCATTCTTGCATCCCACGAGAAACCCAAGAGAACGTTAACGAGGAAATGAGTTCCAGCGCAAGCAACTCGGATTCACAATCAAGTGGTTGAGAAGTGGAATCGGATGGCTTTGTTGAACACTGCTTCGAGGTCGTGTTTGTTCCAGATACGGATGTCCAACAAGTAAACATGTAGTATTGCTGTATATCGATCAACGTCTGGAACAAACATCACCTCGTAGCAATAACAGGTGCATGGGTGTATATTAAGAAAATGCTGGGTATTTGTATATAAAAGGTGTGTGAAGAGGGGGGGTCATACAAATTTCTGACTGATCATAGGGAGTGTGGGGGGGGGGGGGGCAATAACTAAATTCACTCCGTTAGAAAGGGGGGGGTATTACCTAATCTTTTCCTACTTGAAGCCCATTCCCCCCCCCCCCCCCCCCCCCCCCCCTCCTGATAATTATTGCACAGTCCTTAAGAGATTTTGCCATCATTCTTTTTACCATGAGTGTTGCTTTCCGTGAGGGGTAAACGAGTAAAGATGGTCTTTTGCGATCTCGCTCTTTCGCGGTGACTCTAAGCCGTTGGTCTTGTCCCCGAAACCTTTTCACACTAAATGGTAGGGAACGTTAAAGAATTCAATCACTGTTCGAAAAGGAGTAGAGGACGTACGCCCCGGTGAAGTGGAATATAGTAGAAGTGGGGGTGGGGCTAATGGGAATGCTGAGTTGCAATAGAAGCTGTTGTGGTGTCCCTGCCAACGGCTGGTGAAGTAATTAGGATAAAAATGGCCAGTTTACGTTTGATGGTAGGAGTCTGATCGGTACCGTCATTTAACCCTATTCAGATCGGAGAGGAGTGTCCGCGCTGAATTGAAATGGTCAAAATTAGCTGTCATAAGCCCATATTGTAATTATTATATTTAGACTAGTTTATTTTTAAGTGAGGAAACCTGACTCATTATAAGCCTCGTGGTTTCTTTCAGGTCTTCTCGCCATTTACTTTTTTTTTCTCTAATCCTTTATTATTTCCATCTTGCGTTGTAAAATGTTGTATATGTTGTAGTTAATTTTTTATTTCAGGTAATTTTTGTTTTTCCTTTGTTTCAAATTCATTAGCATATATTACCATACCCAAAAACAATGGAAAAATAAAAATTACCTGAGATAAAAAATTAACTACAACATGTATATGGCAAAATAAAGAATGAATGAAAATGAATGAATGTTTATAACTTTAGAAGCATTTAACCAATAGCCAACATTAGCATCATTTTAAAAGCCAAAGAAAAATACTTGTTTGAAAGGAAACCTATAAATAATGCTCCAGTTTTTTTTAAATTACTATACAGGCGCACTGAAGCTATAAATAAATGTTGTTGAATGTGGATGGCCTGATGGAAATGAATTGCAACGTGAAAAAATTGGCCAATTTTTTCAAGCTTTCCCTTGTGTTTTGGAAAAATTGCTTAAATCTGATTATGGTTTGTTTTCTCTTCGAGTAATCGCATTCGCTTGATATTTTTCCGCTTGGTGCTCTGAGAGCATTTTGTGTAAGAACAAAGATACTTGGTCAAATATTTAGTAGAGTTTTGATTAAAAATTACGAGCAAAATTCTCGTGACATTGCCCCTTTAAGACTTCGTTAAATCTTCAATACTTCTATTGTGTTAAATTTCACAAATCTTCCCCTTTATTTTCTATCTGAATCACTCACAACAATCACCAGAACATCACATAATTAACATTGATATACTGGCTAATTTAAGGTATTTTGCTATTGCTTGGAACGTTAAGGACTATAATTCCACAAAACAATGCCATTCAACTGTAACAACCTTTCGGAAAGCATAGAAAGTCATTGCATCTTTTTGCTTCCTAGTAATATCCCTTCCAGATATGGACGAAAGAGACTTCAAGTATGATGTATTTATCACGTACAGCAGAAAAGATTTTTCTTGGGTGGACAAAGAACTGTTACCTCTGTTTAATAATAACCATGTAAAGTATTGCGTCGACCTCTTGCACTTTGAACTTGGCAAGGCATTCCTGGAAAGCATGGTAGAAGGCGTCTATCAGAGCCGCAAGGTTTTGGCAGTCTGGTCGGCGAATTATGCTTCGAGTAAATACTGCAAGCAAGAAATGGACTATGCTTTACAGAAGAGTTTTGAAAACAGTGACTCGTCTGTGATTGTCATTAGACTCGATGGGACTGATCGAAAACAGCTTCCTAAGCCTTTAAGGGCAAGAACATTTCTGGATTACTCCGACAGCGCGGAGAGAAAAGGATGGGACAAACGGCTTATAAAGTATTTAAAACCACCGAAGCAAATAACAGTAACCATGGTTTGACAGAATGTCGGTCGGAGACTTGGCATTTTCTTATAAAGTACTTAAAACCACCGAAGCAATTAACAGTAACCATGGTTTGACAGAATGTCGGTCGGAGACTGGGCATTTTCTTATAAAGTAGTTAAAACCACCGAAGCAAATAACAGTAACCATGGTTTGACAGAATGTCGGTCGGAGACTTGGCATTTTCTTATAAAGTACTTAAAACCACAGACGCGAATGGTATATATGGAGTGTGCATATAGTATATATTGGATTGTGCACATTGTATATATGGACTTTAACCCCACTTCAAACAAAAATATTTTACACTATTATACATGGAATAACTGTTCATATTACCTTAGAGCCAACATTTAATTCTCAAACAGGCTGTTATTTATTACAGGGCATGGTATTTTATAGTGCACATGCGCACCAAAACGAGCCGGTGTAAATATGACACGTTATTACACTCTTCTGACCGCGCCCTTATGAGACCTAGTTTTTAGAAAATATGACTATGGTATAGTGACAAGTACAAAAATACAATACACACTGCGGTTATAAACATGACAAAACAACGCATGTTGTAAAAAACTTTGATTAATGACGGGCCACAACATTAAATGGGTAGTGAGAAACTTTTTCTTCACTAGCCTTGTATATATGTTTATATTTTCTAGCAGACTTTAAGATAGGTATGTATATTACCTTTTTTTTTTCACTATTGTCATTTCTTTAAAATTAGGTTCCAGTCTTTTTCCGTGGCATTTAAATTTATATATTATATCCAACCGTCACTTCTGAAGATGTATGATGAAGCATACGAAACGTCAAATCATTAATCAAAGTTTTTTACAACATGCGTTGTTTTGTCATGTTTATAAGCACAGTATGTATTGTATTTCTGTTAAAGTCGAAATGGCCGAAGAATAAGAGTTTTTACGATTTAGTGACAAGTACATTTAACGGAAAATTATTTTTTCTCGAAAAAATACCCAACCTTAGAAAACATAGTGAAATTGACAAAAAAGGAAGAGGTTACTGAAAATTATATAAAATAGGCTAAGTGTTAAAAGGATACTCCGTTTCAGGAGAAGAAATTTGAAGAGCCAGAGAATTTTCAGTGCAACTGTTTAAAGTCAACGCCACTTTGTATAACAAAAATACTTATCTTGATTAGGTTTACTTTTTATCATATTCTTTTTGGCAACTGTATAATATAACCTATTATATTGGACTTTCGCGACGTCATAATATCCGGAATAATCGAGGTTTTGGTCAGTTTAGCAGCCTCAACCTCAATTCAATCAGATTCAACCGAATCTGATAACACTAACCTTAATCTTCATGCACATCCCACAGTGCTGAACACTTCCAATAAGTGTTTAACAACACTTCAATTTCTCTCGCACGCTCATTGGTTAACTTTTATTGGCAATGAAAAACAGACAGATAGCTGAAGCCATCACAAACGTTTTGTCAACTTTGTAGAGCTGTGTTCTTGATGTTTCTTGATGTGGCGAGAACTCTATCTAATCTCAAAGCTAAAATCGTTCAAAATAATCGGGAAAAGAAGTTGATATGTAATTGTGGTGTGGAAAGATGAAGATGTTGGTTAATGTGTAACTTAGAGGTCTAAAAATTGGCTACTCTTAATATTGTACACTCTGATAGCAACCACAGGCAGCCCAGACTCTATATATGTTAGCCATTGGATTGATTTGTCTTAAATTCAAATCGATTCCAACGACCGACATATATAGAGTCTGGGCTGCCTGTGTAGCAACCTGCCCTTTCTATAGTGATGTATCATTTTTTTAAAGTAAATAAAAACTTTACTCTCAACCAAGAGAATTGAATTTCTTGCGACTGTTTCTGCGATTTTTTGTTTTTGTTTCAGCTGCCCCGTCGCCTGTTCATGGGTGTTATTTCAATTTGTTTCTGGTTTTTATTTTTGTTTTCATTTTCCTCATAATCATAATCATAAACCACTGACAACCTACAATCAACATGAACTGGACAGAGGAAAATTAAACGCAAGCCGTTATATATATATATATATATATATATATATACTTGAATTGTAGAGAAGTCAACAAACAATGCTAACCACAAAGTCCTAAAATGAAGGATCACTGGAAGCGATCGTGGAGACTTGAATAATGTTGAAATAAACTAAATGTAAAGGTCAAGAAACGAACTTCATAAAGGTCTTTAGCTGTATTTGCTCTACGTTTCGGCCGTCGCGGCCTTCCTCAGGAGCGTACACTAGTTTGACAATAACGGTAACGGTTAGGTCAATATGAATTCAAATAATGCACTTACAACAAATGGTTAACTATGACGAAATAGCGATAACTTGACAAGTTCAAATAGATAAACGGCGCGCGCGCGCGTGTAAATTTAGAGTAGGTCACGGTAATAATACAAGATCACAACTACAAGGAACTTAACATGATTACAGTAAATTATTAATCGCGGGCTTCAATTTGTTAATCCAAAAGCTTTCTCTAGCTCTTCTGATTGCAACGTTACTATTTCGTACCCTCTCTAGCACAGTTAATTTAAAATATTTAAGGCCACAGGCCCTAAAATATCTGACTGTGGGAATATTCTTCTGACCGGTTGAAATATCCGAACGGTGTTGGTTTGCACGCAAACGTATACAGTTCCCGGTTTCTCCAACATATTGTTCCTTGCAATTCTCACAGTTCACTAGATAAACAACGTTGGACGTTTGACACGTAGTGTTCTCCCTTAATGATACTCTTTCCCCGGTGGTAGTGCTTACGATGATTTGCGTAAATAAACCATAGGTCTTACAACAGGCACATCTGGAGTCATTGTTACAAGGCCAGAATCCTGGTTGTGTATTGGATTCAACTGGACGTTGCTTGTGTCTGTGGGTAAAATGAATCTTCAGATTTTTGTTACTATTGAAGGAGCGGTGACAGATTACGCAATCAGTTTGAGATGGGTTTGGGGTATTGATTGGAAGTTGGGATAGGCGGTTGTTAGCTTGCTCCCTAACCCTAACCCTAACCCTAACCCTAACCCTAACCCTAACCCCCCCCCCCCCCCCCCCCCCCCCCCAGGCCGAATAGGGTTAACGTGCTCCTGCCTAAGTGATACCGCGGTAATTCTAATGGTGGTCATTTTAGATTTTAGCAACCTAAGCGAGTAATCTACAAATTTTGACCCCATAAAAGGACGACGAGCACCCCCGTCATCCTTATGGGACACGGTAAAAATTCCTTCAGCATACAGTTATTTAAAAAAATAAAATGAAAACTAACTAACATTAAACTAAAATTGCAACTAATTACATACTAAAGCCGTGTATAAATTAAAAGTATTGAACTCATTCAAAACTGTAGTGACTACTGAATAGGCGTCTTCACAGTTGATATTCGGTTATGATAAACACACTAGCGAAAACAGGAATTCAATGGGCTATTTCCGAGTTGCCTTTAGCCTCTCTATCAAAGCGAGGCTAGGTGCGAAACCTTTCATATGAAAATGAGTTTTCATTCACATGCAAATAAGTTTTATTTGCATGTGAATGAAAACTCATTTTCATATAAAAGGTCTCGCACCTAGTCTCGCTTTTTGGAGTTCCTCTTCAGCTGCATCCAATTGAGCTACCGAGGTTTGTAGTTGTTTGTCTGTAAAAAGCAGATTTTAATTTCATTAATAAGTCTAAACATAAGAATTTATTAATGACCTGAAGATAAACTATATAATTATATATACACCTAATTCAAAAAAGGTTGCTTTGGTCTTTGGTAATTGGGCATTGGGAAGCTATTGTTTGGCGGTCACTCAAGCAAAGCATTGCATTGTGTTCCGTATGCCCAAATGCCAATGACCAATTACCAATGACCAATTGTCAAAGCAACCTTTATTGAATTAGGTATATATATAGTTTATCTCCAGGTCATTAATAAATTCTTCTGTATACACTGATTTTCAAAAACATAGCTATTTGAGAAATATATATCTTATATATATATATATATATATTACCTATCCAAAACATCACCTATTTGATGGGAATAGAAAAGGTATATATATATATATATAAGATATATATTTCTCAAATAGCTATGTTCTCAAATAGCTATATTACCTATCCAAAACATCACCTATTTGATGGGAATAGAAAAGGTATATATATATATATATATATATATATATATATATATAGAAAAGAAAATGATATATAGAAAGAAAGAATGTGGACTAGTTCAAACACCTATTTGTAACATTGAGTTTAATGCTTCTCTCGAAGCAATCATAATAATGTTGCCTGACGATTGCTTCGAGAGAAGCATGAAACTCAGTGTTGCAAATATGTGTTTGAACTAGTCCACATTCTTTCTTTCTATACAAAGCTCTGGTTTATATCGATTGAGCACTTTTATAGCTGATGAAAAGTTCCATTTTTCCTCTACTAGTTATATATATATACTAGAGGTTACAGATTCTAATGATAATGCTGCGAGCAGATGCTGGGCAGTAAAACATAACGGAAACAGTAAATGTACAAACAGATTTTGATAATTTCATAAATTTATTTATTGGGTCAATTACCATCATTTTAAATTACATAGCATTATAAGTTCTTTGTGATTGTGAAGTGAAAAATGCAAATATTTTGAACAGTAAATGTACTGAGGGCAGTGGTGGATCCAGACTTGGAGGAAAGAGGGTGGTGGGTTGTGATAATTAAGTGGAGAGCCTAGTGTCAAAAATATTTTTTGTTGGTCCTGCAGGGCTTGTTTTGGTGGGGAAAAAAAAGATTGGTCTTGGCCTCCCCTGGATACACCTCTGGAAATATTATTTGGGATCGAACGCCAATAACATTAACAATAACACTAATGGTATACATAAATTACTGCCAAGTGCGTGGAATAAAGTTCCAAGTGGCTTTTGATATTAACTTGTCGGATACGGGTACTGGTTACTAAAGACAACGGACAATAACAGTTTTTATATCCGCCCGGAGAAGCTGATCATTTGTTTGCACTTCAGCCCACATAAGCGAATCATGTGTTTGTGCCCCAACAGGCAAGTCTCAATAGACCAACACGCCACATCGGGCAGATAATCCAGGGACAAGGTCTCTGTGTCAGCGATGGATCTACTTTCAAGCCGGGCTTTCAAGAGCATCCAAATAGAGTTGAGTTCCTTTTGTAAGAATCTGATCTACGGTTGAGGCGGTCCATTGTTCAAATATTATCGGCAAACTCTGAGCACGTAACAACGCTGAAAAACTCATAAAAGAGCATTGTCTTCCCCGTGAAGTGTCACTAAATCGTTCGTGACCTTGATGAATGCTTCCAGCAACAAAAAAGTTTGAATTTGGCATGATACATTTGCAAATAGAAACACACTTCATACCTTGAAATCGAAGAAGCAAAGCACGAGAAGCGAGTGCGAAAGACGCATCCAGAGCCAGCCACATCTAAGTTATGATGACACCGCTGGACGTACGCTTGCTGTACGTACGCTTGCTCAAAATCATCGTGACAAACAAAAATCGAGATACGGCGCAGGGAACCCAAGCAACCACAAGCAAAAGATTAGTGTGCTGCTCGCCCAGGGGCTCGCAGCAATTAAGTTTACTGAAAGATGAAATAAATTTAATCATCAATGGTCCTGATGTCTATGTATGAAAATACATTGTGATATTTACCAACTTCATTCAGGCGAGCCTTTCTGGTTTGGACATCTTCCTCTATTTTTCTGTTTTCTTCATTTAATTCTCCTTTCCTTTTCAAAGCTGAGTGTGAAGTGGATATTTTCCAAAACTTATGAAAATCTCTCTTCGAATCACAACGTCCTGGGTGAGAATTAGGCTTACTGCACTTTTTGCTTTTTCCACATGAACGTCTTCAGCTACAACAAGAAAGAAATTTGTTTTGATTTATCACAGGCAGCCTAAGCGAGGTGTGTGAGCCACATCAATTACAGATTCGAAGCCGGTACACAGTAATGAAATATAGATAATAATACGATTTGTCCCGGAATTGAGAAGCGATAGAAAAAATCCCAAACATTTATATAAAACATTACAATAGGGGGGGAGGGGGGGGGGGTCAAAACAGCTTTTATTTTCTCGCCGGGGGAGGCAAAAAAAGTTATCCTTGATCATTGAGGGGGTACAAAAAGTTCCAAACGTTTAAAAGTTTCCCCATTTGCCAGCCCCCCTCCCCATAAATAATGAACACTCCCTGAAGGTAAGAAGTCTTTATTGCGTAATATTTTCGATTTTTCTATCGCTTCTCAATTCAGTGACAAATCGTATTATTACCTATATTTCGTTACTGTGTACCGGTTTCGAATCTGTAATTGAATGTGGCTCACACACCACGGTTGGGCTAAAAATGACTTCCTTTACCTGTTATCCGTTTCAACTCCAGAAGGATTGCTTTCAGTTCGGTAGTTCTTCAATAAAAGGTCATTTCACTGCTACACTGGATGAAAAGCTGTACGGTGGCCGAGAGTCAGGCCAGCAAAATTCGAAAGTCGATTTGCAAATTCAAAATTCAAACTCAAAACTCGATTTGCAAACTCAAAATTCAAACTCAATAGATGATAACTCAATAATAGATGAGGATAATGACCCAGATGTAAATTTTTATAGTCATACAAAAAATGAAGACAATTATTACTTAGATAATGAGTTAAACAAACTGCTAAAAGATCTAGGCATAAATCATTCAAAAAATCATTTTTCTCTTATGCATTTAAATGCAAGAAGCATTAATAAAAACATCGAAGCAATTAATCAGATGTTAAGTTCTCTTGAAATATCTTTTGATCTTATTGGCATTAGTGAAACATGGATTCCAGAAGGTAATGATCTTATTCAAATGGAAAACTATAAGTTTTTATGTAATGGAAGAAAAAACAGAAAAGGGGGTGGTATAGGTATTTACCTTAAAGAAGAATTCAATTACAAATTAAGGAAAGATTTAAGCATTTTTGATGAGGACATAATGGAATCACTTTTTATTGAAATGGTTAATGAGAAGAATAAGAACATAATTGTGGGTGTTATCTATAGAGCGCCAGACTCAGATGTTAAAAGCTTTCTCAAAAGCTTCTCTGAAATAACAGAGAAAATCAACCTTGAAAACAAAAATTGCTACCTATTGGGGGACTTTAACATCAATTTACTCAGTGCTAACGACTCAGATATATCAGGTGAATTTCTGGATATTATTTACTCCTCTTTCTTTAAGCCACTAATTAGTAAGCCTACTAGAATAACAACAAACACAGCCACACTAATTGACAATATCTTCACAAACGTTTTTGATGATAAGGCTACTTGTGTTAATGGACTTGTTTGTGCTGAAATTTCTGATCACATTCCCATCTTTCATATTCATAAAACTAGTGATGAACAAAATAAACAAAAGAAAAAGGCAAAGTATATTAGGCGATATGATAAAAATTCTTTTGAAACATTTAAGAACAAATTGGATAGTACTGATTGGAATGAAACTACATATAATGTGGACCCAAACATATTTTATGATAAATTTATTAAAAAATTTAAAGAAATACACAACTCATGTTTCCCACTTAAAAAGGTAAAATCCAAAAACACAAGATTAAAACCCTGGATTTCAAAAGGCATGCTAACCTCAATTAAGAGAAAGAATTTGCTGTATAAATCTTACATTAGGTCACCTAATATTACAAACAAAATGAAGTTTACCACCTACAGAAACAAACTAAATCATCTGTTAAGACTCTCCAAAAAACAATACATTCATAATAAAATACTAAACTCTGAAAATAAAATGAAAGAGACATGGAAAATCTTGAACTCCCTCCTTAATAAAACTAAAGGTAGAGGTAATTACCCTTCCTATTTTTTAGATAACAATATCAATGATACAGATTCTCTCACAATAGCAAATAAGTTTTGCAATTATTTCTCAAATATAGGGTCAAATCTTGCAAAAAAAATTCCACCAACAGATACAAGTTATAAAACCTTCTTGGAAGGAAGTTATATGAACAGCTTATTTTTCAAAGAGACAACACCAGCAGAAATTCAATCCGTCACCATGAAATTAAAAAATAAATCTAGCTATGGCTTTGATGAACTAAGTACAACTCTGGTCAAAAAAGTTATTCCATTGATATCTGACACTCTTAGTAAAATTATAAACTTGTCCCTTTCCACGGGAATTGTGCCAGACAATATGAAAACAGCAAAAGTTATACCACTTTTTAAATCTGGTGAGAATACCATTTACAAAAATTACAGGCCAGTGTCAATTTTACCTTCGCTATCAAAGATTACAGAGAAAATTGTATATAATCGACTCTTAGATTATTTAAATAAACTTGATATTCTTAACACAAATCAATATGGCTTCAGACAAATGCACTCCACTTCCATGGCAATGATAGATTTTGTAGAAAAAATTCATACAGCAGTTGACAAGAGTGAATACTCTATAGGTATTTTTTTAGACTTAGCAAAAGCCTTTGATACAGTGAACCATGCAATTTTGTTAGACAAACTTGAACATTATGGTATAAGAGGAATACCACTGCTATGGTTTAAGAATTATTTATCCAACAGAAAGCAGTATGTGCACTTTAATGGAATAGACTCACAAATGATGGAAATAACATGTGGGGTTCCTCAAGGGTCTGTTCTTGGCCCACTTTTGTTTTTGATTTACATTAATGATATAACCTCTTCAAGCAGAGTGTTTTCTTTCACACTATTTGCTGATGACACTAATATATTCAATAAAAATACAAGTCTTGATCAGTTATTCACTATAACTAATAGTGAATTAACAAAGCTCTCAGTGTGGTTCAAAGCAAATAAATTATCTTTAAATATCTCTAAAACAAATTATATGTTATTCTCAAACAGAAAATATATTAAGAGTGATGCCATTGATCTCAAAATAGATGAAAGCATTATTAACAGAGTAAGTGAATGCAAGTTCCTGGGTACAATAATAGATGAAAACCTAACATGGAAACCTCACATCAACTTAATAACAAATAAAATATCAAAAAATGTTGGAATCATGTTTAAAGTAGGGCAATTTCTATCTAAAGAGACAATCAAAACTTTGTACTACTCTCTTGTTTACCCATACATCCACTATTGTAATATTATTTGGGCCAACAATTTTCCAACAAGATTGTCTAGAATTGTGACACTTCAGAAAAGAGCAGTTAGGACCATAGCCAAAATTAAGTATAGAGACAGTACAGTTAATGCCTTCAAAGAGCTAAAAATATTAAAAGTTAGGGAAATAACTGAGCTAGAAATCTCGCTTTTTATGTTTAAATTCTATAATAATCAGCTTCCAAAAAATATGACATATCTTTTCTCTACTAATTCCCAAATACATAGTTATGATACACGACATGCAAATGACTGTCATCTTCCACGAAAGTCTTCCAGACTTGGTCAATACTCACTAGCCTATCAAGGTCCAAAAATATGGAACACCATTGATGATAAGACACGAAAAATCAAAACATTACATTTATTTAAGAAAAAAATGAAAAAATATATTCTTGACAAATCAGCAGTTGCAAATGTTTCCCTCTAATTAAGTACAATGTTTTATTTTATTGCTTCGTTAATTATTTTTTTTTGAAATCTTGACTAGTAATATTACCAGATATGAAAATATGAATATATGAATATTGTCAACAATTCGATTTCTCATCATTAAAACTATTTTTAGTTTAAAAAAATTATATATCTAGCTAAGTTGCAGTTGACCTAAATGTAAAGGGATCTATAACTTCAAGCATTTTTTTGCTTTTCTATAGACTCCCTCATCACTATTATTTATCTTGTATTGTATAGTTACCATGAACTACAATGTATTAGTGATGGAAGCAATAAATTGAAATTGAATAAATTGAAATTGAAAAAATTTGCAAACTCAAAATTCAAACTCAAAAGTCGATTTGCAAACCAGCAAAATTCGAAATTCAAACTCAAAAGTCGATTTGCAAAATTGAAATTTCGCAAAAGTCTATTTCCAAATTGAAAAGTTCAAAATCGAAAATTCGATATTGCAATGTAGAAAGTCAATTCCGAATCAATGCGGAATCCAATATGGCGGACGAGAAGTAGCCTCTTCCAGGCGTTTAGATGGTGGGGAGCAGCGACAAGCGGCGAGGGTCGGCGCGAGGGAAGACTGGGAGAGAGGCGCCCTCTCTCCCCAGCCTCCCCTCGTTTTTTTCTCCTGCGCCCGATTTTTCTTTCGCGCCCCAGCAGAGGGGCATTTTGTCTGCGCATGCTCCATCGAGTATTTTAATGAAAGTAACCGCTGGTATGCGCCTGCTCCGCGCACACTCCAAAAAAAATGGCGGTCTTCGCAACAAAATATTTGATCATCTTTCTTCTCTTCGTTTTGTAACGTGTTAGAGTCTGCTGTTAAAAAATCGAAAAATGGTTGTGTGGTTTGTGAGAGAAAGTCTCTACAGAGCTCTTAGCAAAATGCTAGCGCGTACAGTGATGATTTTGAGGGTTGTTTCGGAACAAATTCGACAAGTGAAATACAGAGATATTTTTGTGAACGCTGCAGGCGAGCTGTTCAAAGAGTACCGTCGCTCTGAAAAGTCATTCCATCACTTAAGTGCTGTCTTTAAATCATAGTTGAGTATTTCAAGTGCCTCTTTTTCCGAAGACAATGTATTCTATCAGTAATGACTCAATCAGCGGGTAGGAGTACCGAAAATACGAGTGTCACTGATTTTAGTTTTACCTAAGGAAACACTCTCAGAAATGGAGGAAAAATTAAAGATATGATCAGCGAGTAAGAAACCTTGTTTGCATAATTTGCTTTAAATGTTTTCCTGAAAGCTGTAATTACCTTCAGTTGGCAGTTAGAAAACTTTTTAGTGACACAATTTTAAGGACATCTAAAATTGAAGAGTATAATAACCTCAAACAATGTTGTCCTGATTTAGCCACCTCTTAACTGCTGCGACCTGCAATGTTTTTAAGGGGGTAGCTAATAACCTGATTGAATTTACCAAGATAAAAGAAGAATATCCCTGGCCATGCTCACCCCACTAATCGCTTAATTAAATAGTAATAATAATATGTGAATTGCATGACCAATGGGATGGGAGAACAAACTGCAATAGCAATAACAATGCTGAGATTTGTAGTTTATTCCTCTTACAACTGATTTGTTTCACCTCAATATATTTCAAAATTAATGCTAGCATTCATGCTTTTTCTATAAGCTATTTAAAACACAGGAGCAGTTCCCCTATTAAAAGAGATAACCTTTACTGATCTTAAGACAGCTTGGTTAAGAGACATTCAGTTTTAACTTGAAAAACTGAAAATTGTACAGAGGGAAATTTCAGCTTACTCTAACATTGACACCCTGAACTTTTATTGAAAAATCTCCATTATCTCAGATGGTGATATGAAATTAAAAATAACTTGACATATATTTTACATTTTATTTTTAAAGCCTGGTTCATTCACCAAACTTTTCATGAGCTGAACTTTATTCAAATCAATAAAATACTATCTAATAAAAAAAATCAATCCTTGCTCCAAATCACATTTAATAATTAATTATGCGGTTGATTCAGCTCGTGAAATTTTGGTTTCTAACTCAAACCCGGTCCACAGTCAAATATTCAATCAAACAGTTGATTCAGATGCCGAACTTTTCATGTACTTAATTCAAGGTATTTGCTTTGGCTTGCAAAAAGTCTGGCATCTGAACTGGGCTTAAAAGCACTTTATTTTTAAACTTTGGTTGACTATGGGTGTTAAACACCCTTTAAATTTTCAAGTGATCAGCATTTAATTTCTCCACACTGTGACACAGTACATTACATAGTATACAATGTCAAACAGACAGGCGACAAGAGCAAAGAAAAAATGCATCATTTTGTATGTTATTATTACATCTACATCATGCATGCATAATATCAGTAACACATATACATCTGTGATGCCTGACGGGTTCACAGCAGAATTTGTTTATAACCCTGAACTTGAAAGACACAGAATCAACACCCATCAACATTATGATGTGGCAATGTTAGAACAATGCAGGAAATGGACGATTTACATCAATTGGACTTTGTCAAGCTACAGTGTACAGACTGAAGTCAAAGAAGGACTTTGATACTGCATGTGATATAGTAATGAGCACAGGTTTGGCTTTCTTTATGAGGCCAGTTCTATTGTAGGGAGATCGTATATCCTGGGTTGACCAATACTCTTCGGCAGGAACATTTTCATCTTTCAAATGATATTCATATCCATTGTCCACTAAGGCTGATGACAGTCAAATCAATAACAGCCTGCCTGAAAATATCACTGGACAGCCATCCATTTTGTCCATTGTGCCAACTATCGGGCCACTTCACATCTCCCTAAACAGCAGAGAACATGTTTTTAATCCATTTCATCCTATTTTCTAAATCAATATATGAAACAATTTTCCCAAGAAGTAATTTGGAAGATACTCTTAAGCCTAATCTTGGAGGTTGTCTATGGGAGCTGGACATTGATACAACATACTGTCATGAAGAAGCGTTCAAGATTCGAAGACCTTCAGTATGGAACTCTTTTAAATCTGTTGGACAACTGTATTCCTTTAATCCTCTCAATTTACAGCATTTTCTTTAAACTAAATAATTACTTAGAATACTGTAGAGCAATACTTAGAATTTCGATTACCGGTATGTTCACCTGCCTGAAACGCTGCTACTTCGTATCCCTGGTAATGCTTACCACTTTGGCCAAAATAAATATTAATATATATTTATTCTGTTATAAATATTATAACAGAAATATTGCATTTCCATGGTATGTACTTCAGTATATGGAGTTGTTGCAAGAGCAAATCACAAATTTGAATTGTAACATTTTGAAGAATTATAAACAAGACATTACCAATACAACGAAAAGGACCAAAAGGTGTTCCAGTTTTCATTAGGGTAAAATGACAAACAGACAGTGTGAGCATCAGGCATAGATTGATAGAAGTAAACGTGAGAGTCTGAGGAACCTTTCCTAAACAGCCCTCTGTCCTATAATAAGTCATTTGTGTTTGTGGTGAAGCTCCCAATTTGTCAATATCTTTGCAGCAATAGAAATACATATATTTTATGTGCTGGAAATTTTGTTACATAACGTTTTCCTTGTACAAACGTATGACTTTAAACAAATACAACTAATTGTCAATTCAGTTCGAACTTTAATTTGATTTGCATTCCTCTGTGGGGTTAAAAAATACACACGTTGTAAACCAACGTCCATTTTAAACTGTAGAATATTAACAATTTAATAATTTAGTATTCTTGCATTTGTTGTGTCACTCGTCTCATATCTGTGGAACCAGAGCAGGTTTGCTAAAGTTAGTCGGTGAGCTTATATTTGACTCAAAATTCAGTTTGCAAGGCAGAAGCATGCTAATGAAATGAACACGAATCGATAGAATAAAGCTGACGCCATTCGTTTAGAAAACTACATGTACAAACAGAAAACGGCAGCAGTTTGACCTCATGAAGAAAGGGGCACGCATTTTTCTGGGTTAAATAAACTGGGTAGAGCGAAAGACAAATAAATAAACAACGAACTGACTGTGGTGTGGGATTTGGGGGACCGTGAAATAAATAAGTTCTACTTAAGTTTTTACTCAAGTTAGCACTTAAAGACAAAAAAGGCAATTATAAAAATTCCCACTATAACACGGAAAAAAATAAGCCAAAGTCGAAGTGAAATGAAACGAGACTATAACCGTCGCAAAAATAGATGACTACCTACCTTGCACAACAGACTTGGAGAACAACAAGACCAAAGCTTGTTGTGAGCCAAGGCTTGGAAAATCCGCCAAAACCTCCCGAATAAAAATTCGCCAAAGGTTGTAGTAAGAGCATTTCAATCCTAAAGCTGGAGCATTTTTTAAAGCCCAGAGTCCTAAGCGACTGCAAAGAGAAAGAAAAGACAATGTTATTTGAAGTGATTTGAAGCTTGGGGGCCACCGGAAACTTTATGCAAATTTACTTCGAAGTTGCAGTAAAATAAGCTCAAATTCCAAATTCCCTTCTTTTATAGGATCGTGTATCCGACGATCGTCTCAATATACAAACTCGTGATTCATAACAATAAAGCTTCAGCATCTTAAGACTAACCTTCGTCGTTTGCTTTCTAATGTGAACATCTTGAACTTCGGTAAATCAAATGTCAAACTCCACTTCTTCGGGCTTTTTTCTCGTTCTGTTCGCACTTTGTTCATTCAAATATCCTCACCCGAAGTCCCAGCAAACACCACGAGTATCCATAGTGTTAGAGATGTATGCAAACTTGTTATATTCTTTCATCTGTCTTGAAAAAACTTTCTAAAAGCGTAGATCGCCCAGTTGAAAACCCGCGGAAGCGCGCTCAAAATAACAAATGGCGCAGTGGCTCAATGTTCCAATTCCTCTCGCGCATGCGCAGACAAAATGCCTATGTGCTTCGCGCCCCACAAACTAAACGCCTGGAACAGGCTAGACGAGAAGAAGCCTTGAGTACCCGATAAACTCGCGTTGGTGGCGAGGGAGGGAGGAAGAAGGAAAAATAGGGTTAGGGTTAGGGTTTTTTTCCGCTCCCCCACTCCTCGCTGTAACCCCCAACGCCCGTCCCCGTGGGATTTTTGCACCCTCCCCAGCTTTTACTCCCCATGAAAAACAAAAATGGCGGCTGACACGAACTTGCGATCAATCTCGACTGATCGCACGGAAAAATAGGAAACTGTGAACAGTCTAGAGATCATGTAGTAATACAATCCCCGCAGGAGGCGGGGGGAGGGTACTCTCATATTTTAGCTATCTTTGTAAGTACCGCTGTGAAGGGTATGGTTTTATAGTCTGGGATAGAGTATAGAAATCAAAGAGTTTTGGCCTAGAACAGTTTTGTTGTTGTTGTTGTTGTTGTTGTTGTTGGGGGGGGGGGGGGGGGGGGTCCTGATATTGAGGACAAAGATGGTGGGAATTCAAGGGTTTATAAGAGAATTGAAGTTTGATCCACAGCTTTTATTTCCGAACTTGCTTCGCTGGAAAATTTAAGATGTTGTTTTAAAGTTGTCCTGGAAGAAATCTGAAGACGATATTCCAGGATGTTTGTAAGAACTCAACTATAAACTAATTCTGTTTACGCCATACAGACGCAGACAGCTGTTTCGGGCTTTTTGGCCCTCTTCAGTGCGCCGTAGCTAAAACATAATGAGAGTCGGATGATACTTCACCTATCTCATATATGTCGGTCCAGTACTGATCCAATGTTGCGCAATAGGTCGTTCGCGGTATTTGCAGTATCATTGATTTACGCTTTTTGCCGGCCCCCAAAAAAGTCGATGCCAAAATCTTTCACCCCAAACAAGAGGGTGGTAAAAGAGGGGTCTGGATCACGTTTCACGAAAAATAAAATTGTCATTTCACGTATCACGGAGAATAAAATGGCCATTTCACGAAAAAAAAACATTCCTTACTTTTTGCTAATTAAATTACATCCAAAGTACAGCTTTGTTTGTTGTCTTCACCGACCGTCCACTCTTCGTTCTTCCTGATGTAAAAAGAAAGCTGAGTTCTTTGTTTTGCTGATGTTGTGTAAAATAACCTGACCTTGTGGAGTGACCTGGGGTCCAGAATGACGATCAGTCACGGTCATGCATTCGTCACGCAATTTACCACCGGCGTAGTTAAACGCTTACTGGATAATTTTTTGGGAGGAAGAAAGAATCACGGTTTACAATAGCATTTCACGAGAAAAAACAACAGTCATTTTGCAGTGCTCATGAAAAAAAGTCGATTCACGGTTTACGGGTATGTAACCAAATCACGTTTCACGAGAAAAGAAAATCGCCATTTCACAATTCACGGGGAAAAAAAGGCCTTTCACGGATCACAAAAAAACCCTTTACCACCCTCAAACAAGCCACCACAAAATTTCAACCCCCAAAACGTCCTTTGCACCGGGCCTTTGCACACCCCCGAAACTATTATACCTGATTACCCCTCCTGGGAAAACTTTGTCATTCTTTACAAAAAATGTACACCAAATTACTCCTAAAACAACGCTTCTTTATCACAATTTTTTTCTTGCCTGCCAAAATTCAAAATACCTTACGAAGTTTTGAGCAACTTTTACGATTCTGAGCAACTTTTCCGATTCTGAGCAACATTTCGGAGAGTGAGCAACTTCCCAACATCTTTTCTAAGATTTCGCATATTTTTGGCATGTTTTCACAATGTCGAAAAAATAAAGGGGTAGTACCTGGTCGTAACTAATTTTTATAGCTCAGATACATAATATGGTACAAAAAAAAACATCACAAGCACCTCTTGTTCAAATCCTCTCCATCGTGTTATTTTTTTATGAAATAAAAAAAATAAAAGGCCGATTCGATCACAAAACGGTCAAGAAAAAAAAATAGAAAAGAAACCGAGACGAAAAAAAAAAAGAAAATTTTCAGCGGGGCCTGTCCGGGAGTCGAACCCGGGACCTCTCGCACCCAAAGCGAGAATCATGCCACTAGACCAACAGGCCTCACATATGAGAAAAGATGTAAATTTGGGTACCGATGCCTTTGTGATCACGATACCTGTTTGTTTGGCATCTTTGTTTACATTTCCGGGTTACACTTGACAAGCGGCGCGTGACAAACTTTAGAAATTTGCATTTTTAAAACGACGCATTTTGGTTTGTATTTGTCGTTTCTCTGGGGCATTTTTCTCTGGCATATGAAAAGAAAACGCAGATTGTTCACAAACCTTTTTTCTATTTTTCGATTCCATTTTGTCACTCGCTGTGAACTTTTCACTTGAATTTCAAGATGAAGCTTTAAAATGATTTACGTGTTTAAATACAGGTTGTAGACTTCGTCGCTTGAGTCGGACTATCTCCCATAGCTCTCAGCTTGGACAGACAAACCATCGGTACCGCTGTAAAGAGCGCCTTCATAAGGCAAACCATGTTAATCAGAGCTTTAACCTTGCCAAAAAGTAAAGATAGAGATCAGTGAACGTCGCGATGTTTATATCTTGCGTACCACCATACAAACGTCTGAAAAAATTAACAGATTCACTGACCTAGATCTTCTCTTCGAAGCAAGATACCGGTATAACGATCAAATTTTACTCGTTTTAATTTTAATGTGTTCTTTCTAGCGGTATCGATCGATTGCCGCTTTCCGTCCGAGCCAAAATCACAAATTTAGAAACCTCGCTTGCCTAGATTTGCTATAAAAAGCCGTAACTTTAAATTTCGCAAGAAGTTGTTGACAAAGCTGATCAGTTTTCTTTAGCAACTAACAACGAAAACCTATTCACATAACCACTGTACTTAATTACTGTTTACGGAAAGCTACGGTGGGAAATACAAAGTTCACGGTGGTCGCGAAGAAGAGATTTCGTTTAAATAAAACAATTTCGCACTTTAACTTCCGTCTTGGCCTGTTGGTCTAGTGGTATGATTCTCGCTTCGGGTGCGAGAGGTCCCGGGTTCGACTCCCGGACAGGCCCCCTTTTTAGTAACTTTTTCTTTTTTCTCCTTATTAATATTTTTTTTCTTTATTTTAATCTGTTCGTCGTCTTCTTTTTTTTTTATTTAATATGTTATATTCATTTATTTTAAAATATAAATTTTCCTTCACAAGGTATACAGGGGGTATATATACATACTGACAGGAGAAGTTCAAGCAAGCAACCGTGGACGACAATCCTGCTGGTATACGCTGGATCAAACTAGTGATCTGATCGGTTTAACAAGTGAAAATATAGGATAGAAGCAAAGACCGATACAACGTAGATACAAATTTAAAAGGTGTACTATATTTTGTATCAACTATACTTTCTTTTCTACCGGTGAAACGCGCACTATCAAATCTAACCTGACCTGTGACACCAAAAACCTGATCTACATGCCCGGTCTACATGATTCAATCCAATGTAACCGCTGCAATTTACAATATATTGGAGAGACTAAACGACGCTTAAAAGACAGATTTAATGAACACCGCCGTACCATAGATAATCCTAACACCAAATCTAAATCTACTACATCCGCCGAACATTTTCTCTCCTCTCCTAATCACACTGCTAATGACATGCAACTATTAATTCCCATTGAAAATATTCTCTCTAACCGAGATACGTAAGGCCAAAGAAGTTTTTTTAATCTCAAAAGGCAGAACACTTGTACCTCATGGCCTCAACATTCGCGAAGAAACATAAGCTTACTAGGCCCATACTAATTATTCATTTTCGTATTATTTAGTTTCCTTTCATTGTTTTCTGTATATTTTTCGTTATCAGCTAATGTTTTATTTCCGTCTATCATCATTTTTATTTTTCTAGGTGGAGCCCTACGCATTACCGTTGTAACGTAAACCTGTACCTGAAGAAGGAGGACGTTCCATTTTCTATCCGCCCCCCCCCCCCCCCCCCCCCCCCCCCCCCCCCCCACCCCCCCTAAAGATGGCAGGAATCCGAACCCTCAATTTATTGTCGGCGCCCTTTGAAAAATGAAATCCGAAGGGTTGATTTTTTGTCGGCACCTTTGAAAAAAAATCCGAAGGCTCCAAATTTTGTCGGCTTCTTTGAAGAAAAAATCCGAACCCTAGATTTCACTACCCGTCATCCTTAGGGGGGGTGCGGATAAAAAATGGAACGTCCCAGGCTGGTTTGGCCATCCGAAATATAGTACACCTTTTAAATTTGTATCTACGTTGTATCGGTCTTTGCTTCTATACTATACTGACAAGAAGCTACAAGAACCTCCTGGTACAAAATTCCTCAAGTTGGTGATGTATGGAATAAGTTGCGAATGAATGCAAAATCAATAAAATGATTATTGTAGCTAAAACACTGAGCAAACATACAAAAAGAATATGACAAGACTCACATTAATACAAGAAATCTGTTCCTCTCATCGATTCGGTTAGCAAAGCTTTCCGATCAGACGGCGAAGCCAGGACTCTCTGGTTGATTCCTCTCCGCTGACAAGATTTTAACTGAGTTTCTGTTCAGAATTTAATGTTCTGTCATCTAACAATGGCTTAAAACGAAAGATTTGGATGGATGATTTGGCCGTGATCAAGAAATCATTTCTTGCCGTGATCAGAAATTCGGCGCGAAATAACAACAGCTTGGTAACCACGCTATGTTGGTTGCTCTTGTTGGCAGTGGCTAGAGACCACACTCACAAACCCAAGAGAATGTCCGCTTATCGATCGATCAATTAAGAGCTACCCGAGAGGACATTCCATGTTTTGTGTGTCATCAGTTCGCTCCAACACTGCAAGCAAAATGTTGCATCATGGACCGGGGACAGACATGGCGAAAATCGTGTTTTTTTTTTTCTTGTTTACAAAGCCAAATATAAGCAACTTGTTCAAAGTTGGAGATGTTTTAGAAGCTGAAAATATTTTTCCACGGCTTTTCTGTCATACGATCGTCGTTTTGAATTCTGAACCGCCCGTCACGAGATCAAAGTTGATGAACTGTTATCCACTTTCATCCTTGTAATCCTTCATTTTTATATCCTCAAACTATGTGTTCTGTTTCAGCGCTTTTTAGAATTTTTTTTATCCAATTATAATAGTTGTATATTTGTTTGCATTTGGCATGGAAATTAGGTGGGCGAAGTTTCGATATCTCGGAGGGCACTGTCGTCGGAATAAATTTGAAAGAGTAAACTTTAAAATCAGTGGCCTGTTGGACAAGTGAAAACGCAATTAAAGTCTTCAAAGAGTTTAGTGTTTTAGGGCTTTGAAGCGACCAATGTATCTTTTGTGTTTATGTTCGGTTAAATGCAAAGCGTTCTACATTAAGAGAATATATTAAGACACCTATGACCCGGGGGGATACTCAGGCATGACAGTGACAGAGAGGTGCGAAGGACTTCTGAGGGTTTGAAATTTGTGATCTGTGAACTTTTTTGGGGTTGGATATTTCGGTGAAAACTTTTTTGTGGTCGGCAAATGAGCGTAAACTTTTTGTGCAGAGAGGAAAGGGGCTTAGTTTAGTGTTGCGTTCAGGGCTTTTGGGTTTTTTCGGGGGGGTCTGGATTTAGCCCAGTTGTGTCTAACAATTTGGCCTCATTCGCACCTCAGTCCCATCACTACTATAGGCTCCTTCTCTTGGCTCCTGTTATAGCTGAGTACCCCCTCCCCCATCACCTTGTGTTTAGACAGCTGGGTAAACTGTGCGAAAAAAAAACTTTGGAAGATGTTAAACATTTAAGAAAAATGCACGCACTTTTAAATTTAAAAGACATGTTTCGAATACGACCGTACCCATCATCAGTTTCGGGATGTTACAAGTTGTGGAAAATTGCAGTAACGTTGTCATAGAAAAAAGCCAAATAGGAATTAATTAGCTTAATCATCATTCACAGCGACACACAGCACAATTAAGCGTGCAGCGCGGGCTATTGTTAATTTAAATTAAGCGTGCAGCGGCTACTATTATTTGTATGTCTAATTAATTCCTATTGGCTTTTTTTTCAGTTTTCGTTTTTACATTTTTCATTTTTCTATGACAACGTTATTGCAATTAGGTGTATATATACAACAAGTAGTAGAAAATTACAATAATAAATATTGAACAATGTAGCTAATGACATATTACATAATACTGAAGGGGAAACGACACAATAATTTGACAATGTGGCTAATTACAAGAAGAAAAGTTAAACAGAATACATAAAACTAAGAGGATACAAGAACCTGGGAGGAGTAGTGAAAAATATGAGTTAAAGTAGAAGTGTCAAATTAACATGTTTAAGCTGTTTATTGAGTGAGGGTCGCTCCCATTCAATGTGGAGGGCCTCTTTGATCTTGAGTTGAAAGTTTGTAGGAGCCGAGTCCAAAATGGAAAAACAAGCCTCCTAACACAGATCCTTACATGACTCTGAACTCTGAGTGTAAATGTTCGTGAATCCGTGTGGCAAAATGTCGAGTGGTTTTCCCGACATAATAGGCGTGAAAGCCTGCACATGTAAATTTATACACCACACGAAAACGCAAAACATTTGGAACCGAATCTTTCACTCCAAACATGTTTTTTAACTTGTGAGATGTGAAAACAATCCTGATATCTATCTCTTTACAATGCCTCTAAGCTAACGTTCTAAAAAAAACGTAAAAGGTTCTTGGAAGAAGAGGTTTTTCCATAATTTTCAAAGAAAAAAATAATAATTTCAGGGCCTGTCCGGGAGTCGAACCCGGGACCTCTCGCACCCTAAGCGAGAATCATGCCACTAGACCAACAGGCCGCAGATAGCATTCTTAGGTCCAAACATACATTACATTAATTCGTGATATGTCACGTGACAATGTGAACACCTGCTTGTCAAAATGATTTATTGACACTGACTACCAGTTCGTCACCCGTTTCATAACAGAATGACTTCTAGGAATATTTCAATGGACGGGGTGTTTCATTTAAAAAATAATAACAAATACGAATAGATCAGATAAATGGCAAATGTTTCACGTTGCAGATTCAGTTATTTTTCTCGTGCAATAAATTGTTATTCTAAAATATCCCCTCGTTCTCCCGAGGTTTCCAAGAGTTTATCAATACCTGAGTTCTTTGTACAATATCGTCCAAGAAAAAATCGTCAACTGGAGATTATTGACTCGATTAAACCTCTCGTAAGATCGTCACAACTGAATGAAATTAAAAGCCACTCTGTGTTATACCAGCCCTGCCAAATCTTAGCCCCGCCTGCGAGTCCAAAACTCCAATCTCACGCCTACTCAGGCCTATGGAGCAATTTCTCACGCCTGACTTACAGATTTGAGCTACCAGCCTTAACTGATCGCATCATCCAATTAAAAATATAGTTACAGTCATGAAAATATGGCACTTTTTTGGAGGTTTTTATCGTTCTGAACACTACAATTACAGCTGGATTATTAAACGCCCGAAGTCTGAGGTCCATCTTCGGAACATCTTCGGACATCTTCGGAATAGATCGGGTTCCCTTCGGATTTGGTCGGGTTGTCATCGGAAATCAAGAACTCCCATCAAGAACTTTAAGCCCTGTAGAGTAGCTTTTATGATTGCCGAATAGGCCAACTGTTGTAACTACTTGTAAACCCCCCCAAAAAATTTAAAAAAAAAACACATTCGAAAAACGTTCTAAACATTGTAATTATTTACTTCTGAATAGGCCATTTCCGAGTTGTCTTTAGCCTCTTTATCAAAGCGAGGCTAGGTGCGAAACCTTTCATATGAAAATGAGTTTTCATTCACATGCAAATAAGTTTAATTTGCATGTGAATGAAAACTCATTTTCATATGAAAGGTTTCGCACCTAGCCTCGCTTTGATAGAGAGGCTAAAGGCAACTCGGAAATGGCCTATTATCTTTTCGGTGTTATATACACAGAAACGTTGTCATTTTGTGAGCATAATTTTGGAATCTAGGAGCACAATTTGTGACTTTGGCATAATTTTTGGCATAAATCCACAAGATTGGGAGCAGTGCTGGCAGCAAAATATGCCACTTTTAGGAGCACAAAGGGCCAAGGTCTGGAGGGGGGGGGGGGGGGGGGGGAGGGGAAGGTACTCATTTATAATAGTGATGGGTTCGTGCGAATAGTCCTTTTGCATAACGTCACAAATATGTCAAAACAATGAGTGACTGGATGGCATGGAGAACAGTGGGATTTCGAAAACAATAAATAGACAATGGAACAATCCGATCACTGAACCGTGACTGGATCAGTGGCACTATTGTTATGCATGTCATGTTATGACGTTATGCAAAGGGCCTATTAGGCCAAACTGTTAGACTCCAAAATAGTCCTACTAGATTAAAACCAGACCCCTCAAAGGTCAAACGGTCCAGAACGTAATTTCCAATAGTTCCTTTTCTCTCTGCATAAAATGGTGACGCCTTTTGCCGATCCCTAAAATGTCACTCCTTCGCGCCACCCCGTCATTATCATACCCGAGTACCTTCCTGGGTTTTACGGTAGTCATGGGTAGTAGGGTTCGTCGGTTTCTTTACGTAAGCCAACCAGTGAAATATCGAGTTTTGACAGCGAATTGCCAACTTCACGTTCGATGTCGTTCTCATGCTAATGAAAACGTAAATACGCCGTAGAAAATGGTAAGTGCAACCGACTTTACCCAGGTGAATGGAAACCTAAGCAAATTTATTTTTACTGAGGAAGCCTATTTTACCTAGGTTAAAGAGCTTGGTGTAACCATGGCCTGCGAATACAGCCGCCTCTTATCGCTCCCGGTCGCTATGGCTTTGCGAACGCGTGCGTAAACGCCCCTGGCGTCGCCCTAGCCAGTTCCAAACGCTAAGATTGTGGGGCCGTGGAGCAGCTTAAAACCGGCGCGCGAACAAACGGGGAAAACGAGGGGAGACTGGGAATAGTGCGTGCGTGAACTATCCCCTCCGTCAACACTCGCGATATTTCTCCTTCCTGGTGCCGCCTATCCTTTGCTCCCCACTATCTGAACGCCTGGAGCAGGCTACTAGCGGCCGGGAGCGATAAGAGGTGGCTGTATTCGCAGGCTGGGTGTAACCACGGCTAATGTTTCCAAAGAGTTGCGACCAATCGCAGCGTACAAATATATATATGATTTATTTTCGTAAAAGGGAAAATTTCGTCTCTATAGTGTACGACGACAACACACAATAATTGCATTTATATTACCTGAAGATAAAACAGCCGCTGACAAATATGATAATATGATAAATTTACATGATATAAATTCTTTGAACTATTCAAAAGCTTTCGCTATAAAACTGAAATCTTACCAAAAAAAAACGTCAACTAACAACCAAGATGGAGGTTACAAATTTCGTTATTTTTGCTTTTCTTTCAAAACTCGTTTCGAAATGGTTCTGTTTTAAGGGAAAGTTACACCTAACTGCAATTTTTCTTTACATTAGATCGTTTTAATTTTATGGAATTATCTTGTTTAAAGCAATTGAAAAATGCTATCACAGGTTTGTAGATGAATGTTATGTATTATTTCGTAAATTGTTTGGTGATTTTTAGGTTTGCGCGAGAGGAGAAGATGGATTTGTGAAATTTTGAAAACTAAGAAACATTAAAGATTTAATGAATTTTTAAAATTAGAATAAGAAGTTAAAAATCATTAGATCGACACCAAAACAGTTGCGCACCAACCTGCGGTGCACTTGCGTGGGCATCAACTGTTGGTGTTTCAAAGATTATCCCTTCTTTAAAAATCTTACAATTTCATTAAAATTCAGATGTAACTCCTTTTAACATAAGCCCATTTCACTCGCGCACAGATAAAAGTTTCACGCCTTGACAATTTTCCAGGAGAACATATACCAGTATTTAGTGGCCTTTCTTGTTAAAAAAAACGCGCAAACGTTTACTTTTAAAAACCGCTTCCATTCTCTTGCACACAATGAACTACAAAGCGCTCAAATAAACAGGAGCTTGAGAACCACCTTCCGCATGCTTCATTTCCATGGCGTTAATTTCTTCTGGTACAAATATGGCTTCATGAAGCGTCTAAAAGAGAAAAAAAGAAAGTTTATCTGGACGGAGAATCCGTCTGTTTGCCCGTATTTATACATAGACGGATTACCAGATGAACTAAAAAATGCTTGACCAAGTTCGTGCGGATTATCCGACGTTTTGCTACTCACGCGTGAACCGGAAATTAGGATGATCTGTTCCGGAAGTCGTTCGCTAGCCTGTTTTGGTTGCTCACTTAGGAGCAGCGAAGGAGAAATGGCGCGAATGAAAATGAGTAGAAAGAAAGGAAAGTTGCAGCAGTCTTTATGGACCGTCTTCGTGACACAAACACTTCCCCGTTACGGACAATTTGCTGGGTCCGAGAAGACCAAAACTCATAGAAATACCGGAACCTCAATAACGCAGACGCTCAGCTGTCTCTCTGGTGCACTCGCGGAGAGGGGGAAGGGTGGCCGTCTCGCGTCACTTCCGGTAACGCTCGCGTTATGCTTTCTTCCTACAATCTGATCCTAGTGCAGACTACTTTTACTCGCTTGGTCCCATATATAAAACTACAGTACAGTGTTTTTCCTTTTAGCCCTCTAATTTCTAGGCGTCTACCTGTCTGTACTCCTTAGTTACACTGAGGTCATATACTGAGTCTCAAAACCAACACTTACCTGAGCTGGGTTTCCGCCACCTTTCCCGCGACAATAAATGTCCAAAACCGTTTTGAAGATAAGGACTGGGACCAATAGCATGGAAGCCACCGTAATGATCCACCCCACGGCCTCCCCCCATGGGGGGTAGACGTAATCCTCATACGTGATTCTAGTATACTTGATCAAACTGAACATCAGTATACCCTGGGGAATAAACAAAAGATAAATTTGACTTCGAACGTAGTGGAATACCGTATAATCCCGTTTTTAACCCTCGCACCCGCCTGCTAACGAAAACTTATTCCGGTTATAACCCCCAGGATATAATTTCCAGAATAAAAGCACCCCAGGATATAACTTCCCAGGAAACAAGCTCCCTAGGATACAAGCCCCCAGAATATAAGCCCCCAGAATATAGGCCCCTAGGAAATAATACCCTAGGATACAAGCCCCCCCAGGATATAAGCCCCCTAGGATATAAGGCCCCCAAGATATAAGTCCCCACAGAATATAAACCCACAGGCTATTCCCGCTATTCCGAGGATAAATGTGAATCCATGCCAAGTTTCTGTTTCTCTTGATTGAAAGCGTTGTCAGTGTTGATTTTAATAAATAATATCCGAGTAGTCAAATCACGACAGTTATGTCCAGGATTGCAGATAATTAGATGCATGACAAATTTAATAAGCGTCACAAAGTGTCTTCTTGCTCTTCAACTCAACTTCAACATCACTTGTTTTCAAAAACTTAGACAATAAACGTCACGAAGTGTCCCCGAAATTCTGCTCTTTAAGTAAAGATAAAAAGGTGCGTTTACCCTAACCTAAAAATAACACTAACACTAATGCTTACCTTACATTTCAAATAAGATAGTTAACACTTAGACTTAAAGGGATAGTATCACGAGGTTCCACGCGCGGCACTGTTCACTATTCTTGCACCGGAATTTTGGACATATCACTGTTAAAAGTGATTTTTTCTTTCTTTTGGCTATGAAAACGGATTTTTTGATTCAACAAATACCTCCACTTCTCGACGGCCTTTTTGAATTTGCGGAATCAAACTTGAAAAGTGGGCCGACGTTTTCAAGTTTCGACCTCGTGATACTATCCCTTTAATGGGACACTTCGTGTTGGATATCAAAATTTGTCATGCATCTAATTATCTGCAATCCTGGACATAAGTGGGATTGAAATGAGATGATTGTCCATCACAGGGTCACCTTCTCGTATATTGTTAGTTTCCCCAACAATTTGCCTATATACCCTTCACCTATCCTCCTGCATCTACAGGCACCTTAAAAAGGCTTTCATAAGAGATTCGAGAATTCCTTCCAGCCCTGGAGTGCCCCCTCCCTTCCCCAGTAGAAAAAGCTAAACTGGTGTAAAGTGACATACAAACCGTCGTGCCAAACCTAAACATACTCGATAGCAATGGTTGAAATAGCGGGATGCCGAAGTGTTATCAGAAGAGTTTCTCCGGCGAAAGAAAATTTACCGTCACTAAATTTTCTTGACTGTGGTTATTCCTCGCGCGAGTGTCGTTTGGAGGGTAAGGCATTGAGAAGTTCGTTACAGAGCTTTCTTTTTCTGTACTTACCAGAACCATCATTGGTGATATGTACTTCCAGCAAACCAGCCACCATCTTGAAATTGGCCGACCAATCATGTCTTCCACATCACGTGAAAATCTTTCAGCCCCTGAAAAAAAATGCACATTACAAAACAAAGATTTTAATGCTTTTTTTCGCGCCAAATGGCTGTTATTGTTTATATAGATGCAAGATAGAGGGAAAAGTAAAGGTGAAGTCCCATTACAAACAAACCGACCAATCAGGCTCCATCTTCGGGCAGATAAATGGGGTGACGAAAAGTCAAAACAGACGGGAAACGCGCCTCCATCTGGCAGCGTGAATTTAGGTACTTGCGAAATAAAACTGCGCAACTTCGTTTTCTACGATACGAATCAAAGGCTCCTATGAATACGTGACGGACCCTCCCCTCCCCTAGGCGTTTTGCTCCACCGAACCCCCCACTCCTGCGTCCAACTCCCCACCCTCCTTCCAACACCGTACCCATGGGTAAGGCAGGTGACCATTGCATACCGCGGGATCAATGTTTAAAGCCATTCGGCCGAGTGGAAATTTGCATATTTTCTCCGTATGCCATAACTTGTTCAACCCTTCGCGTATTCACGAGTTGAAAACAGTTTGCAAAATGGAGTCTTGAACCATACAAACTGCCACTAAATCTTGTTTACTGTGCTTTTCAATAATACGGGAACTCTGAAGTTCAAAACTCGACCAACAGTCTCATTTTTTAATTTGCATATTTTCTCCGTATGCTAAAACTCGTTCACTCGTTCAACCCTTCGCGTATTAACGAGTTAAAAACAGTTTGCGAAATGGAGTCTTGAACCTTACAAACTGCCACCAAACTTGTTTACCGCGCTTTTCAATAACACGGGAACTCGGACGTTCAAAACTCAACCAACAGTTTCGTTTTTCACTGCTGCAATTATCATATTGCGCAAGCCTCGGGAAACGGGGATGTTTAACTCAGTAGTGTCTAAGGTCTTGTTAGTGGGTTGTGATTGGTGGATTGTTTGTGGGTTGTGATTGGTGGATTTCGATCCATTTTATCAGTTTCTGTTTTGAGGGGTCCAATTTTTGTCGCCATAATTACGATTGACAGCAGTGTAAAACAAAACATTAGAAGGATCTTGAACATCAGTATTCGCGTGTTATTGGAAGACGCAGTAAGCCATTTGTATACAAACTCTTTAGGGGTGGTTTTATTAAAAGACGACTGCCAGGTTTGCTCTGACATTTATTTCAACTCAAGTAGACGTCTAGTTTACCGGTCTTGATATTCACGTAAATTTTAATTTAAAAAGCGTTCAAATGCCAACTATTTTGGTTGGCCCAAACCTCTGCTCTAAAGCTAGTGACATCCTTTTGTCCTAGTACTTTTGTGAGGCTCATTATCAATACGAATATGAGCGAAACCCACGAAGGGCAACTTACCGTAGATCCAGGCGACCACAATCAACTCCAAAAACACGATGAACAAAAGTGACAAACCGGCTGAGAACGAGTCAAACAGGTTAAACACGTATATACCACCCTAT
Organism: Dendrophyllia cribrosa; assembly: GCA_024195265.1. Classification (NCBI taxonomy): domain Eukaryota; kingdom Metazoa; phylum Cnidaria; class Anthozoa; order Scleractinia; family Dendrophylliidae; genus Dendrophyllia; species Dendrophyllia cribrosa. The sequence continues at coordinate 37,070,566 of JAJLRJ010000007.1, read as the reverse complement.
AAAATAAGGACAAAACAAGGACATTTAAGCTGAAATGCCTCAGATTTGCGAATTCGTGAATTCATCATGCAATTCTCTACAAAGATCACAAATGTTAGACCTGTTTTCAAAACATTTGCAGCGGTCAGCTATTAAATTCTGACAGCCTTATCACTTTTCTAGAAATACAATGATAAGGTTGCTCGTTGGAGCGACGTTGGATTCAACGTTGCTCGTTGGATTCAACGATATAATAGTATTAAAGGATGGTTATAATGATGGTGATGATGATGATGATGATGAGGATGATGATGATGACGATGGCGATGACAAGGATGATGATGAGGAGGAGGATGATATGATCTAACAAGATTATGATGTCAAAGATACGACATTGTTGGCATTTGATGATGATGACGACGATAAGGATGACGAGGATGATGATGATGATAATGTTGATGATGATGATAATGATTATGGTAATTAAAATAATGACGATAAAGATGATTATCATTTTATGGGGTGTTTCTTGGTGTTGCGGAAGCCATTGTTGGTTAGCTTTTGTGTTGTAGTGTGGGTATTGTTCAGTGTCTTTTGAATCTCTTGTTTTACGTCATTTGGTGATCACACCATCCGCAACACCAAGAAACTGCCATTTTATGTGACATCATCGTGCAATAAATATGCATTAACTCACATTCGTCACGCAGGAAAGTCCGAGTAAGAACAGCATCACGCATATAATCAGCACAACAAGCTCCCTATAACGATTTAGCGTCCGAGGATAATGTTCGATTAGGCAAGCAGCAACTATCTCCACTTGACCAAACTAAAAGGTATAAAATGGTAAAAGTGCACATGAAAAAAAAATTGTTGTGATTTCATAAAATACAACTGTCATTCGATAAAGTCAAAATTTTGGCAGTTGTAAAGCTCCCTTAAGGCTGGTTTTCACTGGCGACGTAGCCTGTTCCAGGAGTTTAGATAGTGGGGAAAGCGCGAATAGTTGGGGAAGGCGCGAAGACAAGCGAGCGAAAAAAATCCTCTCCCCAGTCTCCCCGCATTTTTTCGCTCGCTTTTCTTCGCGCCTTCCTCAACTATTCGCGCTTTCCCCACTATCTGAACGTCTGGAACAGGCTACTGGCGACGGAGTCAGAGTCGAAGTTGTAGTCCGAGTCGTGAGAGCGCTTCCGACGTAGTGAAATTCGAAAATCGGAGTCGTAAGCGAAGTCATAAGCTCGACGGAATCGGAGTCGGAAGAATCAGAACGGTTCCATTTTCTTCCGATTCCGCTTATGACTCCGTAATATTCTTCCGATTCCGTCGGTTTGATTTTCACTAGATCGTAACGCTCTGCGCTTCTGATTACGACTCCGACTCCGTCGTCAGTGAAAACCAGCCTTTAAACCCTGTTCCGACTCGCGCTGACTTTGAACCTCTTTAACTTTAAAAGCGTTGAGCCAATACCCATCAAGCTTCGTGACTTTTCCTGACATTTATCTGGGAACGTTTTGTTGACCAGTATAGGTTTTTTTCTCTTAATTTTAGTTCATTTTGACTTAATGTAGGCGCTTTTCTAACATAATGGGATCCAATATGCCGGATCCAAGATGACCGCTATTTGAAATAATACCGTAATTCGCACGTCTTTTCCGACGTTTTAAGCCATAGCTTTAATATTTTAAAGTTCCTTCCCCCCCCCCTCCCCCCCCCCCCCCCCCCCCCCCCACTGCCTCCTTCCCAGAAGGCTAAAAGAAAACCCGTTCTGATATAATAGGGTTAATAAGCTAAAATAATTTTATAATTGGTTATAGTTAAAGGGATAGTTTCACGGTTCGGCGCATGTGCACAGATTAAAATGCTTTTTTCGCTTTCTTACCAATTTTATCGGTTAAAAACCCACTCACATTTACTTTAATAATCACATACTTTAATTAGTCCAAACAAAGCGAAGGATGACCAAAATTCACAGAAAATTTCAACGGATTACACCGACAAAATCAACACTAAATAAAACCTTTGACCCGGAGGATTTATTGCACGCTCTGGTGGCTTTCATGGCGCACATGGGTATGTATAATCATCCATTCAATCAGCTGACTGATCGCGACATTTTCACGGGCACATTTCCCGCCAGAGTTATCTACTCGCTTCCGATTGGTCTAAACAATGAAATTAAATTGATTGCGCCATAGCTTACACATGCGCCGAACCGTGAAACCCTCCCTTTAAATTATTCGCTCACCCAATCTCGTTCCCAGAGGCCGCGTTCCTTTTGGTCAGCACCAAGGTTGCGTGAACGTTCGGTCTCCGCTGACCTGAAACGCGCGGGCTCTGGGGACGAGATTGCTGCTCACCTGACTGTCAAGACCCAACATGATCAGCATGAAGAAAAACAGCACGGCCCAAGCTTGAGGTACAGGCAGCTCCGCTAGGGCTGCTGGGTAGGCTATAAACGCTAATCCGGGACCTAACAAACAAGTTTACAGTGTACAACGGAGACTCAGTTATGTACTAATCTATTTTTGGAAACAATTCTTAGTATTACAAATATATTAAACTCCTAAAAACTGCTTAGGTCTTAAAGAGGCTATGTTAACACGAATATTTCCGAAGATTTCCGAGGTTGACGCGAAGTCATACAATTTCTTACACTAGCGCACTGTAATCGAATGAAGGTCACATACCTTGGGATGCCACATCCGCGACACTCTTTCCCTGCTGACCGGCGATAAAACCCAGAATCGAAAATATCGCGAATCCAGCGAACACACTTGTGGCGCAGTTTGTGATGGAGATGATTAGGGAGTCCCTAGAAAGAAAACAAATAAAGTATTATTTTTATAGAGCTAATCCAATGAAACAATCAGAAACCGAAGCAAATACATGCAGCGGCGCCAAGCGCGGGAAAACGAGTCACGATTGCTTTAGCCTGCGTCCTATTCCCTTCGCTTCACGAATGAAGCGAAGGAAATAATAGACGTCTACGCGCAGGCTAGATTTGTTTTGATTTTACTTCTGATTGGTTGAGAAAGCGGCACGAGATTTTTTAGCCAATCACAAAGCAAGCGTAGCAATGCAAGACCAAAGCAATTGCGAAATGAAGCTCGACACTTGACTGAAAGCGCTCTATTGCAATGGGATCGTAAACTCTTCAATGTTTTGACGTGGAGCGCACAAGTACACCACTGACAGACGAGAGAATAACGATGGGAAACTTTCAACAATTTGCCGAGAAGGACACTGGGAGATCACTGATTGGAGAATATAATACAGATCGAAAAGTCTTCGACAAATTGCCGAAGAGGAAACAGGGACACCACTGTTTAATAAATAATGAAAGGAAACTCTACAAAAAATAGCTGAAGGGGACACAAGGACACCACTGATCGGAAGATAACGATCTGTATATATTCAATAATTTGCCAAAGAAGTCACATGAAGTCACATGAAAACACTAATCTCTTACTTCAGAATATTGTTGTTCTTGTTATTGTAGCTGGCGAATGTCAGGTTGACACCCATCCCCATCGCTAACGAGTACAACACTTGAGCAGCTGCATCAATCCACACCTTCAACAACAACAGAAAATCCATTACACGCTGGACTGCCCTAGGCTACATCCGAGAGGAGTTCCCATATAAAAGGTACAAGAAATCTATTTTGTGGGTCTGGCTGTCATTATCTTTTATCCTAAGAGGTACCAATTATTTCTGAAACGTCGTTCCTGTCTGTCTGATGTAATGCTCTAAACGGTATCAGAATAACTATGACAGTAGGCACTTTTGGCTCATGCACCCTTAGAGGTACCAAACCACGAATTTAAACCACTAAAAGGAACCACGATCACCCCTGTCACTTTGATATGAGCCCCCCCCACCCCCCCCCCCCCCCCCCCCCCCCCCTCTCCCCCCCTCCTCTCCCCCTTCCCGCATTTGGTATTTGCAATTTTTTACCGTGTTAACCTCTGTTGCTTAATTTTAGGAGTGAAAGGGTCAAAGAATCGTGCGAGGATTGCTTTGCCTAACACAATGAAGTTCACCTTTGGATCGGCGAGTCTCTCCCAAGCAGGCACGAGGTAGAATATAAGACCATCTTTGGCTCCAGGCAAAGTGACTCCTCGAAAAAACAGTATTACCAGGATAAAATAGGGCGCCGTGGCTGTTACGTACACAACCTATAAAAATAACGAAACCTAGTTTCTTACAATGAGTCACAGCCAACCCACAGTTAAGTCACAGCCGACCCACAGTTAAGTCACAGCTGACACGCAGTCAAGTCACAGCTGACACACAGTTAAGTCACTGCCGACCCGCCGTTAAGTCACAGCTGACCCATAGTTTGGTCACAGCCGAACAACAGTTTGGTCACAGTCCACCCACAGTTCAGTCACAGCTGACCAACAGTTAAGTCACAGGCGACCCACAGTTCAACCACAGCTGACCCACAGTTACGTCACAGCAGACCCACAGTTAGTCACACCCGACCCACAGTTAAGTCACAGCTGACCCACAGTCGAGTCACAGCCGAACCACAATTGAATTACAACCGACAGACATGAAGTCAATAGAAGTATTGCCTCATTTAATCCTCCCTGGATGAAATCCTAATGCATCGCAGTGTTAAAGTGACACTGTCCCGACTGATTTATGATGTTTTCATGATTATGGCCAGGAGCTTGCTAAGCTTGCTTTATTATCTTGAAATAGGAAGAAAAAATCGCCAAAAATGACGAAGGCAAAGAAACGTCAACTAAAGAAACAAAGATAACGACTTAAAAAGTCAAAATTCCACAAGAATAGCAATAATGATTTCTTGACCGCCTGTCACTAAATAAAATTTGAAAAACTGTTATTCACTTCCATCCTTGCAATCCTGCACTTTATCTCCAAACTACTGCTTCTGTGTTGCTCTAAAGACAATTAAGTAATGATCCGCATAAGAAGGAAAGTGCTTACGGCAATGCACGATAGAATGTCAACTTTTTTCATTGTTACGTACAACTAGTGATCTCATTGGCCTAGACTCAAAGACCGCTAAAGAGTTAGGTTTCAAGGTGCATTTTGTTTGATTTTTTAAAGGTTTCATGTAATTTAAGATCCAATCGCACAACATGCAATTTTTTAAAGAAATTGTATTTGAGGAACTTCATCAAAGAAGCAAAATTATTAGCTATTGTCTTCTGCTATTCTGTTTGGTTAAGCACGAACATTTCCTAAAATTTATATGACGCAAATGGATTTTCTTTATGTTTATACTGAAATATAATTATAAACCATCAGCGCCTGCCTTGTTCTTGAAACCAAAGACATTCTATGTGGGAAAGAGCCAATGCCGCAGAACAATAAAGTTTACCGTTGTTCTTATGTGGAGCATCACTTAAGGACGTTCGCGCGAAAATCTTCTACAAGACAGATTTTTTTCAAACTTATGCTACGGTCTGATAATGAGTTACTCATGTCAGTAATGCAAAAAAAATTGGGGGTCACCGAATTGATTTAAGAGATATAGTGTGTAGAAATATACCCTGTTTTTGAAAAGTTAGTCCTCGTAACATGACATGGTGTCCATAGCTTTTAGTTAAAAAATATCAAAGATGAATCGCTGGGGAGAAACTATTATATTCAAATGTTATCTAAGTGGGCCTGATTCGTAAATACTGAATTCGAACTGTTTTCAACCTTTAAATGAGTTAACCCTTTAAAGAGGGCATTCGGAAACAACATACAGCTGAGATATGAGTGCAATTCGACGTCGCGTGGATAAAAAAATGAAAAAAAATCAAACTTTTACAAGACAGATTTTTTTCCTTTTTACACAAACTGTAGATAATCGGTAAAGAAAGTGATATATGAAGAAAAAAATAGGGGTCACCGAGCATCCAAGCGAGTAAAATCTAAGTGAAGTTTACGCAACGGCTACCAGCCCTTTATCTGTTTAGATTTCTTGCTTTGCGCGCGCGCTCGTGCATGACGTAGCATGGCGTTGCAATGCGAATTGCGTGCGCAGTAAAGATGCGCATAAACAATTAGCGCGAACGTCCTTAAGTTGGTATATTTGGCGATATAACATGGAAATAAGCTAAGCGAAGTTTTGTTATTTCGGCGGGACAGAGTCCGTTTAAAGCTTACGTGATCACCTTTCCCGTGGTTCGCACGCCTTTCCATATACAGAAGTAAACTAGTATCCAGGCCACCAGCACGCAGATGGTAATCGGTACATTGAGCGGGCCTGGTTCACCAATTCCGCTGGTAATTCTTAGAACGTCTTCTCTGATAAGAAAGAACCAAAAACCACGTGATACGATAAAGGACACAACACGTGATAAGACACGTGATAGGACACGTGATAAGGCGGACAGCTAGGGCGAGAGCTGGTCCCGAAGGTGTTTAGCCTGTTCCAGGCTCTCAGATTGTGGAGGCGATAGAAAAATGTTGGAACGAGCGAAGATAAAACGAGTGGCAACTGGTGGATGAATGGAGTGGCGAGGTTCCAACATTTTGCGCCCGCCACCACCATTTGAGAGCAGTGGACGGGCCAGAAGGTCTCCGGCCTATATACAGTTCACAGACGAACAAGTCAAATTCGGCCAGAACCAGCCAAGAATTGATGTCCGTCTTGAAGAGGTGTCCGCCGTACAGGGGTGTCCGTTACTGTAGTTGTTTAATGACCAAACGTCATGTTGAAAGAGCAAGGCAGTGTTATGGTCTATCATGTTCACATTCATGGGCTTGGTGACAATTCTAGCAGAGTGGTTTCTCTCTACCAGTAAGAACTTGGACAACTTAGTTCCCTATTCGGAAAACTTTAACAACGAACAACTCAACGGGAGAGTACTTGTAAACAACGTTTATTTGGGTGGTCACTCGATATGAGGGAAAGGTTGATTTTTATCCTTTTCGCACTTAGTTAAAAATTGATTTAGTAATGCAGTTCTTACTTTTGAGTCTGTGAATGTAATCCAAAAGTGTTGCCATTCAAGTGAAGCTATTTAACAGCGCTGTGGTTCTATCTTTTGATTCTGTGGATGAAATCCTTAACTGTGACCATTCATTCGACAAATGCCGAAAAGCTACTAATCAGTACTTTCCTGTGGTACTATTCAGCACGCTGTACAGGGTAGTTCTAAGTCTTCACTCTGTGAATGCAATCATATAGCGTGACCATTAAAATGAAAGTTCGTCAGGAGTATTTTCAAATGGTGCGGATTGTTTGTCAGGGAATTTAGAACTTAGCTACTTACTGGAGACGAAGGGTAAATGATCGACTTACACAAGGAATTCCCGACTGGGGGAGGACCCGGAGGCGTTAGGATTCGAAGCGTTGTAGATGTAACAATCTGGTGTGTTCCATGGATGGTGACATCCCACCCAAGGTATGTCTTTCTTGAAAGCTTGGTAAAAGTAAAGCAAGGACCAGGCCATGATCACGTTATAGTAGACTGACACCAGGAAAGAGACAGCGATGCTGGCAAAACCGATTCCTGTAAAGACAAGAATATTAACAAGGCTGTATTAATAACAGTCTGTCATTTGAAAAAATTGTCCGATACATTTGGCATTTTGACTGGTGAAAGTTTAAACTGGCCTGACAGACGGACTGGATAAAACATTGAATGAACTTGCCCTAGACTATCTTCAATGTCTCTTCACTCAACGCCACGTTAATGATTATAACCTAAGAAATCTTGAAGGAAAGCTTTCGCTGCCCAAGCCAAATACTAATTACCTAAAACGAAGTTTTTGCTACAGCGGGGCCTGTTTGTGGAACAACTTGCCCCAAGATTTAAAAAGCGTTTGTTCTATTGGGCAGTTTAAACGGGGTATTAAGAAAGTATCTGAGATATCGGATTCCCACACGGCAATCATGTAAAGCAGTTGTACAAGTTTTAATTTTTAATTATTAACTTAACTGATGATTCTCCGTGCTTAAATAAAGATTTACATTACATTACATACTTCGGAAAACTTTCCACAGTTATTTTAAACATCAGGCACTTTGCAATAAATTAAAATAAACCATGCGGAACAAAATTGTCCGGCCAGACCGGCTTCTTGCCAGGTCAATATTGTCGCTGGACTGACAAATGACTAGCCAAGTGCCTTACTTCTGCCACGGCTTAAACCGACTTCTGTCGTGAAGCAACTGACAATATTGTTACTGCCCGTTGGATGGGATGCTCGTACATCACAGGGTTACCAAGTTTATATTCTATAAAGTGAATGATAGTGTTACTACTCTGATCTCCGCTGGAATGGATGGGATGCTCGTCCATCACAGGGTTACCAGGTTTATATAGCCTGCACAACAGGCGCTTAAGGGGGCGCTCACGCGGGTTTAACACGTGACGAGTAGTCTCCTACGCAGCCGTTGTTTGGGTCGTCACGAAACGCTGGAAGGAACATTACGTGAAGACCCCCCAAAACGGCTGCTTTAATAGAGGACTATATGACCGGTGAACCAGGGTAGAAGCAAGCATTACCTCTGAGCAGCGGACAAAGCTTGTTCCACGCATGCACTGGCTCTGACTGAGTAAACTGTCCTACGCATTGTTCAAGGAAGAATATCGGCACCCCACCAAAAGCCAGGAAGAGCAGATAAGGAATTAGAAATGCGCCTGCAATGAAGAAAACATAGCAACACGACGGTAAGGCTCAAGATGGTCATATTGTCATAAATCAACAGGCTCCTATGAGCTATCCTGTTCCAGGCTGTCAGATAGTTGGGGTAAGCAAAAAATGTTGGAGCGAGCTGTACACCAAATGATCCCCAAATGTTTTCACACTGACCCCGAAATGATTCCCAAGGAATTATAGGAATGGAATGGAATGACGTTTCTGTCTCGAGAATAACTGAAATGAAAGAGTGGCTAATCGACTGGACGAGTTATTTTCAATTATTAAGTAACGCTCCACATAAGAACTACAGTAAACTTCATTGTTTTGCGGCATTGGCTCTTTCTCACATAGAATGTCTTTGATTTCAAGAATAGGGGAGGAGCTAATGGTTTATAATTATATTTCGGTATAAAAATAAAGAATATCATTTGCGTCAGATAAATTTTAGGAAATGTTCGTACTTAACCAATCAAAATAACAGAAGACAATAGCTAATAATTTTGCTTCTTTGATGAAGTTCCTCAAATACAATTTCTTTAAAAATTTGCATGTTTTGCGATTGGGTCTTAAATTACATGAAACCTCTAAAAAATCAAACAAAATGCACCTTGAAACCTAACTTTTTAGCGGTCTTTGAGTCTAAGCCAATGAGATCACTAGTTGTAACAATGAAAAAAGTTGACATTCCATCGTGCATTGCCGTTAGCACTTTCCTTCTTATGCGGATCATTACTTAATATCAGTTGCCTGGACTTCAACGTTCTTTTTGCGCTCGCGCCAACATTTTTCGCTGGCCCCTACTATCTGAGAGCCTGGGACAGCCAACTTATGAGTCAACTTGTGAGTGCGAAACAACCTTCGGACCCGCCCCTCTCCTCAATTATATGACGTCGTCGAAATAATATTCAGTACAGTCAACTCTCTCTAAGACGGACACCTTCGGGACCGGCCCCGACTGTCCGTCTTAGAGAGGTGTCTGGCTTATAGAGAGTCGAGGTAAGGTGACACCAGTAATTATAAGAAAATAAAGCTGGACCTATTCGCAACAAGATACGAGCAAGAGCTGTCAAATAAACGTCTGGTTTGTATACAAGGAGACACGTACTGTATTTGGTGATGTAATTTGCTTCCCCTAAATTGCAATTAACTGTCATGTAGAGCACCTACATTTCCGTTTTAACGTATTTTTCACAACATGAAGCACTTCTCAAGTGTCCGTTGACCGTTTCAAAAGTGTCTGTTGTCCGTCTTAGGTCCGGTTCAGACGCCGAACTTTTCATAAGCCGAACCTAATACCTTGAATTAAGTACATGAAAAGTTCGGCGTCTGAATCAGTTAAGAACGGCTATTTGAATTTGGAACGGCTCAGCCGTTCTTCCCGCCTGGCCCGGCCGCGAATTTCGGCTTTGGAACGGCTTTAATTCATTCAGACGCCGAACTTTTCATGAGCCGAACCTAATGCATAAATTATTATAACTTATTTTATATAGGACGACTGGTGCGTGTTCTGGGATCGTCCGTCATGTTTACACTTTGCCTGAAAACAGCCGACCTTTCGATTTGTTTCTCTTCAAATTGAATTAAGTTCGGCTAATTAAGATCGGCTAATTAAGATCGGCTAATTGAGATCGGCTAATTAAGTTCGGCTAATTAAGATCGGCTAATTAAGTTCGGCTAATTAAGATCGGCGTCTGAATCAACAGGCGTACTTCAGTTGTTATTTTGGGTCGGTCCAAATTCGAATTAAGTTCGGCTCATGAAAAGTTCGGCGTCTGAACCGGGCCTTAAAGAGGTGTCCGTCTTATAGAGAGTATAGTTACAGTAAAATTACTAAAAAACGGCAGGGACCAACACCAGGTGTCCGTCTTTTAGAGGTGTCCGTTAAGAGAGAGTTGACTGCATTGTGAAGGCAGCAATCCGTATCATAATTGTATAGGGCCATCACAAAAACAACACAGCAAAATAAATGCAGAGCTCTAACAAATCCGGCTGCCGTCTATGGGCCTTTATCACGCGGCGGCCATGTTGATTCCCAGGAGAATAAAATGCTTTGTTTTCCCCTGCTTAACCTCGTTCTCAACTTTTTCACTGCGAGGTTTGGGGGGTAAATCTTTTGTTTTAATACAAAATGGCGGGGCGTGATAAGGGCCCATGGCATAACTGAACGCAAAGAAAGTCGCTTTTAATTCGCCACTTTAGAAACGAGAAGGAAACTGGGCCGAGTGAACTTTCGCAACGACTTCTGGGATCGTTACAGGGGACGCTTCATTTGTCTCTGTCCCCAGTAACTGTCCCAGAAGTCGTTGCGAAAGTTCACTCGGCCCAGTTTCCTTCTCGTTTCTAAAGTGGCGAAAATGTTCCAATTTATACGTCTATTTCGTCTTCAGTCAAATGCGAAATGCAAATTAATTTCTTGGTTTTTTTAGTACCAAAGCCTGTAAATCGCAAATCTCTAATAATATCGCTCTACGACATACCACGATACACCACAATATACCAAAATCTTAGCGATACTTACCTCCTCCATTTTTGAAACACATGTAAGGGAATCTCCACATGTTTCCATAGCCGACGCAGAAACCAATGCACGCGAACAGAAACTCAATTTTCCTGCTCCAACGATCACGGCCCTGTTCCTCGATTACAAAAACAGGTTTTTCCTGTTGATGTTCAGGTTTTCTCTCCAAAGTGAATGTGACTGATCCGTCGTCTTCTCCGCTCATCTCTGAAAAAACGCTAAGTAAGTAAAGAGCTAAAGAGTTTGTACAATTGGTACAGTAAATTATTTATGTTTGTTATGTGAAATTCAGTGAAATACGATTTCTCGCACCGCGGAAAATCATATCTTGAAGATATAAATTTTAACGGCACCGAGAGAATATCTTTACTTTATGATCTATTCTACCATGTTTGCTACGTTTTATAAAGTAGGAAAGCGTAATAATACGCCATTCTTCAGCTCCAAGTTGTTGTTTCCGCTGCAATTTTGAGCAACATAACGGTCAAGACTCAAGAACCTACTTTTCATATTCTTGTTTACATTGATTTTTACAGTTTTTGACCGTGAGGAAAAATATCCCACCAAAATCTCAAAATCTCCACAGTGGCTTCAAGACACAGCACAGGACGCCACATCAGTATGCGTTTACTCTTATGCGTCGAAAGCAATATTTCAATTAAAAAAAGACTACGATAAAAATTACACACACAAAAAAAAAACAGTTAAAATACAATTTGTTAAGTGCCCAAATTTCTCTCCTGATATTGTAAAATTTTCATTCACCTCCACTTGACCCCGAGTATTTACTCTGGATCCGTTTTTATCCCTATGATTTAATTATTAACTTAGAGGAGATCAAGGGGGCTTTTACCTCGGAGATACTAAAATTTTGGTTAAATAGAAAAAAATGGCCACTCTAATAAGATTCGAAACTGACTTTTCTAGCTTGAGCCCTTTGTCAGAAGGTGCGAGATTGACTGCTTTTTTGTAGCTAATTCCCATGTCATATCGCCAAATGCGACCAAATATACAATTTAATTGGATGAAAAGATTCTATAGAGCAAAAAAGAAGCACTAGTTCGGAGATAAAATACAGGATTGCAAGAATGAAAGTGGATTGATTATAGTTCATCAACTGATTTGATTTCGTTCGTGACAGGTAGCCAAGAAATCAAAATTGCCATTCTGGTGGAATCTTCGGCCTTCTTGAAAAAATTTTAGACGTTATATACTTTGTCTCTTTTATTAATATTTCTTTGCGATGTTTTTCTTTCTATTTAAGAGAATAAAGCAGGCGCTCCTGGCCCGCCATAATCTATCAGCCAATACACATAGTATCAGATTTTATTATGATAAAAGTCGGCAAGAGACTGAAAGATTTTTCTTTCGCGGGTACACGACAACAATGACCAGTTCTAGCCCTTATTAAGTTCATAAAAGACTGAGCATATGTTCTGTTGTTTATGGAAGCGTCGCTTACCAGTTCTAGCCCTTATTAATAAAAACTTCCATAAACAACAGAACATAAGCTCAGTCTTTTATGAACTTGATATGAAAGCTAAAAGCAACATCTTTAACGGTATGAAAGAATATGTGAACTTGACCTTTTAGGGCAGATCATTAGAAGGAGATCTAATTGTAAAATTCCTACGCTTCGGTATTCGACAGAAACCACCTAGCCTAAGCAGGTACCAATACAGCCACAATATATACAATATTAAATCATACGACGGAAATATTTAGAAAACAAACATTGTTAAATATGCATGATCAATGAAATCAAACGCTCGAATTATGAAGCGCGGGGTTTTTCAGTTAATCCCATTTGCAGAACTTACTGCTTGAAACCTGAATATTACCCTTCGATTCGCACCTTATGATTTTGATAGAAACATTCAGTATACCCTCGGCTAATATTTATCTCTGTAAAAGACACATCAGATTATGTGTTCAGTGACCATATATCGCAAAACGTTTTTATAAAGGAATGTGTTGAATTGACCCGCTTGTCAAAATACGGACGTTTGTATTTGTATAAGGTGTCAAGACTTTATCCACCCGCGTCTACCCTGCTAATTCCGATGTCTCTCAATGCCCTCGCTCCGAGTCTACTTTGTACGGGTAGGTAGCGTGTCAGAGTGTAACCTGTACTGGACCTGGGAAAGGTAGTTCATTACGCTACAGAGGTAATTCATTTTCTCCTGCCGGAAAATTGATCACTTGAAAACCGCAAATAAATCTCGACTTTACGTACGTTCTCTCGTTTATACGCGTAGTTACTTCAAGATGCTTACAAGCCGAGGGTTACAAAATAGTCAAAATAACCCCTTCTAAATTTCCATGCAAGAATCTTGACAAGGATATCAGATACACCCGACTTCCATCAGTCTGCAAACATTTTCACAGATCGATATCAGCGTATCAAACCAAACCTTCTTGCATAGATGCTCGCTTTTGGCCAACAAAATGGCAGTTTGTGTGCGTTCACACTGCCCATTCGCCTTTTTTTTTTTCATTGTCCCCATTTCTGCAACACAAAGGTCAGTGAAACGGGCAACTTTATAACACAGACATGTGTTGTCCCGCTTAGAATAAACCCAAACATACCGATTGCCGGTTATAATTACATCTGATCTCCAAATCATCGACTCGCTACTCACCTGTAGGTCTTGCTTGTACTTATGCTGCTTGTAGAAAGCGAGGAAACTGTAAACGACGCACCTCAGGGATCAAAGACAGAGTGATTTTCAAAATAGTTGTCAACATTTGACAAGATCAACATACCAGACCGTCACACATACACATAAAACCCCTCCTGTCAGTCAGTCACGAGTGTCACGAAAGTGTGCGGGATTTACCCTATATGAGCTTTTTTGATTGTGTGGCCGCAGAGGCTATGGATTTGCTCGTCGCTTCTTCTTCCCATGATGAGACCAAAGAGAAGAGAGGGAAGGAGAAGTCGAATAATCAATAATTTATGTACGCCGGCTACGAGTGAAACGCGACTCTCTGAAGTATTAAAGTAGCCTAGCCTGCGAATACAGCCGCCTCTCATCGCCCCCCAGCTCCGCTCGGTTCGCTCGGCTTGATTCGCGCGGTTCCTTCCGCTCGGTTCCCTCCCAGGGAACCCCCCCCTTGTTCCCTCCGCTCGGTTCGCTCCGCTTGGTCCGCTCGGCTCATTCGGTCCGCTCCGCTCGCCGATTTTCTTTCAACCCAATACCTCCTGAATGGAGCCTGTTCACCGGCAATGACTAAGTGGTGTTGTGTTAAATTTGAATAAAATTTAAGAAAATGATTTTGGAACACCAACAGGCAGTTGATACCCAGGTTAGTAGTGAACTAACTTGGTGTCCGTCTATTAATTATTAACTACTAATTCTAATTTTAAAACTTCACTAAATCTTCAATATCTCCGGTATTTCTCTTAATGTTACAAATCATTTGAGAAAAACTATTTCCTCCCAAACATACCCAAAAATTTAAAAAACTCCCCATAACATAGATTCATTAGATGAGAATAGAGTTTTTGGATTACTTAAATCGTGAACACGATATTTCCATGAAAGCCATGTCAAGTGGCGGAAAAATGGCGTTCATGTGGACCCCGCCTCAAGCCTAGTACACACTAGCGACATAACGACAAATGGGCCCGTTTATTATCGGAGGGGGAATGGGTGCGGAATTGGCAAACTTCGTATATATTTTTTATACCTTTCAGGATTTTTAATGATATTGTTTTTCCGTTGGCACGAGTTGAAAGATTGTGTATTGTTACTTTTAGCTGCTATTGTTTAAATCAACTCCTGTCGGTACTCATAGTGCGCGGGCGCTGCGTGAGAAGACAATTTATAAATATTTAGTCGCATATCGATTTAAATATTTATTTTGTATTTTTCTTTCAATCGAGGGATAAAGTACCATACCTAAGCATACATAGTATTTGAATTGATTGGTCAGCGGAGTTGCTAAGCAACACATACCAGTGTTCACCTAATCTCGTCCCGAGAGTCTTTTCGGTATTCAAACGGCGGATAAAGAATACTATAGGTAAAAACGGCAAGCTGATCCTTACGGCAAGGAGAAGAGATTGAGACGGTAGTGAAATGAAAAAACAAACAGTTGAATATATGGTATAAATAGACGTGATGAACTTAATTATTGACATTTAGCTTCCTTCTTACCAATCATTTTCTGTTATTCTGTTGTAAATGTGTCATATTTCAAAGGTTTTTATATGTAACGGTCCTTTTATTTCTGTATTCATTTTTGTTTTTTAGCCCCCGTAGAAGGTTTGTTTTGCAAACCGAAATATCGGGCAAGTATATTCAACTGTTTATTTATTTCACTCCCGTCTCAATCCCTTCTCCTTGCCGTAATGATCACTTTGCCGTTTTTACCTATACTATTTCAAGATTTTTATTGATCCAGGTCTACGATAGATCCTTCATTGGTTTGTCGCTGTGGTTTTTCCGTTATTATAGTTTTGGATAGAGAATACCCTGGCAAATAGCTATATAGAGTGTTTTCACTCACGTGACCGGCGGCCATATTGGAGTGCTAAAACAATAGGAAATGTTTGAATAAGAATAGAGCTAAAGTCCCATAGGATTCGTTTAGGACACCAATATGGCCGCCGTGACGTCACGTGCAGACGCTCGGCTATATCGTTAAAATATCGAAACATCTTGGAGATTTAAATTACATCAAAATAGCGTTAGGTTCGCTACTGGGAGATTTTGAGGTCATATGATCTGCTATTTGTCCTCTCGCGGACATTCAACCGTTCCCAGGACCTTCTAAGGGTTAAAAATGGCGGGGCGGGCGTGGAAACCCCCAGACAAGGCTGCCACAATACGAAAACATCATGGAGTATTTTGTAGCGTAAAACATGATGAAATGTCTTCGTCTCGTTTGAACAACTGATTCAGATTGCCAGAAAACAAACACGGAAATAACGATCCGAAAACGCCACGTGACAAAACACTCCTCTTTGTCACGTGACAAAACACTTTTGGAGAATTTTGACAGCGGTTAGCATTCAATACCATCCACCTAAACCTAATGTTGACACTTAGAATTTTATATTTTCAGTAAATGTGTAAGTGTAAAAAAGAAAATCTAAAATACCCACTCAGGATTGAACCTGTGACCTCAGCTAGGTTTAGGCTTACAAAGCCTACACTACCAGAGTACCACCTCGCTGCTCAGATTGTTCAGGCCTAAATTTAACTATATGAACTGCTAACCCTAAACCCTAACTGAAAGCTAACCAGTTAATCCGTTATGTAAGTCTCAATAAGGTGTCCGAGATGGTTTCGGTGGATGGAATCTAATGCTAACCTTTGACAGCCTTCTACAGGGGCTTCCGTCTGCCCGGCTCGCCATTGTGAAAGCGAAAATGGCCGAGGAGAACGAAGTTGGCGGACATTTTGAATACTGAGAGATCTCTTTGGACGAGGTTGGTGAACATCGCTCATTAGAATTGTCTGTTAACTCGTCGGGTTCTTGTAAATCCTTTGCTAAACAGGTACTATTTTTCACGTCTGAAGCAGAGCTGAAGCAGTGAAAATTCATTTGATACGTGATTGTGCCACGTGACTTATACTATCACATGACCACGTTATTTTGCACCAGTCTCCTGTCCTTCGAACAGCCCATATTTGGCTTCTATTTCGGACCACGTGACTTTGCCACGAATAAGGCTGCTGACTATGGGGGGAAGCTCGTCAATCTAATAAGAAGAAAGAATGAATCGTCAGTTTGAAAAAGCTAAAAAACAATAAAGAAAACGAGTTGAAATTTTCGCAACGAAAGTATACGCATCACTGGTGTAAGAGTGGCTGTCAATCATGTAACACGTGCCAGTTTAGAGAGCGAACCGGCAGGTAATATACCCGAAACATGAGGAAGAGTACCAAAAAGTTTCCATGCGGTGGGTACATGTATGACAAGTTTATGACATCCTAATACCCTGGGGAAATTAACAATAGGTCCGGGGGTACTCCCTCAAAATTTTAGTGGCGGTATGCGACGCCCTTCTTGAAATCTTAACCGGTTTAACCAACCATATCCTCAATGCCCTAATATAGCTTGTATAAAGAACTAATCCCCTGGACAAAAGTTAACAAAATTTACAAAAAGCCTTTGTTAACAACTTTTGTCCCTTTTTTTGTACTGATTCCTAAATCTCGTTTATGCGCATGCCCATTAACGAGATAAAAAGTGGGTTGAAAAAAAACGAGGCGCAGCTGATGAAACACTCTTTCAAGTGTTTGATATAGCTTCTCAAACTCATCATTACATGCGAAGAAAACGAAATGAATTCGCCAAAATCAATGCTAAATAACTAGGCTAATCTATGCTAATTAAGATCGGGTTTCCAAACCACCGTCGCGCTTATGATTCTCTTTGTGTAAACTTGATGAATTATTAATGAGTTTAAAAGTGTCACAATTAACCCTTTCACTCCCAGAGTCAATTATAGAGACATGTAATGAAGTTCTAACTTTTGAGTCTGTTTGATGAAATCCTATGGTGTGATCATTCAAATGAAACCTCTTCAGCAGTACTTTTGAGTGGTACCATTTGTTCTAACTTTTGAGTTTGTAGATGAAATCCTATGGTGTGACCATTCAAATGAAACCTCTTCAGCAGTACTTTTGCATGGTACCATTTGTTCTAACTTTTGAGTCTGTGGACGAAATCCTATGGTGTGACCATTCAAATGAAACATCTCCAGCAGTACTTTTGCATGGTACCATTTGTTTTTCAATATTTTTCAAAAATGGAATTTGGGATTTTTTTTTTAATTTTGACATTTGGCACTCTTGAGAGTCAAAGGGTTAAAACAATTCAAAATTCAAAATTGTCAGGGATTCAGTGTTTCCATCCCACAACTCCATGCGCACCGTGCTAGAACAAGGAGAGAGGAGTATTCTGGGAATGAGGTAGGTGCAGTGCAAAGTTTAAAGGGAAATTGCCCCGGCTTAAATATCTTGTTTTCATTTTATGGCCAGGAGCTTAATTAAGCTTGCTTTATTATCTTAAAATAGGAAGGAAAAAATCGACAAAAGAGATGAACGCACAGAAATAGAAACTAAAAAGACAAAACAACGACAAAAAAAAACACAAAAAGGCTGCCAAAATGAAAATTTTGATTTCTTGACCGCCTGCCACAAAATCAAAATTGATGAACTGTAATCCACTTCCATCCTTGTAATCCTGCACGTTTTCTCCAAACTACTGCTTCTGGTTTGCTCTACAGAATCATCTTTATCCAATTTAGTTGTATATTTGGTAGCATTTGGAGATATAACATGGAAATTAAGCAAGCAAAATTTCGCTGTTTCGGCGTGACAGTGTTCCTCTAATGTCCTGGATTTCGTTCAACTGAACAAAATGTTGCTGCGCCTTTCAGTAGTTACACGCGAGCTATGAATGTTACGATTTACACTTCTGTCGATCATAATTAATATGGCGACAAACATTGGATCCCTGAAAACTGAAACCGACAAAAAGGATCGCAATCCACCAATCACAACCCACAAACAAGACCTTTTGAGCCTGTTGAGTTAAGCGACCTTGTTTCTTGAGACGTCCGCTACGATAATTGCGGTAGTGAAAAAAGGAAATCTTGGTCGAGTTTGAACTGCAGAGTTCGCGTGTTATTGCAAAGCGAAGTAAAGGTGTAACTCTTTAGAAAACCATGGGGGTGATACACAAACGATTCTTGAAGCAAATTATGTATCATATTGAGATAGCGTGATGACACTGTACGAAGGGCTATACACGTGTGTGCGTGTGTGTGTGAAATGTGAGTGCGTGTACATTAGATTGTGTAATCCTCTACAGTATACTTATACTAGCAGTAATCACAGATTATGGAGACGCGTTCGAAGGAATTTCCGGCGGAAATGAGCCCCTGAAAAAAACCAATAGGGGCGGCCATTTGGAAGAGCGTCTACCAAAAAATCTCAAATTTTACTGCACATAAACCACAGGACAACCAACACGAAATTAGGATTGCGTTCTTTGAACGCGATTAATTTGAAGTGATTTGAAATAGAAATGTAAGAATATAAAACTAAGAATATAAAATAAGTTAGCTGTTATTGTAAGTAAGTAAGTAATTTATTATAAGTCGCATGTAACCAATCAAAAAAAAATTGTACGTACGTAGGTAATGTATCGCAAGTAATCGTATTGTAAGTAAGACAGCGTATTCAGTTTGAAGCATAAGTAACTGTAACCCAAGTAATGTAAGAAACTGTATTGTAAGGATATTGTAAGTTGTGTCTTTTTGGGTGTGGCAATAAATAAATAAATAAATAAATAAATAAACAAAAGATCTCTCACCTCTGCTCTTATCTGTCGAGTAGAGTTCCTCTCCCTTAGAGTTGCGCTGTGTGGTTCTTTGTTAACAGTATCAAAATCCACAGTGATACCGAATGGAATGGCTATCTCGTCGGTCCGTGCGTAACGCCGGCCGATCGACCCACTTGAATCATCCACTTTGTGGGAAATATCCAGCTCTGTTAACGATTCGGCTTTGGAAATAAACGAAGACGAGTTAAAAAGCGGTCGAACAAAATTCGCACGCAAAATTTCATATTACATTTCCATACGTTTTCCGATCCGATTGGTCATGCGTAACTTTTTATGACCATTTATTAAAACTCATTTGCAGCTGTAGGCTGAATTAACGAGTTAAAAACACAATATTAAAAATAATAAATACAAAAATAATAAAAATAATAGTCTAACTAATTTAAAATATAAAAGTAAGGAATCTTTCTAACCCTTTCAAATATGGAGACATGTAATGTAGTTCTAACTTTTGAGTCTGTGGACGAAATCCTATGGTGTGACCATTCATATGAAACCTCTTCGCCAGTACTTTTGCATGGTACCATTTGTTTTCCAATATTTTACAAAATGAAATTTGGAAATTTCCTTCAATTTTTAGTTTTGGCACTCTTGGGATATTTAACAACTATTCACAGAAGTGGAGGTGGGTAGTGGTGGATATTACCGAGCCGCGAAGCGGCGAGGTAAATATCCACCACTATCCACCTACACTGAAACAGTGAGATAATATAACGAAAATGATGCTTTTTAACTCATTGATTCCTGTCAACGATTACAATTTTCGCGCGCAAATTGCTGGGAGGTGAATAGCACTTGCTATTCCGAGTTTCAGTAGCCAATCAGAGCGCGCCAACAATGCTATCCACTGTTTCAGTATATATTAAAAAGGGTTAAACTACATGTTTGTATCGGGTGGTGAGTGGTACCGTTGAACCTCCATGTGCAACCACTTCTTAGAAGCGACCACCTCTCATAAGAGACCATTTTCCCAAAAGTCCAATTAGTTAGACTATTATTTTTATTATCTTTGTATTTATTTTTTTTAATATTGTGTACAGCGTAATTCTGTAGCTTCAAATTTTTTCTTATTAGAGCCATTGCCACAAATGATAACTCTGAACTTTACTTTATAAATAGACAAGAACTTGATCAAACTAAGTTAGCTTATATGGTACAGTTTGCCGATGGAAGCCGCTTCAAGTTGTTTTGCAGCTTTATGTTTTTCATAGAGACGTTTTCTTACGAGGAAAGGTACTCTTTTGTCAATGCTGAATTAAATTGTTAGAGTTAAACGAATTTACCGAGTTACTCGAGTTTTTATAACTTACAGCCTAAAAGCTAAATACCAAAACAATAGACCAATATCACGCTAGCATGGCACAAAAATATATTCAGTTTATTGGGGAAAAGAGCCCAGCATCAAATTTAGCATATCGATATTAGTAAAACTACAAAGTTTTGTAAAGATTGCAAGCAAACTGACGAAGATATGAAATTTTGAAACTGAGCATTTTTTCAAAGAAATGTATGGTGGACGGGCATAGATTGCCCGTCCAGCCTCGTTTTCGTGTTTTTCCCATACATTTCTTTGTAAAAATTAGGCAGAGTACTAAGTTTCAAAAGTTCATGTCTCCGTCAGTGTACGAGCAATCTTTACGAAACTTTACAGTTTTACTAATATTGATGTGCTGAATTTGATACTGAACTCTTTTCCCCATTAAATTAAATATATTTTCATGCCATGCTAGCGTGATATTGGTCTATAAACATGTAAGCTTGCACGAGAAAATTGTCAATGCTTTTTGATTCGCGGCTAATCAGTTTTTTGCTAAGGTTTTAGCTTAATTTCATCGAAGAGTTTTTGTAACCTGATATGTTAACCCATTTAGCTCCAAACGTTTCCTCTGGATAATTTTTAATGTAGAAAACAACTTTTGCAAGCGTATGCTAGGCCGATGCTGGGACTCTCAAATTTTGCGGGCCGTACTCTACTACTGTAAAATACGGACCGAAAAATTGACCAATCATAGCGCGCCTACTAACTGAGAGATATAATAAAGGTTCATATGATTCAGAGACATGTTTATATTCAAAGTAAAGACCACCTGTGGTCTGACCTCTCGTAAGCAACAACCTTAGCTTTGCATTTTGGGTAGTCGCATACTGTATTAGGTAATAGGTAGTGGATAGGATGATCTTCAATGGAGAGTTTATAAATCTATATACAAGCAGCATAATTCATGTCGTCGCTCGGCTAGTGTGACCAATTGTGCTCTTACAAGGGCTTCCCTATAGTTAAGTAGAGGATCGATACTTGCCCAGCCCACCCAGTCTATACATTCTCGTTCGTTTTAAAAAAACGCGTTTCGAAAACCAGGGATGGAAATAACATTCGGTCCAGTCGTCGGACATTGTCCGACCAAAATCCTAAAATCTCCGACTAATTTTTGATTATGCTTGGACATGGTCTCCGAGCATAAAAATGACCTATTTCATGTTGCTATAAAAGGATCTCGCGAATCAAGAAAATTCAGAAAAGGCCATGTGATTTGAAATCGCCCTTTAATGCACTGGAAACCACAAAACTTCTTCTAGCGCGTCATGTATGCTTAGGGATTGTGTCTCAAGGAAAATCCAAAGGCGGATGGCATGCACAACCAATTTTGTAAAATGTCTGATCAAACTAAACGCACTGAAAACTATTCGGAACATTTGTGTGCGTTTGCATTCGTTTTCCTGTACACTCGCAGGCGATTGAAAACGACCGAAAACGCTACAAGATTCAGAAGAAGAGTACTTACACAGTTTCTTGACAAATTGAGCAAATTCCTTGTTTTTACTGAGCGGCAAAACAGAGCATTTGACTGGAGCCACTGCAGGGGGCAGAGACAGCCACTGAAGACAATAAAATACACATATCCATTAGCTTCGTTCTAAAAACGCTCAGTCTAGAAATAGTTTAATAAACAAAAAGCCATTATTCCTGAGTGCCCAAAAATGCGGGACTAAAACCTGTGTCAATCACGTCCCCAGGGTCTCTGTGCCTCTCATCTCGGGACGGGAAGAAGAGAGACTCCGGGACGCGCTTTGATGGGAGTCGAGCGCTCTCAACTTTAACGCTACCCTACTCGTTCAGTTCAGTCCAAGGTCAAATGGTATGGAGGGACAAGTAAAGAGGTAAATAGGAAAAATATAGGGAAAATAGGTTTAATCCAAACACCTCCAACTCCAGTCCCCACTCGTTTTTTCTTCGTTACCAACATTTTTCGCTCGCCCCCACTATCTGAGAGCCATGAACAGGCTAGAGGGGTACAGGGACATTGCCCCCACCCCACCCCCCGGAAAATGTCTGAAGTTTTAGACTCGCATAGACGAATTTTTATGCATTTTGATTAAAGTTCATTGAGTTGCCTGAAGGCATTGTATTTTAGGTTACTGAATTGTGATTTTTAACCCTTTAAGCCCCAATATCAAAATTTAAATTCTCATTTCTAGTCCTATACATTTCTTATAGAAGTAGTGGGGAGAATCGAAATTGTTTGGATATCAAGAGAATTCATCTTGCGTGATCATGTCCTTAATTCTCATGACCTTTTTGATTGATAAGGCATTGATATTACAAGGAGAAATTTGATGCTGATCACTCTTGGGGCTTAAAGGGTTAAGCTTTTAATTTAGAAAAGACAGGGGGATATAATAGGTTTTTACTTGAAACAATTCAAAATAATACGTCGTGAATCAATAAGCCGACAACATATGTGTCCGCTTTAGAATGTATTCACATTCTACTGAGTTAAATTACTACCATGTGCTTCAAAACCCGGGGATTACCCCCTTGTCTGCTTTAACGCGAACGTGCGGCCCGACAGGTAGGTTTTCAGAGGTTTTGTCGTGACCGACGTATCGATTTTATCCGTGTCTTAAACGGGGTATCTTTAGATGGCCTAATGTCTTAAACAGAATAAGCATATATATATATATTATAGAAACCTCAAAACAAGCTGACGTTTAACCAGTATTTTGCAGGCGTAAACTTCGGCACTGATGACAAGTTTAATTATGCTACAACAAAGCCAATGTGATGGGTTCTCATAATTGGTATTCCTGTCTTAAGGGTAGTCCTGCACTTGTCCAAACGATGTCTGTGATTCGCTAAGAAAACAATATAGGGTCAGGGTTTGAGCGGACCGCTCGCACCTCCCTACCCGAGCGTCTGTCGAATACCTCCCCCCGGTTCAAAATGCACGAAATAGGAGAAAATAGAATAATCTCAGAAAAATGAGAGAAAAATGGGAAAAGGTAGAAACCAGATACTCTGGAACAGCAAATAATACGGAACTGGCAAAGTGCAAGCAAAATGAAAAAAAAAAAAAACAACAACAACAACAACGCAACGCAATGCAACGCAACGAAACCAGCAAAAAAATTACCGTTCTTTGCTCGTCTCCTTCTCTGATTTTGAAGTTATGTTCAAGTACAGCGTACATGATTCTTCCCACTCCAAAGGAAGGTTCGATCACATGAGGTTCAACATCACGAACTGAAGGAATAACACAGATATGTTAGAGCAGTTTTCAATTGAGTGTCGTAAAACCAAAACCAAAGTAATTACTCTGACCAATCACAGCAGTCGTAAACAATACAATAAACCAATCAGAGGTCGAAGCAATTACATCTTGCCGGCGCCAAGCGCGGGAAAACGCGAGCGAGCAAGTCAGTTTTGGTTTTACTTCTGATTGGTCGAGAAAGTGGCGCGAGATTTTTTAGCCATTCACAAAGCGTAGCAATGCGAGACCAAAGCTATTGTGTAATTACTTTCGACACTCAATTGAAAACTGCTCTAAATACTGCGTGTAACTCGAAACGCAGTAGTTACATAAAGTTCTTCAAGCAATGTCAGGGTGGAATCAGTCTTGCTCCTAAGGGGAGGAGTGGGGTTGTCTGTAAATTTTTTACCGTCGGTTTTATTGACAAATGTATGGAAAACAAAAAAATTAGAAATGGCTGCCTGCAGCACCAAAAATGGCATTCAACGCGAGGTTTCTGCAGTTTTTCTGTAGCTCGTTGCTGAACTTGGTTAACCTATATAAACGGTATTCCACCGGTGTGCGCAAGATATCGATTTCGGGTCCCGTTGAAAACTCAGATTGTTTTCTTTACACCACCCATGGATTGGCTGGGAGTTCAAGAATAAAGACTTGTAATCACCAAAGAAAAGGACGAGTGAATCTTGTCGCTTACCGTGGACTTCCTTTTGATATCGCTTGATTTCCCTAATCATTGACTTTTGAATGTTGAATTCTTTGGAGTTTACAGTTATCACCGTTTCGCTGAGTAATACGAAAAAGAAAACATATTATTAATACTAAACATTTTAGTAAACATATCAGATTCTCGTGACAAAGGGACTCGTCACGCGTGGAGACAAGAACAAAAATCTTTGTCCCACGATCGTGACAAATAATCAATTTCATCTTGTCATTTCTTTCCGAGCTAAAAATTTGACATTTTACGTTATTTATCAAAGAGACTCTTCTTTTTAACTCTGAAAACGAGTCATAGAACGAGTCATAGAATACAGCTGTAAACATTGAGCCCGTAATATGTAATGGTCACCGACCTTGCCAAATGAGACGGCGTTTGGGAAGAGGGGGGGGGGGGGGGGGGGGGGGGGGAGAGTTGGACGCAAGGTTGGGGCTCGGTGGCGCAAAGCGCACAGGAAAGCGGAGGGTCCGAAGGTTGTTTATATTCAGTGTACTCACCCGTTTTCATTGAGTTTCTCTTCGAACTCTTTAATGCTATCTTTGTCCATCTGCGCCAGATAGTCCATGACAATTTTGCCTTCCTTCTTGAATGCTTTTCCAATGGCGGGCTTTTCAGGAACTATCTCCACTACATCCATCATTTCCTGGACATTATTAGTCAAGGGTCCTATAAAATACTTACACTTTCACTGTACTGGTAAAAGTTTGATTTAGGTAATACGGTTGTAACATTTCAATCCGTAGACGAAATTCTAAGGTTTGACCATTTTAAATGAAAGTTATTGAGCTGCACTTTCCTGTGGTTGCGTGTAACATGCTGTGCAATTTCCTTCTTAGTATTGACCTAGCAGACAAAGTTCTAAGGTGTGCCCATTCAAATGAACGCTATTGAGTAGTATACACTTTCATTTGATACTGTTTATTACGCTGTACAAAGTGGCTTTAACTTTTAGACACACCTCCAAGGAAGACCTTATCAGAATTTTGCATTTAAAGGGAAAAGCACAATTCAAACGTAGAATTAAAAAAAAAAATAAAACACCGTCAGCAGAATTATGGGTCACTCTCAAATTACAAAATTCCGATTTGGTCTCCTCCACATAGCAAGCGAACTTCAATCCGAGCTTGTTATTTGGCTTGACCATCCCTGAGAAGAAACTGGCTGAGAAACGACAACTCTACTCGCATTTTAACGATACACGAGCTAAACAAGCAACAAGGATACAGGTTGAGGCAGATCAACTTGAGCGACCAAACGCTCCCCAGCTGCTTTAGTGTGAACTGACAGGTCATAACAAGCTCGGTCTGCACATCCGACGCATTCTATCCAACCCTGCAATATAGAAGAAACAGAAACAAAAAGAAAGACAATTATTTTTACTTCTGACCATCTCACTGAGCTATTGTTTGCATGAACATGCGATTTTTTTGTACAGGCAATTTTTTGGAAAATATCTCATCGTCGCGCTGTGAAAAATAGCCCTTTTCGCGGTTAACCTTTCTGATTTGCATTACAATAAAAGTCAAAGTGGTTGCGAGGCAATTTCAGGCAATTTTGTAGTTTCTACCCGAAATTGCCTCGCAACCACGTTGACTTTTATTGTAATGCAAATGAGAAAGGTTAACTGCGAAACGGGCTGTTATACATGCAGCCAATCTCATGCACACAGGCCACTCTAGCCTCCAAACAGGTTCACATTATTTTGCGGTATCAAGTTTCACTCACCGGATCGTTTTCACGGCTTTGCCACGTCTTATTCCCTTTTCTAAACGGTTGATACCATTTGGATAATGCCATCATTAGTAACCAAGCCTTTTGTAACGGTCGATCTCTATGCGTGGATTAGGACGAAAGTAGGCTATTGTTATTTGATAAAATTGAGCCTAGATAAAGCGATTAATAGACCTATGCTATACGTGACACGTTCAGAAAGTTAAACGTTTGGGAATTAAGTACCTTAGATCTTATAATGTGGCCTTAGCCTCCGAGCAGGCTTACATTTGCGGTCTCATGTGCGCGCGGTGAAACAAATTTTAATGCCATTTTAGGGAGACTTAGAAAACTTTTCACCAGCCATTGAAAGTTGTTCTATCAGAAACAGAGAAAGACGCATACTATCTAGAATCGAACCTGGAACCTCTTGCATGCTAACATCCCTCCTTCACCACTACACCACTGCCTTGGCAAACCACAGGCGACCATATCCCTTTATCTAACCTACATGTGTAAGCATGATATAGCTTTGGTCTTATAATCGCTTTACCTCAGCCCAATTTTATCTGATAATGATAGTCAACTTTTGTCCTAATCCAGGCATAAACTAGGGCAGAAATGGCATCGACCATTACATTGAAAGTTAAATATGATATCGACCGTTAAAAATGGCATAGACCGTTTATCAACGGGAAATAAGCAACGTCGAAACAGGCAGACAGGTCAAAATGTGTAGCACACAACAAACAAAACGTCACATAAATATTTCTTGTTTCTCGCACCTTTCCTTCAGCTGAGTGAGAAGGTGCAAGAGACTGCCCAAAGTCTAGGATAGATAAAAAAACTACTCACATAAGAAGTAAGAAGTTCTGCATCCCAGCAGTCACACGCATAATGCGCCATCTCATTGAACATGTGCTGCCTAAAGCGGACCTTGCTCGGGTCAGCCCCAACCTTCATCAAGAACAGGTACACTCGGCCAAGAAAGTAGCCCATGGTCTGGGAACTAACAATTTTCTGTTGATATCAAATGAAAGCAGTTGGATATTTCATTTACAAAGAAACAAAAGTAATGGTATGCGAATACAAGCAACGCTCTGCTTATTGTGCAGAAGGGTTTTCAATTATTAATAAGTGTCGAAAGTGATTTCGCGATTGCTTTGGTTTTAAATTGATATGCGTTGTGATTGGTATCGGCAACATGCATTTGGTTTGAGTTCTAAATGGTTCATCGGATTGTCTTTGTCTGTTATGATTGGTCAGAGTGATTACTTTGGTTTTGGTTTTACGACACTCAAATGAAAACTGCTCAAATGGTCTTATGATTACTTTGTTTAGGTTTTTCGTTTTAAAATTTCTCTTCTAAAGTGTGATATTTTTTTTCTTAACATAACACAAAAAAGTTGCACATCTTTTTGCGATTTTTCCTTTGAGATGTTGCAAGGTGGCCCCACTTTGGTATTTTAAATAATGCTACCACCTGAAAATATAAAAGAAATGCCTTTTACTTTCATTTTTAACTCGTTAATATGCGAAGCGTTGAACAAATTATAGCATTAAGACAAAATTTCACTCGATCGATCGGCTGTTAACATTGAGCCTGCGATACATGTACGTAATTGGAGGGAGGGAAGGGTGGGGAGGGTGAGGAGTTAGACGCAAAGAATGGAGTGTCGGTGGAGCAAAACTCCTTTGATTTTGCAAGTCACCACCTGTTTATGAAAGAGGACATGATCGTCGCAGTTATGCAGCAACTCTTTATCGCATTATAATGAACGTTTGCTCTTTGGTTTGATTCTGTCTTTACCACATTGTTTCCATACAAACTCCAAGGCCCTGTTACTCCAAAGAGTGCCAAACAAGAATAATCCCAAATTACACTTTGTAAGATATTGAAAAACAAATGGTACCATGCAAAAGTACTGCCCAAGAAGTTTCATTTGAATGGTCACACCATAGGATTTCGTTGATGGACTCAAAAGTTAGAACTACACTACATGTCTTCATTATTGACTCTGGGAGTGAACACTGGTTAAAGGCCCAGTATCACCCAAAATGCATTGCGCGCCCAAAGCCTCAATGATTGAATTTAACGCAGTCGAAAATTCCCGAAAGAGCCAATCTCGAGCGAGCTCGTCATTTGAAAACGAAAACAAACAACCGCAAAGCCGAATGGGTGATACTGGGCCTTCAATACCCTGGATATAAGGATAACCACTGACCTGGTTGACTGCATCCTCAAGTGTAATATTCTCGGCTGGCTTCCCTTCAATTTGATGTTCTGATGGGTACAATGTCACTCTCTGAGAACTCACATTTTCAAACCTAGGATGACTCTTGTCAGTCGGGTCAAGAAAGTGCTCAATTTCAGCCATAGTAAATTCTCTAAAATAATAATGAGAAAACAAAATGAGATTCATTAAATTGTGGCTGATAAAACCACAAATGCTGAAAATATTCCTGAAATGTGGCTTGTGTTGCAGCTTAATAACATTTACTCAAGCTGCAGTTGTTTCAATGTTGCTCTGAAATCCTTTCAGTACTTTGAAGTTAGTCAGGGTTACAAGATCTTGAAAGTCATTGCATAACATACAAGCCCCAAATCAAAATTCAGGGAAAAAGAAACAGAACCTAGACTATGAGAAGTCCCTTTCTTCTCTCAGTTGCAATTGGCAATTGCAAGCAAGCATAGAAAAGTTACCTCCTGTGAGGACCTATATGCATCATATTTCCTAATACAAAATGAAACGAGGGAGTTCTTTTAGTCTAAACTGAGCCATAACAAATTACTACTAACTTCAAAAGTTGTGTCCTGTGCAATTCTTAATTCTTAGTTTGTATAAAATTATTCTTAGTTTGTTTTTACATTTGAATTGATATTTTCTAAGATTTTATGTTATAGAGTTTTATATAAAATCCTACTTATTTATAATTTATTAATGTAATTTAGCTTGTTTAAATATTTAGATACACATGTAGTTTAGATAGGTGTCCTTACTTAGTGGGTAACTGCTATATTTTATCTTGACACAGAAATAAAGTTTTTATTATTATAATTATTACTGAAAAGTCAAGAAGATATAATTCTTTTATGAGCTTTGTTTTAATTCAAAACTTGTACGTTGCCCCAGCTGAATTTCACTAATTGTCTTTTTAAAACTATACTCTCTATAAGGTGGACACACCTCTAAGCTGGACAGTTATTGAACTGGTCTCAAAGGTGTCTGCCTTAGTTTACTGTAATACTGTTTACCTCACTCTTAGAAGTCCTGCTCGGGGAGAGATCTCATTTCTAAAGGCAGGCCCAATCTGAGCAGCGGCAAATGGTAGCCTTCCATTATTGGCATCCAAAAGACGCTTGAAATTTACAAAGATTCCTTGGGCTGTTTCTGGTCTAAGATAACTGTAGAAAAAAAGGTGACAAAACTGATCTGAGCATTAAAAAATATTGACAGCAGATTAAAATCATAATGACTTTTTCAATTTTGGAATTCTTTTGTTTTACAGGGCTGAAGTACATTTTGTACAGTATATTTGCGTGCTTGAAGATAATATCTGTTAGCTCAGTGCTAGAGACCTGACAAAACCATTATTAAAAAGCCCCCTCAAAAAGAATACTTACCCAGGGATGACCCCACTTGCCCAGGGATACAGGGATGATCATGATCCCACTTACCCAGGGATGAGCCACTTACCCAGGACTGACCCCACTTTGATACCCATGAATGAGCAAATGTACCTAGGATGACCTCACTTACCTAGGGATGAGCTACACAATCATGTACTCAACCTGATCAAGCAATGAGCTTTGTACACAGGAATCACCCCCCCCCCCCCCCCCCCCCCCCTGATACCAACTTAACAAGGATGGTCAAGGATGAGCCCACTTTGATGTACAGTAGGCAGTGATGACCCCACTAATATCTAGGAATGAACTACATGTACTTACCCAGAAATGCACCATGTACCCAGAAATGACCCCACTTTCATACCCAGGAATGAGGCTGATCACTGAACACACTTACCAAGGAATGACCTCACTTTTAATAACCAGGGATGAACCCACTTACCCAGGAACAAGCCCTGTCAGCAAGGAATGAATCCACTTACCAGTAATAACCCTACTTACCTAGGGATAAGCTAATTACCCAGGGATGACCTCAACTATCAAGGGATGACCTCACTTACCCAGGAATGAGCCCACTGGGACCAATTGAAGTTGTAAACATCAAGTTGAACT
Source organism: Dendrophyllia cribrosa (assembly GCA_024195265.1). Classification (NCBI taxonomy): domain Eukaryota; kingdom Metazoa; phylum Cnidaria; class Anthozoa; order Scleractinia; family Dendrophylliidae; genus Dendrophyllia; species Dendrophyllia cribrosa. The sequence goes on along the minus strand of JAJLRJ010000007.1, from coordinate 37,039,883 downwards.
CCACAGGTTCAGTTAAGTCATTTCCAGTCATTGGAGCCTTGGCATTATACTTTGTTAGGAAGTCTCCCAGTTCTTTCATTCCATAGTTGTCAATCTGAAAAAAATTGAGTAGATTGTATTAGTAAGCTTGTGAAGGTGTGGTGATGCAAGATCTGGGGAAGTCTAGGTAAGTTTTCACAAGCCTAATGGCTCACAAATGACGGAGCTTAACCCGATTTCTGTAGCATGAAGCGACTGAGAGTATTACTACTCTCCCCTGAATGGGATGCTAGTCCATCGCAAGGTTACCCACCGGCATTATGTTGCTGGTACCCATTTATACACCTGGGTGGAGAGAGACACCGTGTAGCAAAGTTTCTTGTCTAAGGAAAACACCACCCCCCCCCCCGGGATGGCAGAGACCAGGCTCGAACCACTGACCTTCAGGTTGAAAGTCTGATGCGCTAACTACTAAACAACCGCACCTCTTCAAGATCTGGGTACCTAGACACTAATTTACCGCCAGTGAATGAAATAAAGCAAAATAGCAAACATTTCACCACGGTTATCAGTGTTCAGCACATTGTAATTTGCATAAGCTTCCCGTAACATTATAAAAGTGTCAGCATAACTTTAAACTCCTTATGCGTGGAAATATTAATAAGTATATTATTAAATAATAAAACAGTGGATAGTGTTGTTGGCGCACTCTGATTGGCTGCTGAAACTCAGGATAGCAAGTGCTATTCGCCGCCAAGCAATTTGCGTGTGAAAATTGTAATCGTTGACTGGAATAAATGAGTTAAAAATCATAATTTTCGTGCTATATGATCTCACTGTTTTGGAACATACTAAAACAACTATTTACCTCAGTGTCGGTGGCCAGTGGTGGATATTTACCTTCGCCACTTTGCGGCTCGGTAAATATCCACAACTACATGTAACCACCTCCACTTTGGTGAATATAAGTTGTTAATTAACATTGCTCAGTTATTCCAGAAAAAAATTTGAATTAAATCATAACTAAAGCTTGTATGGAGAAAAGAGAATTGAAGAGAAGGGTTGCCACAAACTAATAACTCAGCACACAACACCATAATTATTATTTAACAAATATTAACTCCTTACTCTGCAACCATTTTCGTGCTAAGATCAAATTTTGTTGTGCCTGCTACCTGAATACTGTACATGTATGTACCAGTTAAAAGTAAAATGTTCAAAGCTCTTTCAAATCTTACCTGGCCAAGAACACTTTCATATTCCTTCCTTTTTTCAGCCTCCAGTTTTTTGTCAGCTAACAACTTTTCTAGGTGACCTTCATGAAATAGACAGCAACATCTACTCGTTAGAAAAACTTTTTTTCTAGCAATGTTCTCAGTAAAACTATATGAGTGTATGATTAAAACTTATGAATATGTTCACTCTTAAACTGAAACCTTTCAAGTGGCTGTATTATAATCTGCTTCTACAGATGTATAAATTAATGATAACCTTTCCGGCCTGTGGATAAAATCCTAATAAAAGTGATCAGTAACCAATCAAGACAAATGAAAGCTTCTGAGCTGTCCTTTACTGCATGGTACATGTACTCTGCATGTTTATCAAGGAAATTGTTGTAAAATGCAACTGAGTGCATTTGTTGAGTTATATAAGTGCTCAAGAATTACAAAAACATATGAGAGAAGTGCTTATTGCACTTCTTAAGTGTTTATTTTTTATAATTTCTATGTAATTTAATACATTTACCGACAATGGACAAGGAACAAGTTTACTACATGTATTTCCCTTATAAAAATGTTGTGTGATTTGGGCATGCTTTAAATAAATTGCTACACAAAAGATATCTGTTATAGGTTAAAACTACAATATGTATTTTAGGTTAAAATTATTCAAACTAGGTTAATTTTTATTTTCCTCTGTCTGAGATTATGTTACTTAATGATTCTGGGGCAAAGGAAAATAAAAATTAACTTTGGCTAGTTTGAAATAATTTTTAACCTAAAATAATTTTAACCTACAACATATCCGCAAATGAACTCCTGCTGTTAGTGGTGACCATTCAAATAAAAGCCCTTTGAAAGCACTTTCCTATCGAAATAGTACATGATGTTTCTCAGTATTTTCCAAATTAAATAAAAAATTTTGATTTTTTTTTAATTTTGATATCAGCCAGCCTCGAGAAGTGACAGGGCTAAGGATGAATGAAAATAAAACAAATTAAACACCTTCCAACAGATGATCAGCTCTGTAGCAATCACCAGTCTTGACATCTTTGACCATGTAGTCTGCAAACCTATCCACATGACCAGAGGCTCTGCAATCAATGCACTGAAATTAGTTTATACATGTAGTCATGATTGCTTGTCAATAAGTTCACTGGAATCAGCTTGAGACTATTCCTTTTATAAAAGACTTTTCGCTATTATAGACTATTGGTTTGTAAGATAATATTGTTGTACATGTACTGTACATGTACATGTACATACACTCAAATCCTTAAATGGCCACCCTGAGTTTATTATAGATTTCATTTTTTCGAGGGGAGAATTAGGGACTCACATTTATCAGAATTGACATCCAGCATTCATGTACATGTACTAATTGAAGGGCTGGGGGCATAACCAGCCTATGTCAAATTTTGAAATACATGTATCTCACTCGCAGGTTGTGCTTTTGGACTATGAAAGTAATGACAGATTCATTTTCTTTAAGTTAAAGTAAAAGAGAGTTAATTAATCAGGCCAAACAATCCTCTATTTTCACATTAAAAATGACAAACTACATGACTGTACAACTGCGCATTTTGGCTACTAAGCATGCTATATCAAATATGACTCTTCAGCTCAAAACATTTTTTACAAGTGGTCTAATTGAATCTCTTTCACTACAGCTGATGTTAACCAACCATTATTTGAGCAAGAAGATGACAACAAAAACAGTTACATGTATTTTTAGAACTTAACATCAATCTATGAGAGATTACACTTACAATGTAACAGACTCTAAATCTACTTACTTGAGTACTTGGTGAGGCGTAAGCAGAGAAGCTCTGATTTCTAACATCTGCTCTTCTAAAACAAAGTGTGATTTCCAAATGTTTAACATGTTGGCCTCCATGGCACAACCAGACGGACCATAATCATAGAGACCAGCCACACCTGCAAAAATAACCATCCTGTTAAACTTGTCCAACTTGTTATGTCCAGCATCATCAATGAGCGAGTATTTGTGAAGGTGTGGTAGTATAGTATGTTTAGCGCAGTTGGACTTCAGATTCGAAGGTCAGCAGTTTGAGGCCTCAGGTCTGGATGTTTCCTTAGTCAGCAATTTTTTAATTACTTAGGCAGGGAAGTGAAATAAGTACAGTAGCTGGGGAAAATTGGTTTTTGGGGGGGCCTGGGAGTTAGAGAGGCAAAAAGTGCAGTTGTTTATAGGGTGAGTTGGCCGATTTTCACGGTTGAGCTGCCAACTTAAAAAACATTCTGGGGAGAGCACATTTTAATGCACTCAGTTCATTTTTTGCTTGATGTCTTATTCAAGATCAAAGTTGGCTAACACAAGGGGAAACCAAATGGATACTTAATTGCTTACCTCCATAGATTTCAAAGGAAGGAACAAAAAAGAAGCGCCGTTTCAACAAGTCCTCTAATTTAGCTCTGTCAAACTTCTCCGGTTTTGGGGCTAGTTCTTTTTCCTAAAAATTGTTGTTTAAAAAAAACAGTATATTTAACACATGGTTAATGTACATGTAAGTAGAGTCTGATCTACTGACAGATGAACTTGGGGGATACACTGTAAGTGCTGGTGGCCGGAGGGGGAGTTGGGGGGGGGGGGGGGGGGTATGCTGCTAGCAATGCAAATGACAGCAAAATGTCAGAAGCAGGGCTTCTGATATTACGCGATAAAAAAAATGAAAATTATGCGATTTTTTTCGTGGCAAATTATGCGATAAGCAAGGACTATTATGCGAAAAATTATGCAAATTATGCGATTTTTTCTGGAACTTTTTTATGCATGTTTTACTAGGTTTCAGAGGAAGAAAACGAAAATACCTGTTTTAAAACGGTGCTCGCTATCTTTGTGGGACATTTTGAAGCTTTTAGCTATAAAGGAACATCCAAAACGAACGACAGAATCCAAGAAAAGAGTCTGTAAACAAGCGGCCATCTTGGTTAACCTTTTTTAGTAACCAGGCTAAATAAAACATGTGCTCAAGAAATTTACGCGGTTACCAAGCTTGTTGAGGCCAAGAACGAACGCAGTTTCGATCGAAAGTGGCAGTTTGTTTATTTGATACAGGATAATTCAATAGAAAAAAACAAATTTTAGCTTATTTTAAGTTTCTTAGCTAAAGCGATAGTGTATCGTGTGGTTTGTTCACATTATGCAATTTTGTGTGATTTTTTCCGAATTATGCTATTTTTCGTGAATTATGCGATTGGATGTGATTTGAGGCCGATGATGCGAAATCACACTATCGCATAATATCAGAAGCCCTGCAGAAGTGATCTTAGATCAGTACAGTGGCCCATAAAGAATGTGTCACAGCATAGCACTAAGAGAACTCACAGCAAAACAAAGTAAACTTGCGAACTTGCGGCTGTGAGAGCTGACTTTGTTTTGCCGTGAGTTGATTTTGTTTTGCCGTGAGTTGATTCTGTTTTGCTGTGAGTTTGTTTTGTGCCACTGTAGGTATGCACATACATACAGCAATCAACAACTTACAGCAACAAACAATGTTGAGCAGGTGACTGAGTAAAGATCATTCCTGCAAAGGCACCAGCCCCATGTGAGCTGACGAGAGAAGACTGCTAACTGGCAGTGGATTCAACTTTGCGGCAATGGATTGAAGTTTAACTTAATTTGCCAAATCTATATGTTGTGGTCCAATTTTTTCTTTCATTTGAAAATTTTTAAATCAGTTTAATTTTTACTTTCCTGTGTCTGTGATATATTACAGGGTTGGAAACTTAATTTTGACATCACTTGACATCTGACTGAGTAGTCACTGTGGTGTAACGATTAATCAAATTCTCGATTAATCGCGATTACATGTATGACCATTTGGTTCGAATCTGCCTGCATATTTTAGATCAGCTGTGTGGAAAAAAAATAGGGTTTTCCGGCAAAAGACGGTACAACAGATAAGTCTAAAACTATCTGCAAGAAACATTTTCATAATTGAATTGAAATACAGTGTATTCGAAATCAAAAGGCAATAATTGAAATCAAATCGCAAGGAATATGAATCCTTACACCCCTATGACTGAGTGACTTACAAAAAATGTATAATTTGTACATGCCAAGAAGATCTGACACTCGCCTGGGTTAGTGGGTAAGTGGGCGAGTGCTTATTTCCATTCCTGCATAATTATGATATTCTGAGACAAAAGAAAACAAAGATGAAACTTGTTTAAAAAGTTTTTAAGCAAAGAAAAAATTGAACCACAACTTATAACTTTTCAAATTAACACAACTCCCTCTCTTGTTTGCATTGGATAATGTACAAGCATGCATATTACATGTATTTGCTTCTTAAAATAATGAGATTCAACGATAAACATTACTACATGTACATGTAGTTACCTTGTTCTCAAGAGCCTTTTTTCTGACTTTTAGCTCTTTTATGGCAACTTCAAGATCATTCCCTGGAGCATTTTCTGTTTTAAGTTTCCTAACCAAGTCACCCTGTGACAAAAAAAAAACAAAAAAAACAAAAATGAATAAACAATTAATTTTAATACAACAGTAAGAATCTTGATAACTCAAACTATCAAGGGAAATAAAAAAAACTGTTCAAGTTATCAGTGGTTAAATTAATTTTTATAACATTGCATGAGAAATCAATCAACTTTTAATGAAGTGCATGTTGAATAATAGGTGGCGCGAGGACCAATTGAAGGGGTGACCTTAGCACAACTACATGTATCCTATGCCAAATTTTGACTACCGAACAGTGGAATGCCCATTTCTCAAACCTTTGGTTTCTCAAACTTTCAGATAACTCAAACCAAATGTCATTTCCCTTGGATTTCAAACTCAAACACTGTAATTTTACCACCAAACTTACATGTATTTCTCAAACCCTCGAAACTCCCACAAACTCGAACCACTTTTTGACTCCTGTGAGAAAAATTGACCCCAGGTCTTGATAACTCGAAACTCTGAAATTTCGAAACCACTTAATATGCCCAGTGTAACTTGGTAATTTCAGTTACATTCACGCCTGAAGCAATAAACACTTCTGGACAAGTTGTATTCCCGAGGGGGGGGGGGGGGGGGGGGGGGGGGGGGGAGTGAATGGGTGGAGTGGAGGGATTACCATTATAAAAATGATGGGGGTGCTTGTCGAAAATTTTCAAAAAGCACCCTTAAAGGTACCAGAATGGTAGAATCTCATTTGATGGGCGTGGCTCAAGTGAATTTTTACCCTAAGAGGTACCAATAATTATTATTCTAAAACAACACATGTCATATTCTGTCATATTTTTTGGCTTAATACCCTACATGTCGGTACCACAATAATTCTAACGGTGGTCATCTGAAATTTTAACACCCCAAGTGGTACCAATGTACAAATTTTGACCCTTTAAAAGGTACAACAAGCACTCCTGTCATTTTTTTATGGCCTGCTTGACAATGTACATGTATTGACTTTGCAAGTAGAAAATCAAAATAATGATACCAAAGACTTGAAAAAAAAATAGAATAATCATTTATGGATAAAAAGAAATACATAGTAAGAGTAACTACAGAATTTATATTAAGTAGAATCAATTGAAACTGCTTGCTTTATATATGTTGTGGTTCAATTTTATCCTTGGTTCAAATTTTATTTTCCTTTGTTTAAAACTCGTTTCCATACAATACCATAGCCCAAAACAAAGAAAACTAAAATTTGAACCAAGGGTAAAATTGAACCACAACATATACATGTAAGTACTGTAACAAATTATACATGGGCTTTATACAGTCTTCGGGTATTCTTTATTTTAAGGGACAGTGTACCAGTGAAATAACCACATTTGCTTGTAAACTTAATTTCCATTTTTTATCACCAAATGCCACCAAATATACATGTACAACTAAACTAGATAAAAAGATTCTAAAGAGCAAAACAGAAGCAGTAGTTTGGAGAAAAAGTGCATGCAGTCCTGATTATATACAAGGATGGAAGTGGATTACAGTTCATCAAATTTGCTTGCACGAAACGCGGTCTGGAAATCAAAATTGCCACTTTGGTAGAATTTTGAGGTTTGTTAGCTGCTTTTTCATCCCCTTAATTAGTTCATAGAGCTGTTTTCAATTGAGTGTCGTAAAACCAAAACCAAAGTAATTACTCTGACCAATCACAGCAGTCGTAAACAATCCAATGAACCAATCAGAGCTTGAAGCAATTACATGTACATGTCGGTGGCGCAAGTGCGGGAAAACGCGTGCGAGCAAGTCACGATTGGTTTTTGTTTTACTTTTGAGTGGTCGAGAAAGTGGCGTAAGATTTTTTAGCCAATCACAAAGCATGGCAATGCAAAACCAAAGCAATTGTGTAATTACTTTCGACACTCAATTGAAAACGGCTCTATTCTTTGCATTCATCAAGCAAGCAAGCTTTAAAATGCAAGCTCGTGACAATAATTATGAAAACACAATATTTAACCCGGGACACTGTCCATTTATGTCAAGAAAAAAATTATTGAAAATATTTAAGCTTATTTTGACTGCTGGGATGATGCAATAGTCTACAACAAGCCCAGTAGTTTTGCCTGTAAAAATTAAGCCAAAATAGTTTAGTCTATTTTATGAAAAAAAAAAACCAAAGAATTAAAAACAAAATAAGTAACAAATACCCATAGTATTCTGAAAATATTCATACACTGTCTTCCGTGACAAGAAATTAAATTTAACTTCCGTTCAAATTTCCGAATAAGGGAATTGGAAATCGTTGGCCGATTTGATCGTGCTGTTTCGAAATATGAACATTGTATAATACAAAACAAAATCTAGATGCATGATTTTTTCCTGTTTTAGCACGCACAAATAACATTACATACCTGTTCTTTTACTGACTTTCGTAAATTGTCCAAGATGCTTGAATTTGCTGCACTGCAATCGGACATTGTTCGTATCAGGCCAAAGACAGAAAATATTGACTGAAAACTATTGTTTCTGATGCTCGAAAAGCGCAATTTATGAAAGCAGAAGATAATTCTGGAAATTTTCCTAGGTTGGATATGTTCTTGGGTTAGTTGTCTAACAGAAAATCGTTTGCTGGAAAAGAAATTTCTGAAGACAAACAAGCTATTCATTCACACACGACGATCAGTGAATCATGTTTTCGCACCACGAGGATTGTTTTAGAAGACCGGTGGTATGCGGTTTTACAACCGTGTCAAATATTTCTCATGAAGTGTCCTTTATGATCGCGTGACTGATTTAGCGTGACTCGTAATCGATCAATGGGTACAAATTGTCTTCATTCGTTTGGCCTGCGAAAAGTACGTTATCCCTGCTTTGTCTCCCTGTTTAGACTAAGTATTTCAACTGCAATGAGTAAAAGGAGAGCTCCTTCCACTACAGTACCGAAAAGTAAGCGACAAAAGATCACTTCTAGTTTGGAAAATCGAGATGAAGTGGTCTTGTTTGTTGAGAAAGTTGCAAAAGAACTTCGCAAAAATGCCGACCACAAGAGAAGCCAGCCCATGAAGAAATACATGAGGGATCAGTTTGAGTTTTTTGGTTTATCTAGCCCTTTAAGGAGAAGCGTGTGCAAAGAATTTCTGCAGCATAAGTTAAACTCGGAGGACGTAAGAAAGTTCGTTGTTCTTTTATGGGCAAAGCCAGAACGCGAGTTCCAGTACTTTGCTATCGATTATCTGGAGAAACAAATGGACGCATCGAGAGAATTCGAAGCCAACATAAAGTGCATGGAAGACTTGATAACGACCAAGTCTTGGTGGGATACGGTAGATTCCGCTTCCAAAATAGTCGGTCAGCTTGTGAAGCAACATCGTGTTTCAGGAAAAGCTCTTATGGAAGAATGGATCGACCACGAGAACATGTGGCTAAGGAGAACTGCCTTGCTGCATCAGCTTTCGTACAAAGAAGACACCGACGCGGAGATGTTGTTTCGATTTTGCAGTCAAAGGGCCCACGAGGAAGAGTTTTTCATCAGAAAGGCGATTGGATGGGCACTAAGGCAGCATGCTCGCACCTCAAGTGCTAGTGTCAAGAAGTATTTATTGAAACACAAGAAAGAGTTGAGTGCTCTTAGCTTCAAAGAGGCTGCAAAGCACTTAAATTTGTAACAAGACAAGACACTAGTCGTAAAGGCGCTGTTACACTAGGCAATGTTTCTTGCAACTTGTCTCGCAATTTTCTTGCGACACAAGTTGAGTGAAAAATTGCCCAATGTATAAACATACCCTGCAACAAACATTTCTCGGAATTTTTTTGTTGCCGCAATCGTTGCGAGAACTAGAACTCGGTTCTACTTTTTTAGTTTTTTAGTTATAATTGTTGCTAGACAAGTTGCACGAATCATTGCCTGGTGTAACAGCGCCTTTATTCTAACGGGGTCCTTCGCACAACCCCTTCCCCTATAGCAGGCGCGTAGCTGGGGTTTCAGAAGGGGTTTTCGTATTTATCTGAAGGTTTTGTAATGGGGGTGAATGCAGCGAGCGCCGGAAGCGCTAGCCTCTAGGGGGGTGTGGGGGCATGCCCCCCCCAGAAATTTTTGCAATCTAGAGGCTCGAAAATGCTATTTTCAGCATTCTCCACGAGATATTTCGTCAAAAAAATCAATCTCGATTAATGTAAGTGTAAAATGACGGGTTTATTTTTAGTGCTTACAGATAGATTTTGTTACCTTGATATACAAAACACTTGATACATATTAGATATATCCTGGCCTGACTTAACTTAACTTAACCAGTCCTCCCAGTTACGCATTTTGCTACCCCTTTTTTGTCAAATTCCAACTGTTTTTTAACTTCAAATTAATATCTACGACAGCATAATTCTTAAACGAGAAAGATCGATGCACGTCCCTGTCTGTCAATTATTCTTCAATTATTATTCTCAAATCTGTTCATACACTAAGCTGGCAAACTGCATCATCCTCGGGTGAAGGCCTTCGAATAAATTCAATACCTCCTCTAGTAGATTGACAGGCATATCGTATTTGATATGCATTAGAGCCAGGGAGGAGAGCCTACTCTTTCCCATGGTGCACCTCATGTAATTGTTCATCCTCCTCATTGTGCTTATCGAACGTTCGCATTCACAACTGGTCACTCGTAGGGTGGCAGCAATTTTCAAGAGCACGCACAGGTTGGGGAAGTTGTCAAGATCACATGCTTTCAGTGCCGAGGCACACGAATCAGCGGCAATTTGCCCGTTCTGTTCCATAATCTTCCACCTTTGAAATTCACTAAGGAAAAGAGCTGAGGAGAGGGTAGGTCATCTTGATAAAGATCCACTAAATCAGTGAGCTGCTGAGCAGTGACCTGGCTTTCTTGAATAACAGAGGGCGCTAAACCAAGTAGCTTAGAGGGTACAAAGAACTCGTTTATATTAACATTTCTTCTAGTTTTATTTCAATGCTAAGTAATCAGCGTTTCATTTTCAGTCCGCCATTATTGATCTTCAAAGTGGGTTCGTTCGAACCCCTCAAACCCCCCCTCCTACGCACCTGCCTATAGGAAGCTACCATAAAAGGACTGGTGATAAATAATTGTAGTGGTGGGGGGGGGGGGGGGGGAGCACCGAGGTTTACCTAACCCTTTCTTGGTGGTTTCCACTTCTGTACCTTTTTCAGTTGCACAATATATCTGTCATTTTTCCGGCTCCCAACACCTTGGGAACCCACCCTCCGCCTCCAACACCTCCCATAGATTTCTCACTTTTTTTCTCCTGGGCTTCTGTTCCCTGTCCTTCCCCTCAATACAAGGAACCCCTAAAAGTAACTCTTTTTGGGGCGTGGCTTCAGTGTTGTTGTTTTTCACCCATAGAGTTTCCAGAGGTGCTGAATAAAAACATGAACTGAAAATTTCACAGCTTTTATTGTTAAAGGGGCTATGTCGCGCGGTGTCACGTAAGCTACAATCTTGAAAAACGTCCGGTGGCTGTTTTTCAAGTTTACGCCATCATCAATCGAATCCATTCAATCCTGCAGTGCTGTGTTCACCAAATGGTCTCAGATTTTTCACATATGTAAATAATCTATTTGTCTTGATTTTCGCCCGGTTATTTCTCCGATTCTGAAATTGTACGGCTAAATTTCTCAATATGTACGAGCAGCGATAGAAATCAGTTGACCATGGAATGTCATGGACGAAGGTTCTTCTTCTCTGTTGGCAAAATAACATAGCACCAGAGTCTTCGCTTTGTACTTCTTTACCACCACGGACAAACCTAACATTTTTCTGATTTTGTTTTGCTTGAAATTGTTGGACTTAAATCAAAACAAGCAATAGCTCTTGTGTACGTGACCACTGGTTCCATTTCAAGTCCTGTTTCGTATCAGCGAACAAAAGAATTATGACAGATAAAAGTGTAAATTAAAGTTACTAAAATTAGGCTAAACCTCGCGACATAGCCCCTTTAATAAAGAAGTTGTAAAGGACATTTTCTAACTTCTGCAATTTTTAAAATACTACTGCCTTGATAAGCTGTGTAATGATCAATCTTTTAAGACTCTGAGACAAGAATGCCAAAAGGCGGTCAAGGCTTGCAGGCAACACATGCTCATTACCGCAGAGGGACACCTTTCACAACAGGGGCGTAGCCAGCTTTCAGAAGAGTTGTAGGTCTGGCCATCTGGCCCACAAGGGCCACTTCTAGGGGGTCCGGGGGCATATCCCCCCGAAAAATTATCCGATATTGGCCCTTGAAAATGCCTCATCCTTCACTTTCTGGTGATTTTATGTGTATCTTGACAGCACCGAAATCCTAATATTTGATAAAAGTGAATGGATTTGAATTTTTCATTTCCAGTTCTTAAAAATGTAACACAAGTGGGCTGAAAAATTTGTAGGCCCGGGCCTACAGGCCTATAGCCTGGCTACGCCACTGCACAACTAACAGACATGTTAGTTAGGGACACCAGGGTGGTTGGGGTAAATGAGCTGGAATCACTAAGAGACCAAAAAACGTTGGCATCTATAATGAATATACTCAGCTGAGGCCAAAAGTGGTAGTAGCAATACTAGAAGTCATGGTCACAACAAAGCGCTGTTTTTCTTCAATCATAGCGATAACATGTTTGATGCAAACAGGCTAAAACTTTTAGAGCTTTACTGAGAATTTCAAAAGTAATCCCCCCCCCCCCCCCCCCCCCCCCGGAAACTTACGTTAAAAGTTTGAAAGAATCATGTTGCGTATTTCTTGTTGTTGCAGAAGTTATTGTTGGTTAACTTTTGTGTTGTGGTGTGGATATTGTTTAGTGTGTTTCGAATAATTATTTTGTGTTACGTCATTTGGTGATCACAACCTCCGCAAACACAAGAAACTGCCCACATGTTTGATTCAAATTTTTTTGGCAAACAAATGTTCCTAATCTCAAAATGCACAAACAGGACTGCTGTTTTGCCAATAGGCCTTATGCATGATGCCGTCACCAGCTCAAAATTCACCACCAAGCCTGGCTTGTACGAGATTCCTTGCAAACCTTTGACAAGTTCACATTGTTTTTGAGTGGGTATTCTTTCCAACTTTGCTCCTTTAAGAAAACTAGTACATCTATGAGATTGTCACAGGTTTACACTTCGAAAGTGAGGCTTGGGGGTAAAATAAGCTAGTCTGATGTACACATGCATAAGGGCTATTAAAATTTCTACAAATTATTTGTGTAAACTTTCCATATTTATGAACCTAAATGAACAGCACTCGATTTAAGAATGACAGAAAGCATTTTATTGAAAGCAAAACCTTCACTACATTGCATTAGCCAAACATGATTGTCTATGAAAACATTTACAAGTATCGTCTATGATAGCAAATCCCAAAACACACAAGCATTTGCTATTCTGCAATCAAATGAAGCAGGCTGTTATTTGACATGTTTCTCATTTTAATCCAATTTAACATCTGGCCTTGGATCCTCCAATTTGCTGAAATCGGCAACGCTATAGAACTGCAAATGAAATGTAACGGCTTGTTAGGTGAGCAAATGTGCAACTAAAGCAATGGGGGCAGATGTATTGGTTTCATTTTTGCACATTTAATTCACCCACAATGAATTGCGTGTCGAAATTAACCAGTTGTGATTTGTTGGTCATGACTTGTTCACCGTGATTTGACCTTTGTCACAAAATGGTGAAGGAAATTCACAGATCTTGTTATTTGTGGATGTTTCTATTTCATTGTCTTATCTTGGGAGAATCGTTACCAGCAAATCAGCTGGCAAATCATTGTTGGAAAAACCCCACAATATTGGTCACATTTGTTGGAATGGTGTCTGCTTTCTTCCCCCTCTGGGTTATCTTACATTGTAATTATTGATCTCTTCATCAAAACAAACAAAAAATCAGTCACATTTGTTGGAAGGGTGTCCACTTTTCTCCCCTTCTTTCCCCTTCAATGTTGATGTTCAAGATGTTAGTATGAGTAAAAAAAAATCATGCCAATGCAACATTGGGGAGAGAGAAACAACATGTGGGGGGGGGGGGGGGGGGGGGGGAGGAGATGGCCCGCACATGCTCTAAATTTCTGAACTGACAAATCTGGACTTTTTGCAAAGTGTTTCAAGTAATTATGTCTTGTATTTCTCATCAGCTCTGCACACTCCAGTGAAATCAGCTGCAAATTACATGTATAAGTTCTATTTAGCCAGGGTTAGAGTTACAGACAGATAATACTGTATATATAGGTGTTACAGTCAAAATACTCAGTGCGTTCCGCTTATTATTTGGGAATGACTTTCATTAATGGGGAATGGATTGCATTATTGAAATCAAAATTCAGGTTTAAAATTGATTATTGGAATCTTCCAATGGTTGCCTCATTCAAAATAACAAATGCTGATTGGTTTGTAATTGACATCAGGTGAATGTGCACGTGCAAAGCAGGCAACAGTTGGCGGCTTGACCCATCTGACCTATTTCTGTTTGCTCAATAAAAATTCATTGATCACTGAGTATTTTTTTTGACCTATTAAAAGAAGCTCTGCATTTACAAATCTCCATAGAAGAATTCTTAAAATGCTAGTGTGCTGGTACTAAAAGAGAAATTTTCATCGAAAGTGAAGAAAATTTCCTATGAAGTCCAAGCGACTGAATTCTCTGAAACCAACAGCGGTCAACAGTTGTGCATCTCGCCTGTGAACTTTTGACCAATATCAGTAAATAAACCAATCAACATTCGTCATTTCGAATGACGCTACCATTGGAAGATTTCAAAAATCAATTTAAAACCTGAATTTTGATTTCAATAAATAAAAAATATGCAATCCGTTCCCAATTCCCAAATAATAAGCGGGACGTGCTGAGTATTTTGACTGTAAATGAAAAGAGTACACTTTCTACTATTCACCTTCTTGCACTCATTGGGCTTGATCTTTTGCCAGGGGTAGGGGTTGTTTTTTCTGTCCCAGCTGTTAAAACAAACACAAATTTGGCATTATGGCACTAGAAAGGGTTTTCAGCTGCGTGCGAGCGTGACGTGCACTCGTCATGCATTGACGCATGCGTCAGCTGATTTTCCTATAAAAAAGTTGTGCGCGCAGCTCGCCGGAAATGAAAATACTGCGTAAAATCGCGTGAACTAGAAATAAATCATGCATAAAATATTCCTCTTTTAAGTCAGTAAATAGAGATTAGACCAATAATGGACCAAACACAAGGTGCAATTAACTGTGTACAATTTCCTAATGTCAACACGTATCCTCTCTTTAAATGTTGCTTGCAACATTCCATGAAACAATTCAGCAACTACGATTTCTCAAACTCGTTAAAACAATAAATAAGTGCGACAGTGATTTGGCAACACAATCTTAAGTAACAATCCGTGTAAGAAGTAGGCAATTCTCTATTGTTCCGATGCATTTCGCTTTCCCCACATAAGGATGTTTAGATTTTCGTACTGAGAATACGTCAACCTATGGACAACATGGTTTTGAAATAAAATTTACTGAAACTTTATTTTAAAGTGATGTTTCTTTTGTGTTACAAGATTTCATCCAATCGTGAGACTCCAAAACAATGGCCAAGAAAGACTTCTAATTTTCCATGTTCCCCACATAGAATTTTTGTTGCATTAAAAATCACAATAGTTTTCACTAAAAGGGAATCAATTAGTAAACTAGAGATAAATAAATGCACTGCCTGATGAAGTTATACATGTAGTAGATTTTCATGTTTTAGCCAATGAGGTGGACGGTTTCAACAATAGCACAATTCACACCTTTCTGCATTCCGTGGATTTGGGTTGCCTACTTCTTACACGGATTGTTACTTAATTAGCGTAGATTTTGACCGTTATTTTTATTCTTTCACTGAGAATACGTCAACCTATGGACAACATGGTTTTGAAATAAAATTTACTGAAACTTTATTTTAAAGTGATGTTTCTTTTGTGTTACAAGATTTCATCCAATCGTGAGACTCCAAAACAATGGCCAAGAAAGACTTCTAATTTTCCATGTTCCCCACATAGAATTTTTGTTGCATTAAAAATCACAATAGTTTTCACTAAAAGGGAATCAATTAGTAAACTAGAGATAAATAAATGCACTGCCTGATGAAGTTATACATGTACTGTAGTAGATTTTCATGTTTTAGCCAATGAGGTGGACGGTTTCAACAATAGCACAATTCACACCTTTCTGCATTCCGTGGATTTGGGTTGCCTACTTCTTACACGGATTGTTACTTAATTAGCGTAGATTTTGACCGTTATTTTTATTCTTTCATTTCTCTTTATTTAATCATCAGTTTGAGAAGCTACATGTACATGTATCCAAACCCTTCTCAATGTTTGGAAATCCTGATAAAACTTGATATATTACATAAACATAAGTCATCAGGATTCTTGTTTGTTTTGAAGGTGTTCATTGAAATCCCAATGAAACAATCTCTAGAGTGTTTCATCAGTGATATACTGGTAGCTTCTAATCATTAAAATAATACAGAGAAAATAAAGAAACAAATTCGCCAAACTCTATGCTACACTGCATTTTAAGGCAGTGTTAAAGGAGCCTCCACTATTATAACAAATTGATGTACAATGGTTGGAAATAATGTTTAAATTTCAATAATAATGTTAATAACAAGCGGAAATATAATTTTAGTATACACAAAAATCGGATATGAATATCGCCTATTTTCGCTTTCAAATTTCCCGCACGCCGCTATTTTTAATATTTATGACATCATACGATTGCCCAACTGTTCCAAACAAAAGAACGTCCATTCTTAACAATAGTGGCAACCATAACACGTCATAAACATAAAAAATGGCGGCACGCAGGAATTTTAAAAGCAAAAATAGGCGATATTCATATCCATTTTTTTGTACACTGAAATTTCCTTCCTATTTGTTATTAAAAAAAAATCAAAATTTAGACTTTATTTCCAACAATTTAACGTCAACTTGTTTCCCTTAAAACTACAGTAGCCATGTACCACTTCTGAACCTCTACTTTTATTGGACCTGGTTATCACCCACATGTATTGTTTTCAGGGCTAGGGTCCATTGTTTTGTTTTTTGTTCTATTGTTTTCTCAGCCAATCCTGTGAGGCGTTCCAAGACGTGCATACCGCCTCTTACACTAGGCAATGTATCATGAAACTTGTATAATTGCAACATTGACTACAAAGGACTGGGGCAAATGTACGCATGTGCAGCGAGTCGCAACGCGACAAAAATGTATTGAGGGACAGGTTGCAGAAAGGGGTGTTACACTGCGAAAAGTAGAGCCAAATTCTACTTCTCCAATGATTGTGACAACAATGAAAATACAAGAAATGTTTGTTGTATTTCTGCGCCTTTCAATAACATGCGGAATTTGAAATTCAAATCTCCACCAACGGTTGCGTTATTCCCTGCCGCCCATCATAATTAATACGAAAGCCAACGGACCATGTAAAAAAGAAACAATCAAAATGGATCGAAATCTACCAATCATACAATGTAATGCACAGACGTGACCTTTTGAACTAATTGACGTGAAGATCTGTTTCCTAAGAGATAAGCTAAAATGATTGACGGCAGTGTAAAACGCAGCTGTTAGTGGAAATTTGAATTTCAAATTCCGCATGTTATTAAAAGGCGCAGTAAAGGTATGTTACATCAGGGTCCGAAATTAACTTTTTTACGTGGGTGCCAAGTGGCGACTAAACAAAATTTTTTGGTCGCCAAGTAGCAAAGTCTGGTCGCCAAAAAAAAAATTCGGCAAAATTTTCACTTGACGGTGGAACACAAAAAATACGCACTTGTCAGAGAAGTTTCTTCTCTCAAAACAATGGTCCTATCTGTATTATAAATGACGAGAGAAAGGTAAAAAGATCGTAAACAACCGATCGTTCGAAAACAGCAGACGTAAAACTCTCAACGATCGGGCCCACGTACATGTGTTGTGTCATGTGGCTTTCATTTTGGTTGAAAAATATCCAATTCAGCGATGAGTGCTTTAGCCCCACATCTCTGGAGCACAATAAATTTGGTAGAGTTTGCAGAGCGCCAGGAATCGTATCATTTTCATGACTATTCATCGCGACGAAATTTAGAACGCACATGGTCAAGAAATGCGCCCACGGTCACAGGACACCGCTGAAACAATATGGCGGCCGCTAAAATCTGTACAAGTTGCAGTGTGCGGATTACAACTTTTTACCCCAAATTCATTTCTTTGTAGGTTATAAACGTCAAAACAAAGAAAGTGTAAGTTGCTTGCTGGAAGCCAGCCATGAAATTTTTATTTAGTGGACGTTTAAAACATTGAGAAGACAAATTAAAAGTTACTCGCCTACTGGCGATTAGCCTTGAAATTCTGGTCGCCAACACTCAATTTTTAGGTGCATTGGCGACCAGCTGGTCACAATTTTGGACCCTGTACATGTACACTACATTGTATTTTGCATGAAACATGGCCTTGTGTAACACCACCTTAAAACTGGATTTCCAACCACCATCACTCACTTGTGATTAATTTTTCTTTGTTTAGACAGTCTTTAAAAAGATGATAAAATACAACCAGGGAATGGATACAAACTACATTTTAAGTCTTGATACTTACGTGCAGTCAGGATTCATGGTAGCAAGCCTCAGTATGTAGCCACCAGCACCCACACATCCAGCGCCAACCACCACAAACAGTGGGATAAGCTGTAAAACAATGAGAAACAAGGTGCTTATTGACTGAATAATCATTCAAACATCATTGTAGTGTTTGTACAGTACATGTATGTGGCTAGGACCATGACCTAAGGTTCACTTGGGAGGAGTTTCTGCCAACAGGAGGTGTCTGTATAAAAGGTATAAAAGCGCAAAGCCCCACGCCGAATCTAATGCTAATGAGCAAGAACAATAGATTTTGCTCATTTGCATGAGTCGGACAGTCCAGCCACCTTTTATATCGCGGGTTTGGCTTTAACTCTTTAATTCCTACGAGTGCCAGAATTCAAGAAAAATCCCAAATTTCATTTTTTTTACTGTAAAACAAATGGCACCATGTAAAAGTACTGCCAAAAAGGTTTTATTTGAATGGTCACACCATAGGATTTCATTGACAGAATCAAAAGTTAGAACTACATTACATGTCTGCACATATATAGTTGACTCTGGGAGTGAAAGAGTTACAGAGGGTGTTGGGTGACTCTCTCAGTCAACACAGTATTTTCCTCTTTTTGGTGTAATGGGATTGGGTTTGGCCAGGATAGCATAAGCTATAATTTTCCATAATCAAGTGATTGACATTGTGGACTTGCAACTACATGTAGCATCACTGAGAGGATCATCGACCTTTCTCATCAGATGAGTTTGAAGCCACCATCCCAGTTACACTGTAACTGGACTTCAAGTGAAATAACAGGGCTCGATACTAACTTTTCAGCTTACTAGCCTAGTGGCTAGTGACAGGTTTGAATTCACTAGCCAAAATATATTTTCACTAGCCAGACTTTCAGGAGGTAGGGTAGGGATTGGGGGGGGGGGGGGGGGGGGGCAATAACATGATCATGTCATACTGGTTAACAACAAAAATCTACGAGACTTGGAAACACATTGATCTTTTAGTTTCTTCTTTAATCTCATACTAACACTTTACAACGTAGAAGATAAGACCAACACCTTACGGATGTACTTACCTGCGGAAAAACGTCGAAAAAATAAGACTACACCTTACGGATGTTCTAACGTACGGAAAAACGTTGAGAAGATAAAACTGACATCTTACGAACGAACAAATGTACGGAAAAACATGGAGAAGATAAAACTAGCATCTTACGAGCGTACTAACGTACGGCCGGAAAAACGTCGAGAAGAAAAAACTAACATCTTACGAACGTACTAACGTACGGAAAAAACTTCGAGAAGATAAGACTGACACCTTACAAATGAACAAACAAACGGAAAAAACGTCGAGAAGGTATGACTAGTAATACCTTCCTTAGGAATGTACGAAAGTACGGAAAACGTCGAGAAGATAAAAATAACACCTTACGAACGTACACTCTGTACTACGGAAGCCGATAAGGGCCAATCCTAAAATAATTTTCAAATCTCGAAAAAAGTTTCAAATCTAAGTAATTTGTTCAAATCCTTGTCCACTATTCTTTTCCAATCCGAAAATATTTTTCCAAATCCGAAAATGTTTTTCCAAATCCGAAAATGTTTTGCAAATCCGAAAATAATTTTCCAAATCCGAAAATCGTTTTCAAATCCCGAAGAGATTTTGAAATCCGAAAATGTTTTCCAAATCTGAAAATAATTTTCCAAATCCGAAAATCGTTTACAAATCCCAAAAAGTTTATCCAATCCAAAAATCGTTTTCAAATCCGAAAATGTTTTTCAAATCTAAAAATAATTTTCCAAATCCGAAAATCGTTTACAAATCCCAAAAAGTTTATCCAATCCGAAAATCATTTTCAAATCCGAAAATATTCTCCAAATCCGAAAATGTTTAACAGCCGGAAAACGTTTTCAAATCGGTCAGTATAAAGCATGAACTGCGGACTGCGGACTACTGACTGCGGACTACGGACTGGGTATAAAACATGGACTAGGGCATAAAACGTGGACTGAGAATCGTGGAATCGGTATAAAATGCACACTGGGTGTAAAATAACGAGGACCGAAGCTGTGAACATAAAATAATGATTTACCTCTGTCGATAAATACGTAGATTTTTAATACGTAGGGGTCGCAGGGTATCTTCTTTACAGCGGTTCATAAATAAAGGCCAAATTTCACAAAATGCTGGTAGACAATTAACTCTGATAAAATGCGCAGCAACACGTTTCTGGCTATTACTGATAATGGCAACGATGTGAAATATTTTCAAATTTGCGAGGCAGTACATTTTGCTGTTCTGTAGTCCAAGGGGCCCGTTTCTCGAAAGTCCCGAGAACTTTTCGGGCCCGGAACTGCAATTTAAAATCAGAATCTATAGAATGGTGAAGTATTGTTTAACCCTCAAACCAGCCCGACTTGTTTTGTCAACTTATAATGTTTTACTGCCTAGCTTTCAAAACCAACAAAATTTTAATCTTTAATGTAAACATTGGCTTTCAGGGCCCGATAACTTTTCGCAAATTTGAAAAATAGTTCATATCGTTGCCATTATCAGTAATATCCAGAAAAGTGTTGCTACGGATTAAATCAGAGTTAATTGTCTACCAGCATTTTGTGAAATATAGACCTTTATTTATGAACCGCTGTAAAGCAGATACCCTGCGAGCAGAGCCTGTAAAGTTTGAACTGGGCTCTGCTCGTAGGGTATAAAGCAGATTAAAAATGAGAAAAATTGCGAGAATTAAGATAATATTTCTGCTTTACTTTATTTGAATTTTTTTTTCAAATATCAAAAGAGAAAACGTTTGTAAAGTAACATGCCGTGACCCCCACGTATTATAAATCACGTATTTATCGACAGAGGTAAATCAATATTTTATGTTCACAGCTTCGGTACTCGTTACTTTACACCCAGTCCGCGTTTTATACCGAGTCCATGATTCTCAGTCCGCGTTTTATACCCAGTCCGTAGTCCGCAGCCCGTAGTCCGTAGTCCGCAGTCCGCAGTCCGCAGTCCGCAATCCGTAGTCCGCAGTCCGTAGTCCGCAGTCCATGTTTTATACTGACCGATTTAAAAACGTTTTCCGGTTGGAAAACATTTTCGGATTTGGATAATATTTTCGGATTTGAAAAAGTTTTAGGGATTTAAAAATGATTTTCGGATTGGATAAACTTTTTGGGATTTGTAAACGATTTTCGGATTTGGAAAATTATTTTCAGATTTGAAAAACATTTTCGGATTTGAAAACGATTTTCAGATTTGGAAAATTATTTTCAGATTTGGAAAACATTTTCGGATTTCAAAAACTCTTCGGGATTTGAAAACGATTTTCGGATTTGGAAAATTATTTTCGGATTTGCAAAACATTTTCGGATTTGGAAAAATATATTCGGATTTGGAAAACATTTTCGGATTTCAAAAACTCTTCGGGATTTGAAAACGATTTTCGGATTTGGAAAATTATTTTCGGATTTGCAAAACATTTTCGGATTTGGAAAAATATATTCGGATTTGGAAAACATTTTCGGATTTCAAAAACTCTTCGGGATTTGAAAACGATTTTCGGATTTGGAAAATTATTTTCGGATTGGAAAAGAATAGTGGACAAGGATTTGAACAAATTATTTAGATTTGAAACTTTTTTCGAGATTTGAAAATTATTTTAGGATTGGCCCTTATCGGCTTCCGTACTGTACCAACGTAGGGGAAAACGTAAGTAAATGTAATGTACGGGCAGGAGGGGGAAGCTTCAATAAGATATAACTGATATCGTACCGAAAATTGTCTGAAGACAAGATTTACGTTGTACGTAACGAAACATGGAGAAACGTAGAACGAACAAGACTGTTACTGTACTAAATGTACTGAACTTCACTACATTAGCACATTTTTCGTAAGAAATAGCCGGAACAAGAATTGAAATAGCCAAGTAGAGATCCCGGTGTTCCGGCTCTAACAAAAACTTGGTCACCCAGAAAAAGAAAATCGGTTTCCAAAAAAAAACTTTATCACTATTTCAAATTATTGGTTAAAGGCATTAAAAATATGATATCTGTGACTGTCTACAGTTTATACAGCTATGTTTCACGGTGTTTGGTCTGTCGATTGGCTTTTGCGATTCATCAGAAATAATTTTTAGTTTGGTTCTGTCCGGTGCTTTACAATTTTCACTAGCCCAAATGGCTAGTGAAAGCAAAAATCCACTAGCCAAAACTGAATTTTTACTAGACTGTAGCTGGCTACCGTTAGTCTCGAGCCCTGGAAATAACTGTTCCATTTTCTATGGATATGCAAGATGTACATGTTGGAACTCTCTTTACCATCCTTTCAACTTCCTCCAATGGTTAAATCTACAAGGTCACTGTTTTCTTGCCTGGCCTCTGATCCATTTTTACTTGCCAAAAATGCTATCCGAGGGTGACCATTCTAAGAGTGGTTTGGCCAATGTTTTCCTTTTGCTAGCTTTACTCACCAGGCTTTTATTTCCTTTTTGCCACTATGCAATAGTCAAAATATTTTTCTAGTACAGTTGAACCTCCACTAACGCACACCTTCTGTAGGTGGACACCCCCCATAAGCAGACACCTCCTGTAGGTGGACACCCCCCATAAACGGACACCTCCTGTAGGTGGACACCTCCTGTAGGCTGACACCTCCTGTAGGTGGACACCTGTAGGTGGACACCTCCTGTAGGCGGACACCTCCTGTAGGAAGACACCTCCTGTAGGCGGTCACCTCCCATAAGAGGACACTTAGTTGTGGTCTAGGCCACATACAAACACTGCATTTTTAACCTTCCATAAACAGACACCTCTCTTAAGCAGATTCTTTCTGATTCCCATGGTGTCTGTTTCTGGGAGGTTTGACTGTATAATTTACAATGCCTTTGGGGAGTGCACAACATACTTTGCTCCTGATAAGGTAGATAGAGGCGCAGTGGTCAGGATCTGAGGGGTAAAATTTCTTACTAGTCTGTGCAAAGACTGCAAAAAAGTTCATGTACAGAACCTAAGCACCAATAGTATCTATTTAGATCCTTGTGCAACCATGTCACTCGCTTTATTGATCACTGCAGACTTTTTCTGACTGTTTGCATGGGCTAGTGTCTTGCAGTTACTGTGCTGCTACTGTTACCGGGGCCACTTAAACTAAACTAACCAATCAGATTACGGGAAACGAAAACTACATTCCAACTAAAATCATTTGAGCCAATCAACGTTCAGAACAAAAAAATCAGCAAAAGATAACTTGTCAAAAGACTACGCAAAGGAAATTAATCTATGGATGAATACCAGCTGTATTCGAGGAGGTTTCTTCCTGCTGCTTTTTATGGTTATGCGAGGGTTGAAAGGGACGCATATTCGAAGCCAGGGAGAAGGAAATAGTGAACAATGCAAAAAGCAGTCGTTGGGCAGTTGCACCACAAACTTAGAGTGAACTTGACGAGTTTCGCCTAGAACAGTCCGCCAGTGTATTTTTAAGTTAACTTCCAATAATTATTATCCATTATACATCGCTAGCCATTAGCTAGCCGTTCAAAAAAATTTTTAGCTGTTCGAACAGCTAATGTTAGTATCTGTTTAGACAAAAACAAACGGTTACGCTCATCTGTTCACAAATGATTAAAAAGATTTCCAGCCATTTCAACGGCTATAAAAAGAGCTCTAGTCTTTTGGCCGGTGACTTAACATATACAGTATAAATCTGATGGTTTCATTGTCCTTAATACATGTAAGGAGTTTTGACTTTAAGACCGAAAAAGACTCCGGTTTTGATTTTAATAATTAGTTTCTTCGCGTCTTTGATTGTTCGCTCAAAATTTTTCGATACCTGTTTTAGCTGTTTACAGCCAGCCGTTCGAAACTTTTCCTCTGCCGTTCATCCGTTCAACTTCATCTGTTCAAAATTTTTCCGTTTATCCGTTCAACTTCATCCGTTCAAAATTGTTCTTCTGCCGTTCAACTTCATCCGTTCAACATTTTTCCTTGTCCGTTCATGGTATTAACGGTTTTAAACAGCTCGGCCATCCATTTTTCATCCGTTCACCAGCTGTGCGTTTTGCCGTTCGAACGGATTTCACGTGAGAGCAGGGCTTTCAATAAGCACCGACGGCCGACGAAAACCGTCAGCTACTTTGCCTGGAGAAGTCAACTATTTTCCCCACCAAATTGAAGAAATATAAGAAAAATTATTTTAAAACTTGTTCATACAGTCGGTTACTCTAATCGAGCGCGCTGCCTACTTCAAATTTTATTGAAACCCCTGGTGAGAGGTCACATTTTGCGCTTTGGGTCATTGTTTTCTCTGTGATGTTGATTGGCTTAAATGATTGTTAGTTGGAATGTATTGTTCGTTTCCTGTAATCCGATTGGTTAGTTTAGTTTAAGTGAAAAATGCTTTACTCTTCTGGGGCAATGTTTTACCATATTACTGATAACATTATTGCAGGATGGTACATAAAAACAGACATGTATCTACTGTAAATTATGTACTTTTTTCATGCATAAAAGTATTAGTACGTTAAGCCACAGTGAATATTTAGAAGTTTTTTCACAGTCAATCAAAACTGAGATTGCAAGGATTAATGTGTGTCATCAAGCATGTTCGATGTCGGCCGCCATATAAGCTTACGTTCTTGTATTTTTAAAAAAACAACACACTACACCACGTTCCTGTAAAGGATCGGATGACATCTCCAAAAATCCTCAATATCTCTATTTCTGTTACTTATCATTCCAAAGGGCATGATATAGAAATGCAGAAAAACGTCCTTTAATATTCCTGACGATTCATACAAGGTTTATATTCGAGGGGATGTTTTGAAAAGCAATTTCTTTCGCGCGAGTACAACCACTGTACTGATCGACCGCCAAACTTATTATTCGACACATATCAACCAAAAATATACATATTTTTCTTACCTCGGGATATTTCCTCAAGTAAGCAAACACCATCTTTTACTTTAGCTGCAAAGGAATTCTCTAAAATGCTTTGAAAAGAGCGAAGTCAGTTCGAGAAAACAAAATGGCGATTGCGTTCGTTCGTCTTCAACTGAACAGAAGGCTAGGCGCCTAAGCTGTTTCGTCACAGAATTGGCCTGGGATCAATATGGCGAAATATTTTGACTGTTCGAGGTAAGAAAACTAAACAAGAAAACTGTTCAAATTACTAAATACGTACAAGACATACTCATTTAAACACTTGTTTATTTAACTGTTGTTTTTACAGCTTCTTGTAAAAGAATTACAAAACCAATGAGTAAAATTTATAAAACAATGCTGGTAAGAATTGGAAGTTAAATCACTTGTGTTTATACCGTGTTAACGTAAGCTTATATTTGTACACTTGCATCTGTGTTGATGTAGCATGTGTATAACCAGGGTTTTACCTTCCATTTTTTGATAGTCGATGGTCACAGACTACCCAGCCATACATTACAATCCTATAAATTTATATGCAGCCATAACTTCAGTTGTTCCAAATTATAACCACTTGTAGTAGAAGAAGATGATTTAACTAATGGCTAGGGTCTTGCAAAAGTTCTATATAACTACTATTAAATTTCAAAACCCTAGCATCTACATGGCTAGAATCACTTTTAGTAATGACAAAAATAAATTAACAACAATACAGTAATTTATTGTTATTACTAGTTATTAAGTTTAACAAAAGAATAGAGCAGTTTTCAATTGAGTATCGAAAGTAATTACACAATTGCTTTGGTTTTGCATTGCTACGCATTGTGATTGGCTAAAAAATCTCGCGCCACTTTCTCGACCAATCAGAAGTAAAACCAAAACCAATCGTGACTTGCTCGCACGCGTTTTCCCGCGCTTGGCGCCGCAGACATGTAATTGCTTCGAGCTCTGATTGGTTCATTGGATTGTTTACTACTGCTGTGATTGGTCAGAGTAATTAATTTGGTTTTGGTTTTACGATACTCAATTGAAAACTGCTCTAATAAATAAGTAATTATTTTGTATTATGATTATTGCCAATCTAAATCCAATCTCTTAGACACAAAATGCACACCGAACAATAATGAGAAGTTGTTATAATATTATAAAATGTACTCTAGCTTGCAACTAATCTGTAACAATCTAAGGCTCTTACTTCGTGTAGAGGACACAAATGACGTAAAACAAAAGGAAACAATGCTTCATCAAAATTCTTTTACCCAAAAACAATGACCGAAAACAATGTTTCCTATTGTTTTACATCGTCTGTGCGGTACACGAAGTAAGACCCCAATCTAAGTGGATTGCTTTTATCATGAAACTTGGTTCTTGAAAATAAATCTAGGCAGACGGGAAAAATCTGCGAATTTTTTTAGTATTGTAGTATTCTTTGACTGAGGTAGAAAAAAATCAATTTTTCCAAACACATGTTAACAACCCCCATGATTTTAATTTCACCTTAAAACTGAACTAAATGTTACCACAATAATTTTTATTCTACAAGACAACAGCAGGTCCATGTGCCTGGTCCACTTTCCGGCCTGTTTTTATGCTTTAAAAAATTGCAATCAATTTTGTGGTTAAAATTCACTTCCTCGCTTTCATATAGGTGCTATTTTTTGAAAATGTTTCCCGGGGAACATGATTCTATAGTTCGCCTGGAGGGTTGTGCCTACAGCCTGTACAAAAACCTGAAGCCCCCATGGACCTGCTTAAATGACATTTAGACATGCTCTCTCAAGTTCTAATTGCTACCGGTACATCCCTGGCCCCAGTTGTTTAAAAGGTAGATACTGTAGCACCGGATAACTCACTAATCCAACGGATAAGTATTAACAAAATTCATTGTGTTATCCACTGGATAGTGATTCATCCAGTGGATAGTGCTATCCACTGGAGTGGATAAATCACCATCCAGTGGATAATAATTAAGTATTACAAAATCCATTGTGTTATCCACTGGATAGTGATTTATCCAGTGGATAGTGCTATCCACTGGATAAATCACCATCCAGTGGATAATAATTAAGTATTACAAAATCCATTGTGTTATCCACCAGATAGTGATTTAATCCGGTTGAGGGGCTTTCCATCTTTTGAACAACCGGATCCAGAACTTTATTGTTATCATTAAAATGATATTAAGAACTCAACTTATTCAGGGCTGTGATTAGTAGCTGGACGCCAGCTATTACGACCAGCAACTACAGTGAAGCAGACTGTCAACTCACAGTTTGGAAATGACAAAAGGACAATTAACATTGAGTATATCACAGGCTATTTTCCTTGTATAGCCAGCAATCTTTGAGCTTAATGGCAGCCCTGCTTATTTTGTGCTATTTTAATAATTAGTTACATGTAAAGTTAAATTGTAAATTTTCAAACCCAAACTGTAAAGTCTTTTTTTCCGTCCACATTTTCATTCCATCATGGTTGTTTGGAAGCTTGACTGTTCACTCTGATTTTTTAGTCCCAGATGGTCTGGTATTCTGAAGCTTTGAGTAGTCAGTATGGCTATAAAGCTGTCGGCAAAATTCAATCACAATAATATATTGTTAATTTAATTGTTAAAATGTATTAGTTTAAGTTAAGAGCAGTTTTCAATTGAGTGTAGTTGCAGTTGCTTTGTTTTGTTTTTTTTTTTACTGTTTTTGCTACATTGCTACACTTTGTGATTGGCTATAAAAGATCTTGCACCACTTGAATCTCAACCAATCTGAGAAGTAAAACCAAAACCAATCGCAACTTGCCTACATGCGTTTTCCCAGACTTGATGCCAACAACACATACATATAATATTATACACATATATTTTGCTACAAGTTCAGATTGGTTCATTGGATAATGTCTTTAAATGTGCTGTGATTGGCCAGTGATTACTCTAGTTTTGGTTTTACGACACCCAATATTATTGAAATCTGCGCTATAACAGTGTCATCATTACAGTATAATGAGGGGGACATTTAACAACTATTCACCGAAGTGGAGATAGGTAGTGGTGGATATTTACCGAGCCGTGAAGCGGCGAGGTAAATATCCACCGCTACCCACCTACACTGAGGTGAATAGTTGTTTTAGTATACTGAAACAGTGAGATAATATAACGAAAATGATGCTTTTTAACTCATTTATTCCTGTCAACGATTACAATTTTCGCGCGCAAATTGCTGGGAGGTGAATAGCACTTGCTATTCCGAGTTTCAGTAGCCAATCAGAGCGCACCAACAATGCTATCCACTGTTTCAGTATATACTAATAGGGGATACCCACTACTGCAATGCCGTGGGAAAAAAATGGCAAACACCGCAATACCGTGTTAAAAATCAACAAGATACCAATACCACATTTTATACATGTAACCTGTCAAATAAGTTCAAATTCCCAGTGCAAAGATCGCAAAGGACAGATTAGGTAGCGGAGATGGCTTTTTATTGGATGCTAAAACAAATTTGCAGATTGACCAGATTAACTGACATTACAAGGGTTTACAAGGACTGTGAGCAATCATTTACCATCATGGGTCCTTATTCTTAGACAGGAAGGACTCAGGAGTGGAACCGCAATACCGTGAAGTAGTTAGTTTTACCGAATATTGTCAAATGAAATATTAAACAGTAAAAAACCATATACCGCAGGAATCGACAAAACCGCAATAAAAAAAAATCCCCACGTTAAAATCGAAATTACCGAAATACAGCACGGAAAAAAAAACAGTAAACCCCAATGTCCCACTCTATAATGATTATAAGATCATCTTACTCCTGACCATTTCTTTTCCAAATTAAGTCAAAGTTTTGAATCTCGCATACTGGATAAAATCATAAAGTGCCATACTTCAAAAGAAAAGCTACTGATTATAACAATATCATACTTTTATGGAGTACTGTATTTTTACAAATAAACAAAACTTGGATTTTTATAGTTTTGAGCTTGCACATAATTGGGCTGTCTAATTGAGAATTAATATTAAGTGACTTAGTGCATGTATAAATTAAGGGCCTATGTCAAATTTTGACATACAGTAATTTTTGTTAACTCACAAATTGTGCTTTGTTTTGATTAACATTAGCTGGAGTAAAAGAGATTCAGTTAGACCAAAATATCCCACATCTTAATTTGCAAAACAAAATTTTTTGACAAGCAGTCAGTCATATGGGGGAAGTGCTTAGTGACCAAAATGTATTTTGTTTCATAATTTTGGTGAAAATACACATCTGGATCTTTTGGCCTGATTGGCCTTCTTTTACCTTAGCTTGACATTACTTTAGCAAGAGCAGGTGCTATCTCGGGTCAAACACCACAATAATATATATTTTATTTGTGAGTAAAAAAAAAAATAAAACTGGACATACACCCTTTATGCACTGAGGCCTTCAATAAATTATTGTTAGTATTAATTATTTGCTTACCTTCACTTGTTCATCAGCCTTGATGTTCAGCCAGGGTTGTGGGTTATTTTTTCTGTCCCAGCTACAAAACAACATAAAAAAACTGGGCTTGCTCTTGGGTTACATATAATAAGACTAGTGAATTAACCAACGCTGGCAACATCACCCACAACTGCATGGCATGCAACTTTTGCTCCAAGGGGTACTGCTATATAGAACCGATGGGCATGAATGTTGGAAATTTTTCAATAAACCCCTTAAAAGCTGCCTCAATCTAGTTTTGTAGGTGTGGCTCAATTTTCACCCCTTAGAATACCTGAATATTATTGAAAACAACCCAAGTCATATTCTGCCATATTTTTTTTGTCAAATTAGATCCTGAATGGCACAGCGATAATTATAATGGCAGTCATTTTAGCAGAGATGCCAACTCTCCCGGATTATCCAGGAGTCTCCCGGATACGGAACGAATCTCCCGGTCTCCTGTACGGGTCACTAAATCTCCCGGATAAAAGCGACTTTGGATCATTTCTCTACAATAGGCTAAGATTTTAACCCAAATTTTCCCAAAAACCAAAAACAAATGCAGTCTTTCATCATATTTTAACTTCCCAAATGCTTTTCGGGTCTTAGGAATGCTGTTTTCCGGACCCCCCTACATGCTCACGACCAAAAACGATTCACGATTCGATTCACGCCTTCGGCGCGAAAACATTTCACCCTCAGAATTTACCTTCGGAATTAACCCTCAGAAAAAACTCCCTATTTTCAATCTCCAGAGGTTGGCATCTCTGTTTTAGATTATAGTACCCTAAGTGGTACCAAGCTACAAATTTTGCCGCCTGAAAGGTACAATGATCACCCATATGATTTTTATATGGGAGTCCTCCCCTGGCGTTTGGTATTTGATGTAGGCATGTGATGGAACAATAATTTTCTGCAACTTTTTATGCAACATAAAATTTGCTGATATGACTGATTGATTGGCTCAAAGAAAGGAAATGAATTTGGTTGGAAGAGTTGGGCTGAGGTACAGTTAGCTAAAAGCAGGCCAGAATGGAGATCTTTTGTTTGAGCCCAATGCGACACTTGGTGCGAACAGGAGCAATGCATGAATGAATGAATTGCATGGTTTAAGGTGAAAATCATTTCACAATGTCACTTGTGGCAAACATAATGGTAGCATGCTGCACGGGGTTATGTTGAAGGAACAGAACAGGATTCTGCTTCAAAGTTTGTTGGTCCTGATACCTTGCATATGCAACAAAAATGGTGCATTGTGTAATAGACATTGCATCACCATGATTTTTATTGTACAATGCATTCAAATGCTGCTATTTTTATTTGGGTAACAAAAACGTGTAATATCAATTCTCGAAAATAATGCTGTTCCAAGTATTCAAAAATTATGAATTTTACTGGGGAATTAAGTCATATATTTTCAAATTTCATTGATATGCAAACATTTCGCTTGGGTGTCCTGTAGCGTGACGAACTTGCGTCACGGAAATTGAAAACAAACATTGCAGTAGCGCACGTGCGTTTCGACACGTGTAGTAAAGTTACGATTTCCCGTCGCATTTTGCCGGTAAAACAACTCCTATTTTACTTAACTTGACTACAGCTATTTATTAAAGTATTTTATAAAACGTTGAAGACAAAAATTCTAAACTGGGATGTTTCCGTTTCAGTCGCGTCATGGCGGTCTTGAATGAATACGTGAGAGCTCGTGTCAACAATCACGCTCCAACCCTAAATTAACGCGATGATTGTGCATAATAAATAAATATTACTCAAAGCTGTAATCCTTTTTAGGGAAACAACGCGGAAAATGTAAGGAGGAAATCAAAAAATATTGCGCAATGGAAACCATTCCATCACGTGCAGAAGTCTCGAAAACAGAGATCGTGACTCCTAAATTTATCGATATTGGAAACTATACTATGAATAGTGAATGTAGTATATAAACAACGTACCTTGCGTCGGGATTTTTTATAGCTTGCCTGATAGTGAAGGTAATACCTCCGATACATGCTGTTCCTACGATCACAATAAGGGGAGCGATCTAAAAGAAATTGGGATCGAAGTAATAAGCTTATATAAGCCTTTGGAGTCAATTAACATGTAATGTAGTTCCGAACTTTTGAGTCTGTGGACGAAATCCTATGTTGTTCATTCAAATAAAACCTCTTCAGCAGTTATTTTGCATAGTATCATTTGTTTTTCAATATTTTATAAAATGAAATTTGGAATTTTTCTTGAATATTATTTTTGGCACTCATCTTGGGATTTAAAGGCTTAAGCTTATCAGATTTTATCAGTAAAGTGAAGAAATTATCTCGCGTTTCTAGTACTGTCCAATCTTGCAAATTTTTTAAATAGGAAACAAACAGCTTTGCGAGAAATTCAACTGCTATAACAGAAATTATAAAACGGTAACGTAAACTGCATTTTAAAATGAATTCACATTTCATAGATGACTCAAAATGTTTCTATGTTTCAAAGTTTCAAAGAATGACATGTCTCTTTATCACTGCGGGTGGCCAGTCGAGCATTTCAAAGCTACATGCTGCGTAAACGAATTAACAGTGATAGTATTTTGCAGCTGAACTAAACCGACTATAAATTAGATTGATGTTCAGACTTGTACACATTCATTACAAAAATTGAGGCTTTTGTGCTGCATAAAATTAAGTCTAGCCAGAACAGCTGAAATGTCTGGTCCGATATTATTGAATTCGTAGGTACTACTTAAAATTCTGAAAATTCATTTCGCTTTTGCATGACAGCACCTGATGGGTTTAAGATAAATTTGACCTATTTTTGTCAATCCCTAAAAGAAAAGGTTTGCAAAGTTTTAAATTAAGAACAATAGTAAATATAAGAAAACATTGCTTAATAGTTTGCTTGGGCCGGTCACGTGAATAAAATGATTTTCCGCATTTTTCTTTGGGTTGACACGAATTAAAGATTCAAAATAATTGTCATTTTCAGTTCTCTACCAAATGACCTATTTTTTTCCTGTCGGTCGGTTTCATGCACGAAATAACTTTTTAAATTAAAAAAGAATTTACAAGATGGTTAAAAATAACAGTGAAAATTGTCAGGTTCTCTTGAGAAAAACGAAAAACATCCAAATATCATCTTGTTTTCTGGTTTCTGGCAAACGCAGGTTTAAAATAACAGCTCGTGCCGGACTGCACGAGTTGATGTAAAACTTTTAGAACGGCAAAAAAAAATGCACCTTACCTCTGGTGTTTTTCTGATAAAAGCCAAAACCATTTTTCTTGATAATTTGAACGCGTTAAAGCGCCTTGATTTGCTAGAAGATTATGTTATATGAATTCACAAGGAGCACCCGCTAAAAATGAACCAAGCCTCTTCTAATCTTCCTCTGTTCTTGGAAGAGTGGGAAGTAAACAGAGTTTATAGTGCTTGTGACAGGTGTGACGTCACCTCCTCCCTCGCTGAAGCACCACGCATGACGTCATTAGTTTCCTCATTACCAGGCATCCTCGTTCCCTGAAAAAAATTAGGTCCCTGGGAACGACGTTGATAACCATGCAAGATGGCGGCCGTCAGGCTTGTGCTCGCGGGTTACACCAGATCAAAGGTTAGTTTGTCGTTTGTTTGGGAATCTAAATACATAGTATGTAAGTCCAGGAGCTTCTTAATCTAAAAATACTTGAATTGAAGTTTTAGAATACCTTCATATTCAGAGGCACCCAACATACCAAAAGGTCTGTACGTACCTGTACAGTATGTGGACCCTGGTCCGGCACTAAACAACATAATTTCGTATATCTTACCTGAATCGATACTTCATGAGCTAAAATTTTGCCTGGAGATAGCTTTTATGGTTCTTTGTTACATCTCAACCTAAAAACCTCCTTCCTCAAATACTTTTCTCGTAATTCGAAAAATAGTCCGGCACCAACCTCGTTGGAAGAAGAGAGACACTGGGAACGAGGTTGAGTCCGGCACTCGCATACACAAAAAGTAACCCTTATAAAATGCCGATAATTTCGCAAGAGTTGACAAGAGAAAGTATTTTTAATAGTATTTTAATTTACTGATTTGTATTATTCCTGATATATTTATGCTGAATTTTCTTGGGAAGGCATTCTGAAAATTTTGCAGGCGCTCAAGACATATCAGCCAAAACAGTCCATTTCCAAGTAAAGCCGTTTTTCCCGCTCTTCTCTTTTTGTAACCTCTTCAGCAAAATGTTAGAGATTGGTATACGCCTAAAGCGTTACTAAAATATCATTTTCAACTAAATAACAAAAATATTCATTGTAGTTACAGTGTAATAAAAAATTATATTTAACTTCCAGGTCAACTTCAGATTAAGAAAAATTGTCAATAAGCACATTTAAATTTCCCAAGCGACATTAGTGCCGGACCAGGGGCCCCCAAGTGAGAGTTGTTGACAATTTTCAATTGACAATAAGACGAAACATTCAAACGCTACAGCGAATTCATTTTCATCTGATAGAAAACGTATTCTTTTGGACTATATTCGACAAAAAACGTAGGTTTACTATTGCGTTTTAGTTAACTATTTATTTGCATAATAAATATAGCTATGCTGTTTACAGACCCTTGAAATGGAAAGCATGAAAAAAGACAAACAGACTTCCCTGTCAACAAACTGGAATTTCGCGCCTTCTGCAACAGCAGGAAAGTCAAAAATAGCTTGTGTTAAAGAAGACTAATCGATAAATCATTGGGCACTTTTATTTTTTGTCGTATTTTATTTACTGAAGCAGGGCTTTCAATAAGCACCGACGGCCGACGAAAACCGTCGGCTACTTTGCCTGGAGAAGTCAACTATTTCCCCCACCAAACTGAAGAAATATAAGAAAATATATTTTAAAACTTGTTGATACAGTCGGTTACTGTACTCAAACGCACTCCTACTTCAAATTTTATTGAAACCCCTGCTGAAGAAAAAATACATCATGTTCATGCAAGTGCCGGTCCAGGGTCCACATACTGTACTGAAAAGAACCCAGGTCTATATAAAAGCCCCTGTCTCTCTCTACATGTATGCCATAAAAGTCCTTCCAGTTATACTGAGTTATAGGACCGCCAGTTTGGTGACATCAATTATTAGCTCTTTTGCCAGGGGTTACTCTAGGTGATTATAAAAAGTGACGAGAAGGTACAAATATTGTTATTTCAGGTTCAAGTGAACTCGTGTTCTTCCCACTAAAAGGGGGGAGGGGGAGTATTCACCTGAAATTTTGCAACAATATAGAATTCATTATTCTCTGGAATAATTGAAGGGGTGAGTAAAATAAAGCCCTAAATGACTTCTGATCAACTGCTAGATTCTCCTTTCAGTTTGTCTTGTATATGCTCTTGTAACAAAGGGAGAATTTGGCTTCAGATGAGGAGTTACTTAGGGCCTTATTCCAAATAATGTTTGGAATAAGGCCCTAAGTAACTCCTGATCTATAGTCAAATTCTCCCTTTGTTACATGAACATATACAAGACAAACTGAAAGGAGAATCTAGCAGTTGATCAGAAGTCACTTACCCCTTCAATTTTATTTTTGTTTTTCATATTTTAGTCTTTAAAGTCTTGTTAAGCCATCACATTTGAATCCAAAAACAAAAAATATTTTTTGCTCTTTGTACCATATATCCCGCTGTAAACAGCTCTCTTGAATCCAGAAAATACAGAAAAGGCTGTATGATGTAATAATGTTGGCAATCAGCGGCGAATCTACCTGTTTACATGTACACACATGCGTACCTGAAAAAGTCGAAAAAATAAGTAAAAATTAAAAAAGTATACGACCTAGTTAAAAATTTATGTGAAGATTTGGTGATTGTGCATACCTCTGAAAAAGTCCTGGCTACGCCCATGGCAATGCATAATCATTACGCATTGCTGCAAACTGCAAAACTTCTTATTGCATGTCATGTACTGTACTGTACATGGTAACGGATTGTGTCTCAGGCCCCTAGGGAAAATCTAAACTGGCAAATGTCCAACCAATTTTGTAAAACATCAGTCAAAATGGAGTTTTGAAAGGATACATGCACATGTTCTTCCAAGTAAGAAAAGTTATTTCCAGCACTGTAAGATCTTAGATGCTCACGACAAAGCCAAGGTTTGGCTCTCTCCCCTGCCAAGAACAAAGATAGGTGTGTGAAGATAGCCTGGTAAACTTGGGCCACTGAAATATTAAGTACGGTTACATGTGGCACTTTTACCATGGTAAATGACCCTTTCACCACAGGAAACTGCATTGATTTTTAGTGAGTGTGACCGACATTTCCCGAGGTAAATTTCTTGTGGTAAGTATCCCTGGATACAAAAAAAGATGACACAAAACGCCCATAACATTTAACGTGGTAAGTTGCAATGGTGTTTTAATGCCTAAGGTACAAGAGCCAATCACGATGCTCCGTTTGACATCAACAGATAAACGTAAAGGAAAAGTGATTCTCTGAATTGCATGACATTTTTTTACCTGGCAAATCACAAATCACGTGTAACTGCTGGTTAACACGGTATACTAAACTCGAGTGATGTGGAGCACTCCGCGGGATGTTCAACCATGGGAAATGCCATTTAACGTGATGTGTGTAACTGCACCTACACTGTATTGTATTATGTAGTGGGCTAGGTAGATTTTTCAAGGTCACTAGTCTGGCAGCTGGTGAATCACCTGAACTGATATCGAAACTTTGCTTTTTTGTACTAATGTCAAGAGACGTTTTGCCACAGGTCTGCAGTCTTCCAACTGTCTTCAGAGCCCATGATTCCATCGTCGCATCCATTTTGGTCATACAAACAAGACCTAAAATGAGTAAAACATCGCCCTTTCCTAAAAGAAGCAACCCAATGAAAAAGCAGCGTGAAGATGTCAGTAAATCAGTGCCGGGAATATCCAAAATGAACAAAGAGAGACCAATGGACCGGCCCATGTTTATTGATAGTCCAGGTATCAGGTGTTGTTTTAAATTTCTTGTAGAAATGTTTTTTTTTTCGTTTCAAGACAAATGGTTGGCTTAGTTCAGTGTCACATCAGACATATAAGCAGATTTTTACCTCCCACCCGCGGTTAACATGGTGCAGAATCGCTGGAACCAACCCCCCCCCCCCCCCCCCCCCCCTCAGGTATTTTTGCAGTGTTACGATATTTTAACCTCCAAAGGTAACCCTTGTACACCCAAGGGTTAAGTTGTGGAGTGGGAACATGCTGCCCTCTCATCAGTGATATCACATACCGGTAATGTAAATGCTCTATTAACCCCTCCTGTTGCGTTCCCCAACCCTGATGAATTGCAAGCCTGGTAAATGCCATTACAACCAAGTGCCACAATTCTCGACACCTCTCTGTTACAAACACTTGATGGCTTTGTCCCAATTGGTGTCTGTATTAGAGAGGTATTCAATTACCGGTATATTTTGTAATTCTTTTCAGGAATGATATTCAGCGACTATCTACCAATTAGAAGATTCTTCATTTTAACACCATCAGTGAGTACAAACATTTACTGACAAATATAAATGTTATCATGCTTCCATGCCAATAAGTCAAAGAATTTAAATTTAAGTGTATAGACATTTTAGTTACTGATTGTTATAAAGTGAAACAAAGTCAAAGAGGGTACAGGCCTGTGAGTTATAGACTAACTGCAAGCTATTTTGCAAGACAATTATAGTAAATTTTCCTGGAATACAGCTGATTTCACCACAGGGAGCAGAGGAGCCAAATTTGACCTTTACGCATTCGATCTTCGATCTGTTGTTTACGAGTCTGTTTTTCACCCCAGCAAGACCCCAAGCGTAATTGGAGCTTTCCGTTGGGTAACCGCAGATTGCTGACTGTGGGCGCCACAAAATCATTACGCAGCAATAAGAGAGGCAAGGGAGGAAACAGATTTGAGCCTACTTTTTGATCCCTGATTACTCGCTTTTGATTCTATAAAAAGTTCTGATTTTCGGAATATAGCTTTATATGGACAGTCTCTGGACAGCTTTTCAACAATTTTTCAACAATGAAGAGATCCATTAAACACTCCTTTCGGTGATCGCTCTTTATGGCGTTTAAAGTTGACTTTCGTAGGATGTGGACCACAACATACTGGTGATGGAAATACGTCATGCGAGAGGTGTGCGCATGACCGGAAGCCTTTGGCATGAGTTTATTCATCTAAACATGTTAGCGTCTTTTCCACGAAAACATGCGATCTTTTCCGGAATATCATCGATCAGTGCCATTCGGTGATTGTTTTTGTCCACTAGGTGAATATTGTGAATAATGTGAATATTGTAAAGGTCTGCGAAGGAAACAGGCAAGCTCGATAAAATGTAAGGACGTGGTGGAATTCAAATCCTTGTGGAATCAAGGCACGTCTGATCCCGGGTGTCTGATGCAACGTGAGAAGTTTTCACGCCTCTTGTGGTCCATGCTCTTGTGGTCCATCTAAGCTTTTAATGTCAAGCTGATTGAAACTTCTGTTAAAACCCATATGATTGTTTAGGCTAAGCTATATATAGATGAATTCAGGGCCACTTCTCAGTTTGTGACTAGCACTGTATACGTTCTGAGTTTCTTCGCATGCAATGAGCTTCACTAGACGACATTATAAGATTTTCCTCATTCGCAACGCGTTTCATTTTAAATCTTCCTCCGCTCCGATCAGCTGCCGTGTTGTTTTTGAATTTTGAACGGTTGGCGTAACTTCCGTTTTATTGACGGCATGTCACTTTCGGAGTTTTTACTTCCGTCACCAGTATGTTGCGGTCCACATCCAATGAATCACGTGGTACTATGTTTCTTCCCTTGTCTCTTTTTCTTCTTGGCACTTCATGCCTCGCTCGGAAAGCTTACGCTTTCTGGAAAGCGCCGATTACGCTTAGGATCCCGCTGGGGGAAAAACTCGAAAACAACAGATCGAATAACGCAAGACACAGCGCGCATAGAAAGCTCAAAGATCGAACGCGTATTAGGTCAAATTTGGCTCCTCTGCTCCCTGTGTTTTCACTGCAGTCAGTGAAGACCCAAGTTTTAAAAACATATGATTCATCCGTCATGGTCCATTCATGATCAGACAATAACTCTGTGAACTCAGTTTATGTGTGAATTAATTGTTGTGAAGGAAATTCACACATAAACTGAGTTCACAGAGTTACTGTGTGAGGCGCCTTACTGTGAACACGTAACAACCTTTGGGTAGTATTAATTTATGTTAATCAATGCATGTAATTAATGGCACACAGTCATTGGCCGCCCTGATCTGCTGACGTCATCAGTATGTGTGCTCGAAGGTTACTCAGTTGTTGGACCATCTCCTAGCGTTAGGCTTTGACACCCAACCCTCCCACCCTTAAGGGGGAAAGGGGGTCACTCTTCGGTTAGTTGTTTGTTTCATGTTCATCATTTGTCAATAAATTTGTTGAACCCCATCTTGGTGTGATAGTAATTTTGACAAGTTTGCACGGTATCACCAACTAATTCTTATCATCATTTTCGTAACTGCGGATACGTGTGAAGCAATAGAGTGAATAATATCTTTGTATGTGTATTTTGTAACTGACTTTACACTCCTGTGATAAACAGGAAGCTACGGAATTACATTCCATTGTGCTCAACTTTGTGAGGAGGCATGCAGCATATCAATTGAATTTGCACTCTCTTATTGGCTAACTTATCGCACTGCGATACTGTTTTCCTGAAAATAAAATTTTTTTTTTTAAACATATGACTCGCCAGTTATGATTTGGCTACCACGATTCATGTGTCATGATTTACCAGTAGTGATTTCCCCATCATGATTTGCCCATTGTCAGAAAATGGTGAAGGAAATCCACAGATCTTGTGCTCTGTGGATGTTTCTAGTTCAGGAAGTAAGTATTTACTCTTTGAGCTCATTTTATGGGCAACGTACGTTGTTTCATCATAAGATAATCATCAGTGGCCATTTTTACACTAGAGACGCATTATCCATCCAGACGGATAATGTATCTGTCATGTTATACGTCTAGTGTAAAGACGGGACAAACAACAAGACAAACTATGGGAGAGGAACAATTTGAGACATTGCACGTGGCCACTAATAAAAAGGAATGAGTACTAGAGTTTTTTGGCGGCAAAATTCAAGATGGCGGCCGTGTTGGTCTCATTTTTTACCGTTGTTCGTCTGTTGCCTGTCTTTATACACACAGATGCATTATGCATCTAGACAAACTATCTTTCATAATGCATCTTGATTGACACACTACGAA
The DNA here is from genome assembly GCA_024195265.1 of Dendrophyllia cribrosa. Classification (NCBI taxonomy): domain Eukaryota; kingdom Metazoa; phylum Cnidaria; class Anthozoa; order Scleractinia; family Dendrophylliidae; genus Dendrophyllia; species Dendrophyllia cribrosa. The sequence goes on along the minus strand of JAJLRJ010000007.1, from coordinate 37,000,079 downwards.
AGATAGTTTGTCGGGACGCATAATGCATCTTGTGCTCGTCTTTATACTTGAGATGCATAACCAGACGAACTACAAATTTTATGTTTGCCCAGGTTCATCCAGACGGATAATGCGTCTCAAATATAAAACGGCCAATGATGGGACGTGAATCATAGCCACTGAGCAAATCATGTTTGAAAAACTCAGTTCTGTACACTGCAGTGAAATTGGCCAGAATATAAGTTGTACATACTTTTAAATCTACAATGTAAAAATACATGTACCAACAATCTGACAATCTGAAAAGCTAGTTTGAGTCAATTATAATTTATTTGCCTGTTGTAAACTAACAGTGGTATCAATTTTTGCAACCCATTGTAAAGAGATTAGACCATTAAATGTAATTATTTAATACTATCTTCAATAATTTGTTGTTTTGATTATTTTTGCCTCTTTAGCAGTGACATTTGGGTCAGGTGAAATCACTCTCAGTAACAACACTTGTTTCTTAATTCACTTCAATCTGTTGTTATTGTTTTAGGGTATAAAGGAGAGGTGGAATGCTTTCAAAAATGGTTTATGGACTATATACAGGTAAAAAACAAAATATTACAGTTACAATATTATTACAGTTGTACAGTGAAAACCACCCACAAGTGGACATTGGAATAATGCTGCATTAAATAGACTAGATCAAAAGCAGACTGTTTACTTTCAATCTTCATCTCCTCAACTGCCTGCTAAAGGGAGGGTTGTTTACAAGAACTGCTTATGTGGACATCTGCTTTCAAACACATTTTATGGAACAGCATATTAAAATGCATAGGAATTTTTCGAGATGAATTGCAGTTCAATTACCCAGTCATCAGGTAAACAATAGTAAGAGTATTTTTTAAAATCTAAAACAAAAGGTTTTAGCAAAAATTGTCCAAAACATCACTTTAGTTGTTAACTATGCAACATTCTTTCCTGGAACCTTCCAATAATTTAAGGAATGAGGGTACATACATGGACAACCACATGTCAAATGTTGACATTTTTCACTTATAAATATTACTACCTTGCTAAAATAATGACTGCTTCATATTCAGCCCAAAAATCCTAGCGATATATATTTTTTGAATTGTTCACTCTATAAACAAAATACATTAAGGGTAATGAGCATCTTCTTGTTTACAACTCTTTCACCCTTTTGTGGCCAAGTTTCTTCAAATTTTATTCTCTTCATAGCCAAATTAATATTTTATTTCCCAAATCGCATAAGGCGACTTGGTTGCCTGTGGCCACGAAAGCCAAACAGTTTTTTATAGATGACTTTTATGTGGGATCTTTTGGTCTGAAAGTACCAATATTTAAGCAACAGCAACAGAACGCTTGTTTGGCTAAAAAATGATTTGTGAGTGAATTAAATTGCCAACATTGGTTATCCCCTCTGCCCTTCAATTATTACTTTTATTAATTGCCTGTTTGAGAAAAATACAATTTGATCTTTTAACCCTTCTCTATTTTATGTTATATTCCAGCCTTGTCCATGTCAGAAAGCATTGTAAGCCATTCAAGTTAAAAGAATTTGCCAAACAAGCTCAAGAAATATACATTGATGTGAACAGATCTCTCTCCAGGTGTGTGAAATGACTGCTATTTAAATATAATAGATAAGATAAGTTTGTCTCCTCAAATGGGATTTGGATTGATATTTATGTACTTAATAAAACATGGCTTATTAGTCAAATCAAAGATGAAGTCAATCAGGGGCATACACCCCCTGTTTGCAGAAGGGGGAGGGTTATCTTGTCCAAAATCAGTCACTCAAGACATTTCATTTACACAGGCATTCAAAATGCATGTACATGTCATGTTCAGGAAAGAAAATTTCTTGAATTGAAGTGACAACTCGTAAAATAGCACCAACTTTCATTTTTTTCATTTTCACATTGAAATAGTGTTCTGCTTTCTATTTTTGTTTTGTACTCAAAAGGGGTGAGGGGGCTTGAACCCTCCCCTGGGAATGCCCTTGTTAATATCTAGCAATGTTAGATTTTGTTGAGTGGGGGGGGGGGGGGGGGGGGGGGGGGATCAGAGCATGCCCCGAAAAGCCCTAAGAGCCCGGGAGGTACTCTCGTATATATATACTGTAAGCTATATGATATGGGTATGTGTCGAGTTTTGAAGGCAATAAATCACAGTTATGGGTTGAATACAACAACGAAACTTTAATGCAGAGTAAGCGATTTGAGCTGTACAAAGGTCTGAGTTGCACGAGGCACCGCTAGTCACGTCACAGTATGTGTCGCTGTGAAGGATATGTTTTCAAATCCATTAGTCTGGGATAGAGTATAGATATCAGAGAGTTTTGGTCAAGAATAAGGTATCATTCACCAGCAAACTGGTCAGTGGTATAAATATGGAGTTTCTGAAAAATATACAGTCTGACCAGTATAGGGTATCAGACTCCCAAACATGTACAGAGTACCCCCCCCCCCCCCCCCCCCCCCCCCTCCGCTCCATGGCCCTTAGAGTGAAGAGAGAACAACAACAAAGTCATCCATAAACACAAATATAAACACCAAGATCGGGCATTGCTTGTGGATGAGGACATTACTGAGCCCTGACCCACAACACTGCGAAAAATAATTGATGGAAACATCATTGCCATCTCCAAAACTTAACTAATGTCCTCCTCTTTTTGGGGGTCCGTGATAAGAATAAAACTAACCTTAACAATGATTGTTTCATTGTCGATTTTTTTCTTTTTATAGTAAAGATAAACAAAAACTGCAGGATCTTGCTACAAGTTCAGTATACCTGGTAAGCTGGATAATATTATAAAATAATAAAATCAATGGCCATAGCAAAATACCGCTCCTGAAAGTTTTATCTGCAAACTAATGTAAGAAATGTGAAACAAAAATTACCCCCAAAACCATTTTCATTGTCAACTTAAAATATAAACAAAAGCGAGAAAATGATATTATAACACAAGGTAAATGGAATATTTCAGAATATTTCAGAACCGTTTTTAATTTGGTTAATTAATATTTCATCCACAAAATCAACAGTGATAAAGACTTATGTAATCTGAGCCCCTATACAAAGCTTTGATGCATGTTTACACAATGATTAATCATTATGACCATTTTGTTGCATGCATGTCAGCCCAACAATAACAATATTTTGTTCTTGTTTTTATTTCTTCAGTCACTCAGGAATCTGTACTTTTCTCCAGACAAAAATCTCCACTGGCGCTATGTGTCGACTGTAACAAGACCCAAGGTAGTGCATGTTAGAGCAAACCCTGTTGAGAACAAAACCAATTTGTTTGCTCAAATTACTGTCAGAATCCATTCAAAACAGGTAAGAAAACATGTGAGGGGACATACACTTTCTATTCTCTTTCCTCATTGACAAAGGACATCTGCGGAATTCCGTCCTTAAACTTGTTCGAGTGTCATGTCATTTCTCCAGGATTCAGGGACCATGCTCTGATTGGATGCTTCATAATATTGCTATTTAACAACAATTATTATTAACCACGGTGGAGAAGAAAAGTGGTGGTTATTTGCCTAGCCGTGACGCAATGCGAGAAGGTAAACATCCACCAAGGCAAGTCAAAATTGCCACTTACTAATAATGTTGCAAAAAAAATTCAGATGTGATTGGCTTTGAAACCTCATGCCACTTTCTCAACCAATCATAAGAAAAACCAAAACCAATCGTGACTTACTCGCAGGGGCACCGCGGCAGAACGTTTGCGCATGCGTAAACTTCAAGCACTTCCGGTCCGTTAAACTACCAGTCAACATCGATGCGAACAGCATAAAACAACACTTCTGCATGAACCAACAGACCTAGATTTTCTAGATGCAATGATGAAAGGACCAAAACCGAAGAAAATTATGGTACGTACACGATCGGTTCTTGCATGAATACATTTCGAGATGGAGTGAAGACTTGTTTTTTGTGAAAAAATGCGATGCAAAAATTATTTGTTCATATTTCGTTGTTGGTGCAAACACCAAACCCCTTGGTGCAAACGCTTGAAACTTGAACGATTAAAAAACTTTTCAACGAAACAAACTTTTTCTCTACCTTTGTTTTATAACTCTTACTTTTTGGTTTAAAACTTCGCGGTACGGGAGTTTTATGTTGTTTATGCTGTAGTTCATTATTTATTTCAGGTAATTTTTGTTTTTCCTTTGTTTCAAATTCATTAGCGTATATTACCATACCCAAAAACAATGGAAAAATAAAAATTACCTGAAATAAAAAAATTAACTACAACATTTACATGGAATTACAGTATGTCACCGGAAATGCGTAATTCACCGGATGCTCAGTTTTCTACTCATGCGCAGTGCGTTCTGCCGTGGTGCCACTCGCAGGCATTTTCCCGCGCTTAGCAGTAGCTACACGCGTCTGCTTCGATTTCTGATTGGTTCATTGGATTGTCCGCATCTGTTGTGATTGGTCAGAGTGATTTCTTTGGTTTTGGTTTTAGAGCGTTTTTCAATTGAGTATCGAAAGTAATCTCGCAATTGCTTTGGTTTTGCATTGCAATGCTTTGTGATTGGCTAAAAAATCTCGCGCCACTTTCTCGACCAATCAGAAGTAAAACCAGAACCAATCGTGACTTGCTCGCACGTGTTTTCCCGCGCTTGGCGCCGGCCACATGTATTTTCTTCGAGCTCTGATTGGTTCATTGGATTGTTTACGACTGCTGTGATTGGTCAGAGTAATTACTTTGGTTTTGGTTTTACGACACTCAAATGAAAACCGCTCTATGAGGCTCAATTGAGCACTGCTCTTATACTAATCAAAGCAAAGAAAGCTGAATGATTACTTAACTGTGGTTTGTTTTTTCATTGTAAGGTCATGGCTGTAAAAGATACGCATGGACGACACATAAAAGGGAGCGATAAAGAAGTCAGAGAAGTCATTGACTATGTAGTGTTTGAACGACACCTGAGTAACAAATACGGCAAGTGGAGAGTGTGTGGAAAGCTATTTCCACGATTGCCACAAAGATCGAACAGTTTGCAACCACAGCTCACTGGCAGGGATGTTCCATCAGTGTAACTTTAATGAAAAAGAACTTGTTCAAAATGGTGCCCAAGTACCTCTAATAGAGCGTTTTCACTCGCGTGATCTTCAGTCCCGTGGGACTCAAATGACAAAGGCCATGGCAGCCATGTTGGTGTTCCTAACAAAAGAAGTTAATTAAAATTCTTTTGTACGGGAACACCAATATGGCGGCTATGACGTCAAGTGAAAACGCTATATTTAACCCTTTGACTCGCAAAAGTGCCAAATATGACAATTCAAGGAAAAAATAACAAATTTAATTTTGTAAAATATTGACAAACAAATGGTACCATGCAAAAGTACTGTTCAAGAGGTTTCATTTGAATGGTCACACCATAGGATTTATCCACAGACTCAAAAGTTAGAACAAATGGTACCATGCAAAAGTACTGTTCAAGAGGTTTCATTTGAATGGTCACACCATGGGATTTCATCAACAGACTCAAAAGTTAGAACTACACTTCATGTCTCCATAGTTGGCTCTGTGGTGTGACAGGGTTAAATGGTAACATTTTAGGTACTGTAAAGCTACAAGTACTTTGTACAGCACAATAAATTCAACATCACCACAGGAAGTTACTGCTGAGTACCTCTATATTTAATTTACTTACCTTTCATGTTACAAGTGCAAGTTAATAAATCGCTTAACTTTTTTGAAGTAAAGGTTATTTGAATGAATTGTAGCACTGATATTCTTCTGCCAAATTGTATAATCAACCACCTTTATTGTCCAAATGTTACCGTTTTAAACTCGTGAATACGCGAAGCGTTGAATGACTGATAACAGTGGCCAAATGACATTGGTGCAACAATCGACATCTTTGCACGAAAGCATCCGCGGCACTTCTTCTTTGTGATATCCAAGCTGAGTGAATGGCAAATCTGTCAGAAATCTGCCTTATTTCATGTCAAACTACCTTCAAAATGCACGAGATGAAGTCTCAACAACCTAATTTTTCACAATTTCCCAGGGAGGGGGAGGGGAATGCCCCCGGACCCCCCTAAAAGCTTGTAAAAGCTCGTGAAATCGCGCCTTCGGCGCTCTCCGGAGCTTTGGAATCCCCCCTTTTCCAAACGCTGGCTACGCCCCTGATTGGTTCCCATTCCCCTTTTTTATATTCACAAGGAACCACAACGTCACTGTTTTGTTTTGAATTGTCATTTTATTCAAAATGATTCTTACATGTTCTCCTAATATTCTTATATTATTGTTATATCATTCTACAGATTATTATCATTAATAATACCTATTCGAAAACAAAGCAGTTAGAATTTAGTTGAACAATAAAATAAATTAAAAATATATAAATGAGCAGCACGATATCCCCTCAAGAATAATGAATACCATTACTTGCAAAGAGCAGCTTGAAATATATCGTTAATTCGGGCTACATAACGAAGTGGAACGAAGACTCAAAATTATATGAAAGCAACGGCGCGGTGACAATTTTTCCAGCTCGTGAGCTTCTGTATCCAGTAGGGTTACCCTAACCCTAACCCTAATCTTCTTTGGCACTTTTCCCCCTTTTACTCCCTTTCGCGGTCGCCATATTTTTTCTGTTGTGGTGCAACAAATCGCCACGGGAAGATACCATCCCGGTGGCGGCCTGAATTAATGATATCTATAATTTCAAGCTGCTCTATGCAAGTATTGCTATTCATTATTCTTACGGGGATACCGTGTTGAAATGGGGGTAAAATTTACAACTCCAAGTTTGATATTCATATAATAAAACTCTTGCGCTCAGGGTGAAAACTAAAGTCCTGTGTTCTAGTTCTCGCTTTAATCATAAAAATACTCTATTGAATCATAAAAATACTCTATTGAATCATAAAAATACTCTATTGAATCATAAAAATACTCTATTGAATCATAAAAATACTCTATTGAATCGTAAAAATACTCTATTGAATCATAAAAAAGTTTTACTGAATCATAAAAATCAAATCATAAAAACGCTCTACTGCAGCATTTTCCATGGTGAAAACTCAAGTCCTGTGTTCTAGTTCTGGCTTTTGAATCATAAAAACGCTCTACTGAATCATAAAAAAGTTCCACTGAATCATAAAAATGCTCTACTGCAGCATTTTCCATGGTGAAAACTCATGTCCTGTGTTCTAGTTCTGGCTTTTGAATCATAAAAACGCTCTACTAAATCATAAAAAAAGTTCCACTGAATCATAAAAACGCCCTACTGCAGCATTTTCCATGGTGAAAACTCATGTCCTGTGTTCTAGTTCTGGCTTTTGAATCATAAAAACGCTCTACTGAATCATAAAAAAGTTCCACTGAATCATAAAAATGCTCTACTGCAGCATTTTCAATGGTGAAAACTCATGTCCTGTGTTCTAGTTCTGGCTTTTGAATCATAAAAACGCTCTACTAAATCATAAAAAAAGTTCCACTGAATCATAAAAACGCCCTACTGCAGCATTTTCAATGGTGAAAACTCATGTCCTGTGTTCTAGTTCTGGCTTTTGAATCATAAAAAAAGTTCTACTGAATCATAAAAATCATAAAAAAGCTCTACTGTAGCATTTTCCAGGGTGAAAACTCAAGTCCTGTGTTCTCATTCTGGGTTTTGAATCGTAAAATAAAGCTCTACTGAATCGTAAATCGTAAAAAAGCTCTACTGCAGCATTTTCCAGAGTGAAAATTCAAGTTCTGTGTTCTCATTCTGGGTTTTGAATCGTAAAATAAAGCTCTACTGAATCATAAAAATCATAAATCATAAAAAAGCTCTACTACAGCATTTTCCAGTGGTAATGATTGAATGTCACTCTTTCTAGTTATACAACTTATCAAATCTACAACGGCGGTCTTTATTTATGTCAACGGGACTGATTAGAGTAATTAGGTTTACACCGCTGCATTCCATGGTAACACCAACACACATTGTGTTATTAACAATGGGTGTATATACAACATGCCAGACATCGTTTTTTGCTTCTGGTTGTATCTCCTTGAACAGAAAGTTATTGTCCGTTGTAGTTTCACATGATTGTTCCTGTAAATAAAATTGAAACTGTCAATGACATGAATTAATTTGTGCAAGTTTTGATATTTTTCACGAATTCCATAAAGAATTGCTCCTATTTTGCACAGAAAATAGCCTGAAGGATGAAAAAATTAAAGTGGCGCATGCGATCAGGCGCTATTTTTTTTGGAGCACGAGAAAGTCTGATCGCAAAAGCAGACTCACCAATCCTCTAAAGGTTTTCTAGTCCCTTTAGTAGGGTGTGGTTAGGTGATTTTTTTTAGTCTTGAGTGACCTTTAATTCAGATCAAGTTTCATTCTCGAACTCAACTATTCTAATGCAGTTGTGTATAGTTTTTTCTTATGAATAAGTTTACCATATAACGTTGTCATAGAAAAATGAAAAAGCCAAAATGGAATTAATTAGCTTAATCATCATAGCGACACGCGGCACGATTAAGCGTGCAGCGGCTATTGTTAATTTTTAATTAAGCGTGCAGAGGCTATTGTTATTTGAAATTTACCTTGGTAAAAGTTGAAATCATATGGTAACCGTCCATGTTAGAAATAATGTTGCTACCCGGTTGATGTCATTCTCTGAGAATAACTGTTACATGTGCACAGTTGCACTACGAAAAAGGAAAAGTGCAAAAACCTGTTCTTAACTGACATAGTTCTTGTGCATGCTTTGAGAATTATTAAAATCCGGCGAGAATGTACTTTGTATGTCTAATTTATTCCTATTAGCCATTTTTTCATTTTTCATTTTTCTATGACAACGTTATTGCAATTAAGTGTATACAGCAACGTAACAAACAAAAAATACTAAATACAAGATGTACAGCAGTAGGATAAATATTTTCAAAAACACAGCGATTGAAAAATACAGTACCGCCAATACAGTAATATATACTACATTCAAATTAGTAATACAAAAGTCATTAAAAAAATGCACATTTGATAGATAAATTTTAGAGTCTTGACACGTATCAGTGTATAGTTTTTGAAGGTCAAAGTTGTATTTGACTTGCAGCAGGCGAGTCGTAAAAATAAAATCCTTCTGGAATAATTCAACCATTTTAAGAGAGTGTCCACCATAGGACCAGGCAGGAGGTGATAATACTCAAATCACCGATTTCGCTCAAACTTGGCACAAAGGTTGAGGGTCATGAGTAGATACATGTAACAAAATATAAGGTCAAATTTTTTTATTCTCTGAGTTGTAGGGTCCCCCCCCCCAAAAAAAAAAAAAATGGCCATTTGGCACAAATTTATTATGCATATTAATTAGCTAACTTTAGTCAGAAGTCGCCTTTGGAAAGGGAGTTTGGAACATTTTTGCATAAGTTGTCGCCGCCTCGAGATCTCCACTCTGCTGCCCCGGGTGATGTTATCCGTTTTCTAATCTGGAAGGATCATGGTGGTAAAACGAAAGTGCATATAGACATGTGTCCCGCCTTTGGGACCAAGGGGCCTTCTTAGGCCCCGTTTACACGGGTCCGGACAAATTTTTGCACGGACAAAAACTTGCACGGTTCCACCTTGCGTTTACACGGGACCGGCGGAACTGGACGAATTTTTGAACGGCTAAGTGTGCAAGTTCTGTGTAAACACCACTGCAATCTGTAACAGAATTTGCACGGATCCATGTAATCACGTGGTCTAGGAACAAAATTCGTCGGGACCCGTGTAAACGGGGCCTTAGTGCCCTTGGCCGACTCGATTGGCATTTGGGACCGTGGACTCTTCAATTAAAACAAACTCAGAGCGATCTTCACCGCGCAAGGGTGAGATTCGGATAACTCAGGTGTTCCCGGTTATGGTAACCCCGCAGCATCGAGAAAGGTGAGGGTTTATCTCACATCGGTAAGGGCAGAACAGCTTCAGGCCAGGGCCGGGTCTCCCTTTCACAAGCGGAGCCATTTTTGCTGAGTGACTTGATCGCGATCTCGGATCTTATCCCGGCGCAGTCGATTGAACGAACCGGGTTTAGTTTCTAAGAAGATCTTCGTTTTAGGTCAAGCCTTCTTTAAAGCTATGTTTTTGCTTGGGACCGAGCGGGTGATTTAGGCAGAATGGAGACCCAAGAAATTCTATATTTCCCGGCCACAGAAAGAAGGCCTCCTGTTCAACCATATGTATACGAAAACGCTGCGGGGTGGCTCGAACAACTTATTCGCCTTCATACGGTGTGGAAGCAATAATTCAATTGTCCTGTTACGGCGATACAGGCTTATATCTCTATTGACAGTTCGCTTGCGGCATATACCGTTTTCGTCCATTAAATTCGTCGGGGGGATAAGGGCCGTCCCGTTTGACTCTTCCGCAGCACAGGCTCGTCTTTCTTTTTATCTTCAGTGCCTGCCTCTTGTTTGTGTTAGTTGGGTCGCGCAACATTACCCTTCATGGCTTGAGAAGTAGCTCTGGAATTTCGTTGGTGTTAGATGGCACTCCTATGTCTGATATCTTTCTCATGTGGGCAGGAAGACATCGAAAACAGCGGAACTTTCAATTCAAGTTGAATAAAGTAGTGTGTCCGGGAGGACCGAGTGATGACCTTGCAAATATTTCGTTGGCCTCCTGAGCTTTACCAGAGACAAAATAGTTTGACAGGATTCACTACAGCTTTTGGCTCTTACATGTAATTAAAGCTTGTATTTCTGTAAAGTTGTAGATGTATACTTATCTACGTTGGGGATTGGAGGGGAATTAGATTTGGGAGGTGAATTTAGGATTGGGAGTGTTAGGACGATGGAGAGAGGTTGGAACTGAGGTACCACGGGGGCCTGAGACAGGGAGAACTTGTCCCATACCTTAATGCTAATTCGTCAGAGGAAGGGATAAGGTACTATTCATACTCATGTAATATTCATTATTCCGCGCGATGACGTAATTGGCATTATATAAGGTGGAATAATATATGCAAATGTGTCAGTTCGCAAAGATTTCCATAAAGGGAGTCAGCCCTCCCTCCCCCCCCCCCCCCCCCCCCCACCATTTCGCTGACGACATTAGTACCCCGAGGGGGGACTCCCATATAAAAATGACCGGGGTGCTCGTCGGAAATTTTCGAAAAACACCATAAAAGGTACCAGAATCAAGTTTGATGGGCGTGGCTCAAAATAATTTTTACCCCTAAGAGGTACCAATTCTAAAACAACACATGTCATATTCTGTCATATTTTTTCGGCTCATACCCTAAAAGGTACCGCGATAATTCTAATGGAGGTCATTTTAGATTTTAGTACCCTAAGCGGTACCAATCTTCAAATTTTGACCTAAAAGGTACGACGAGCACCCCGTCATTTTTTATATGGGAGTCCCACCCCCCCACCCCCGGGGATTAGTACTCTGTGTCCCTTGTCGTACTCTCGACAGGGAGAACTTGTCCCATACCTTAATGCTAATTAGTCAGAGGAAGGGATAAGGTACTATTATTTCATAACACTAATAAAATGGGACAACAGGAAATTCGCATAATGATTAATGGATAATGTACCCGTTAAGCATTATGCGAATTTCCTGTTGTCCCATGTTTCTATAGTATCACGAGTTTTGAAATCGCATCCATTTCTAATTCTCTATGCTCAGAGTGTTTCGATCAAATTCAACATGTCTCTAAGCGTTCGCGTTATTATTTATATCTGTTCTTTGACTGCTGCATTTTTACAATTAAGTTTAGACGATCAGAAGTTAGCGAGCGAAGGTCCGTTTCCATCCGTGGATGGACAATTGGCCTTGCAAACGAAATGCGAGCAAAGATGACCCAACAGAGATTAAACAATGTTGCAATCTTAAATACGCACAAGACAAGAACTGACGTTGTGCGACTTGTTGATGTGGCTAGCGAATTTGTCAGTCGAAATGATAACCGCAAACGTAACTTTGGAACATTTACTGACGCTGACCTCTTTCATAAAGCCAACTAACTGGACTATCATATCATGAACCCGAAATAGGTCCAACGCGAAAATATTTCTTTTTTCTTGATAATTTGTTCTGTTCGGTGAAATCCACTTTAAATGGTAAAAGAACATAAGGACTGGTATAATAATATTAAGCTTTTGTCACTTTGAATGAACGTCATACCATATTATAATTATGCTTTAAATGTACGTTTTTGTGCAAGAAAACTAACAGAATGGTGATAAAAATTTGACAAAATTTTCTTAGGATTGATAGAAATAAACGCGTTTCCGGTGATTTCAGAAGCTCAAAATTTAAAAATTTTCCGGGGGGCCCTAGATAAGCTCGCGCCTTCGGCGCTCGTTGAGCTCAGGCTATGCGCGAGCCCCACCAATCCAAAATATGCTCCGCGGTCCCTGAATTAAGTCACAACGAAACAAAAACACTCGTGTCGAAAAGATATATCGATGACGTGTTCCCTTTGTGGAACACCAGCATAGAGGAAATAGATGGGTTTGATTAAACAGGCTATAAACAGATATCACCAAACGATTAAATTTACGGCTGAAATCTCAGAGAAAGAAACTATTTTCTTGGATACGTGCGGTCTACAAAGGTGATGGATTTAAAGAAACGTCTGTCCTCGACGTACGCAAAATAACGTTTGAAGAGAAAATAAGAAAATTCAAATCACGCCTACATTTGAGAGGGTATCTAGATACTCTGGTACATAAAGTCCTCCGCCGGCAGAAATGAATTTCGAAGAGAGAAAGTCGGCCCTTCAACAGAAGGAAAATTCTACCTTTTGTCACACAATATCACCAGCAGTGTCCAATTTAAAGAAAATCCTTATGGTTAAATCAGTGGCATTTAACACAGAACCAACCGTTGCTGAGGGATATATATAAAGAGCCTCCCATTATCTCCTATAAAAGGGGTAAATCGCTTAAAGACATACTCGTTATAGCAAAGCTCTAAAGGCGAGAACATCGCATTGGCGAACAGCGGGAGTTGTGCAGGCCTAGCTGTCACTACTTTGTAACCTATTTCAAGAAAAAAAGATACGGCGTGGCTTTGATCTTTATACACCAATCTCTCAGGGAAATAACCATCTGAACATACAGCAAGAGGGGTGGGTTCTCCCTACAGTGTACATTTATGCCAAATGTCAAAAAGTTAACCTGAAGTGAGATATAGAAAATGGAGAAAGTTTAAGGGCATTTATTAAAGGTTAGTATTGGTCGATGGTACATTTGTAATCTTGGTATTAAAAGCCAAAGAACAAAAATTCCCGGGGGGGGGGGGGGGGGGGGGGGGGGGGGGGGACTCCCATATAAAAATGACGGGGGTGCTCGTCGGAAATTTTCGAAAAACACCCTAAAAGGTACCAGAATCTTGTTCGATGGGCGTGGCTCAAAATAATTTTTACCCCTAAGAGGTACCAATTCTAAAACAACACATGTCATATTCTGTCATATTTTTTCGGCTCATACCCTAAAAGGTACCGCGATAATTCTAACGGCGGTCATTTTAGATTTTAGTACCCTAAGTGGTACCAATCTCCAAATTTTGACCCCTAAAAGGTACGACGAGCACCCCCGTCATTTTTATATGGGAGTCCCCCCCCCCCCCCCCCCCCCCCCCCCCCCCCCCCCTCCCGGGCAAAAATTCTAATAATGTTAATTTCCATGGCACTTTACGCAGAGCAGTCTAACATTGAATGTGGTTTTCCTATAGGCAAACAGTTATGTTAAACTTTATTTTGAAGAAAAAAATTGTATTTCAAAAAGAAAATCTTGCATGGCGTATAACGCTGAAAAACAAAATGCGACACCCTTGCATGTCGGGAAAAAAAATTCCACCGCCAGAGCGGGTTTGTGAAAAACAATATTCTTACCCAAACCTAATCACCCAACCTCCCCCTCAAAAGTCAACTGGTCGGCCCCTTACTGGAGATAAAAAGCTAAGGTAGCTGATCTAATCACAGGATACCCAGGAATATTAACACAGAAAATCCATTCTGGAAATAGAGTCACATCCGGCACATCCATATTTGGAATCTATCAACACATGATACCCAACCGATCAAAAAAGCAGAGATTTTCTAGTAAAATTCTTGTGAAATTCCAAAGTGAGCGTGTTAAAATATCAATTACTTAAAAATGAATTTGATTAAAAGATAGTGACAATGTGCCAAAAATATGCGAACTTTTAAAAAAGATGCTGGGAAGTTGCTCACTCTCCGAAAAGTTGCTCAAAATTGAAAAAAGTTGCTCAAAATCGTAAAAGTTGCTCAAAGTTTGCCGGGCAGAATCTGTGTGGACCTACTTTACTTGAACAAACCACTCGATTGCATCTATACTGCCCTCCCCTCCCCTTGCCATTGCCCTCCGGATCGACCGATCACGTGCTTGTCTGGTGACTCGGGTCTCGATCACAACTGCGGCAGACAGACCAGTCACGCACACTGAAGCTTAAAAGCTTGCATTGCATGGAGTTTCCTGGCGATTTAGACAATGATCGAACATTTTGATGAGCTCGAAGCAGTTGTGTTTGCATTAACTATAAACTAGGAACAACAAAGTGGAAATTTTAGAGGTATGGAAGAAGCATTTGGAAAATAGGTCTTGAAACCCGGAAGTGAAGTCAACACTCTAGTTCCGTTTTACCTAATGAAACTACTCGACTGACAAGAATCTTTCTTCCATGGCTACAAAGTATGAAATTCCAGAAGAGGTCAATGAGAAACCACTGGAAAATCTAGGACAGGAAGTAGAAATGAAAACGTTTAAAACGAGCGTAAAGGAAGAACAACCGAGGAGAAAGACTATTACGATCGATCGGTCGGTAAACATTATTTGTGTTGGGGACCACACTGCCGGAGTGGGGAAAGACGTATTTATTCAAGATTATCTTCATTGGCCTCCAAGGAGAAGTGCATTATTGCATGCGGGTTTATACGTTAAAACAATAACATGGAAAAGAAGTAAAAAATACAAACCGATCTCAATTCAGTTGGAACTCTTTGAGATAGCAGAGCAGGCACGATTTGGAAACATGTTAAGAGTTTGCTTTAAAGACAGCCATGGAGCGTTAGTGTTTTGGGGCACGGGCAATCCAGCGTCACTGGATGGAGTTACAAAATGGTTGACAAAGCTTAAGAAAATCTGTCCGTTGATTCCATGCGTTCTTATCACCGATAATGTAGCTAATGAAACGCGACAATGGATTGGACCCGGGAAGATATTTGAGAGCGAGTTAGCATTGGAAAGGTTCTGTAAAGTTCACGGCTTTTTGGGCCATTTTGAGATTAATTCACGCGACCAGAGATCAAGTGAAACCAGTGTTTTCGGACAAGCTGTAAACTGCCTTCTCCAAGAGATTTTTAAGAATGAAAAAATAGAATTCGAAGAAAAAGAAGAGGAAATGAATTGGATGTTGCGAATATGGAAATCAATAAGACCGCGAAAATAATGCAAATTCCTTCACCCCGCAGCTGCCACAGGGTAGGTTCTCTCGCGGCACAATTTCGTGAGATGTCGGGGAGAACCGAAGGCTGACCGACCGGCCGGAGGCCGGCAACAAGCGGCGAAGCAAAGAGACACGAGAGGCGTGTAATATGACAGAAATGAGAGCGCGAGAAAAGCATACTGCCTCACAAATTCCAGTCAAATATAGGCTCGTCCAAAAGAAAACAAAGAATAGAAAAACAGAATCATATGGGGCGCCGTTTGTAAAAAAATTATTTAGCTCCTTTTGGGTCATTTTTCTCATTATTTACTAAATAAGACTTGGTGATATGATATCCTAAATTATTGTTTCAAATGAGTTCCTGTGATTTAAATAATGTGTTTATCATTTGAAATCACCAGCCTACTTTGAGTTCAAATGACAACTCTGTGATTTGATATCACGCGATTTATGGTTTAGTCAACCTCCGATTTAAAACCACGAAAACACTTATTTGAAATAACAAGTCATTATTTGATATCAGTGAAACCATGATTTAACTAAATAAATTTGATTTATGGTTTAGTTAACCTCCGATTTGAAAACACGAAAACACGTATTTGAAATAACAAGTCATTATTTGATATCAGTGAAACCATGATTTAACTTAATAATTCATAATCGGTGTGCGTACATGTGACAAGCCACGCGATCTATTGCGCGATTGCAAGGTCGATTGCTTCTGCCTTCTCCCAGGCAGTTCAAATGGCGGTCGATGAGGCCCTGTTACGTCAGGGAATATGACATCAACAAACTCGAGCTCCACGTCAAGTTACATCGCGTGAAAGCTATCATTGTGTTGGTCTAGAGTCTCGTGTGACAGTCAATACTGAAAATGTTGCCATTTTCGTTTTTATGTGTTACTGTTTTCCTTTATACTTGTTCCTCCGGGTTGTTCGCTGTTCGAGCAGCTAATAAAAGACGCGCCAGAAACGAAAATCTCCTGTCTTTCATACATCATTTTCTTTTTCCCGTTGCGCGACGCTCGGCTGTTGATAGAGGGTGTACAGATCGGCCTTTTAAAACATTACATACAACCTTTGTAAATCGCAGCTATGTGTGACGAAATTCACCACAGCAAGAGACAGATAAAGAGCGATAATTTGATAACTATCATCAGCCGAGTTTCACTCAACGGGAAAAAGAAAATGATGTATGAAAGTTATTGGATTTTCGTTTCTGGCGCATCTTTTATTAGCTGCTCGAACATCGAACAACCCGGAGGAACCAGTATAAAGTAAAACTGTAAGACATAAAAACGAATAATGGCAACATTTCAGGGGCGGATCCAGGAATTCCTGAAAGGTGGGGGGGGGGGGGGGGGGGGGGGGTTGTACACCTTAATATCTTTCGACGCCATCGGCGTGGATGGCAAGCGCCACAGGCGCGAGCTTCTAGGGGGTCCGGGGCCATGCCTTCTCGGAAAATTTTTCCGATTTTACCCTCTAAAACGCCATTTCCAGCACTCCTGAGACTCGAAAAGCGTTTGTGAAGGCATGATATAAAGTCTGGAGTTTACCTCATTTCTCAACCAGAAAACCAAAAATAATAATAATGCAAAATTAAAAGAGACAGCAGAAACAACGATAGTAATTTGTAGTTTCTCTATTACCTCGTAAATCGAACAATGTAGCCTAAGAGTCTTCTTGGATGACCTTTTACAAAGCCCTCGTTTATCTCTTCTACTCGAATTTCTCAGAGTAATGCATAGCAATAACAGCGAGATCTGAGAAGCGCTCTTCAAACATCGTTGATCTGGAGCAGGTCTTGATCTGTTTCATGAGCGAAAAGGACCGCTCAGCTTCAGCACTACTGATTGGTAGGGTGCATGCAATAATGACGATGGATGAATCAATGTGTAACGTTTAATCCAAATTGCTGTGGACTGCAAACGTGTCTGCGTTTTTTCGTTGGTCGGTCGCCGCAAAGCGCGCGGTCTTTGCTGGAAAGGCTGGAACGAGGAACGTGGAGGGAAAGAGAATCCACGCTTCTACTGATGACAGTCTCGTAGAAACTGTCCTCTCCTCAAAAAAAAATTGAGCAGCGAAGGGGTCGTCTAGCCAAGATGCGAGCCATACGGTTTTGTACCAAGGAATAACCGGACAGTCATGCTGTGTTTGTAAGATATCATTTCACGATCCCGGGGAAGACTACCATACAACAGTGACAGGGCTGCTCGTCGCACCTTTCAGTGTTAAAAAAATGCAGGTTTTTTACCTTACAGGGTGCTCAGAATAAAAATGTCCGACAAGCATACCGTCATGGAGTGAAAACATTAGCGACAAATTGAAAAACAAATTGTCGGCCTTTTTCTTTTTTTTTTCCAAGATTTTTTTTTTCAAGATTTTTTTCAAGGGGCTTCCTTCCCTTGATCCGCCATTGAGTATGACCTTCACCCTGACAATAGTAGAGGCCTAGATCATTATGCCTATATATATGTTGGAGATTAAGGTGTTGCCTTGTGGGATGGACTTTATTGATTGGCCAAAGGCGATGAAATAAAACACAAAACAGTGCATGTCGAACAGTTCAGAACAAGAAAAGATGAGAAACAGCTGCATCTTTATCCAAGCACGTGTAGTAGAAAAGGGGTTACAGAACTTTATTAACAAGCGTTTAACAAATACAGTCAACCCCCATTATAATAGGGGGACACTTTCGAGGGTCTCAATGGGGTTAACCGTTAGCCGTAAAACGGCCCAAAATTTAGCCGTTAGGCGTAAAATTTGGTAAAAATTAACCGTTAGGCGTAAAAAGTCGAAAAAATGTTAACTGTAACATTTTTATAGCCATGGTTTGTAAGTGTCGAAATCTCTTGTTAAGGTTACAGTGTACCCATTCAGATCGAAAATTTATTGAATTTTTTTTTTTTTTGGCGTCAAAATAAAGTTTACAGAATGAACTTTCATCCAAAAAAAAAATTATCGAAAAATAGTGAAAATTGACGGCGAAATGACGGTATAACTTTTGTAGGCGGAGTTTGTTTATATAGCGATATGTTTTTCTAAGCGCTGTTTTTTCGCTTGTAGGGGACACTTTAAAGAGCTACAACTCAAAGGGAATTCGTTCGATTTTCCTCAAATTTGGACAGAAGCTAGGCTAACATATAATCAACAAAAATGTGTCGGCGAATTTCTTATTTCCGAAAAGGTTTTTGTCAAGAGCCATTTCCGTGCGATCACTCCAATTTTTTTTCTCCCCTTTTCGAAAATATTCTGTAACTTTTCACTGCAATTGAATATGGGAAATCGCCGACACGTTTTTTTAGCACTTCGTGTCTGAAAACCCAAGAACAAATCAAATTAGCAAAATACAATAATCGCTTTGGGTTATAGCGTTTTAAAGCTGATTCGGACTTTCGAATTTAGACGTCGTAAAAAATTCGACAATTCATTTTATTACCAAATGGTTTCCATATTTAGATAGCCAGCTCTATAAGCTTTAATTTGATATCTGGGTTTAGGTATATTAAGTGTAATCTTAAGACGCTAGAGCTGTTATACTGGAGACACCCCCGAAGGTACACTGTAACCTTAAGACGCACTGTTGTGATGCTATACATGTGTCTTGTCTCCACGACGGCTACGCGTTCTGCCCTGGAACCGAAAAAAAAAAAGAAGTTGGCCCAGGCCCCTTTAGATTCGCTACCCTCGGCAAACCGAAAGTGTCTGCTTTTCGTAGGATGAGTTGACAACTTATTGTTTACACCGTTTTTAGATGTTATTCAGTTTCTTCATCCAGTCTTCTACTCAGCGCCTGCTGCGACTGCTAATCCTTATGGCTGTTGTGAAAGGAATTATAAGTCAGTCTGTAAAAGTCTGCATCGAGCTGCAGAGGAGAAGCCAATCGAAAGGTATAAAGCGCGAATCCAAGTGAAAGATCAGCACCATTCCAATGGTGCCTTCAAAAAAATCTAATCGACTTTTTAGGGCTAAAAGAACGCGCTCAGAAGGTCAGTTTGGGGTCATTTGACCTCGAACTTTACGCCTCGTAAAAATCGGAAACAAAACCGAAAACTACTCCATTTCCACCCAGCAGCAGCTGGATCTGGAATTACCGCTGTTGCTCGGCTCATTCTATATGACAGCTTTGGCATAACTTGCAAAGGTAGTGACTTCTAAGCCAGTGACGCCAGAGCAGGTCAGTCAGAATGTGAAGAAGGTACACGAGTACATCAAATCTACTGTGAGGAACGTGAAAGAAACCAACCACCTCAAGGAAGATTCAGCAACGAATTGCCCTCAAGGAACTGTGTCTCAAAAGACACAAACTTCTGTTGAGCTTCTAATGAATGGTGTGGACAGCCTTATTCGAAACATCACAACTGTTAACGCACAGTACAAAGATAACATTGATTGGAAAACTTTACTTACAAGACAAGTAGAGAACCTTCACGCGGTATCTCATTTTAAGCATGAGACGTTTAGTGCCCTTCAATATGCGTATATGCCACAGACTTTGGCGACTATATCAAAGGAATCTTTAAAGCGAATAACCAAATGGAGGGCGAAATACTACACTCACCCATCTTCATACTACCCAGTGCCACAGACGGGGATGTCATTCCGGGATGTACTTTCCACCTCCTTCTGAGGCGCTTTCTAAAAAGAATGAAGAGACAATGAAGGATTGGTTTGAGAATTACCGTCCGGTGAGGCAAAGAACCGTGAGGAGCGAGACGACGAAAGATAAAGCAGGAGCTTTGCCCCCGGCAGTGTATGCAAAACAAAGACCTGATGCTGCTGCAAGGGTATGCTTTCCATCTGACCAGGTCGAACAAGCGTCCCCTGCCTCCCCTATGGCACACATAAGCGATAACAACATTCCGCAAGTCACGCTCGCGTCCGCTGCTGATTTAAACCAGGTTGAGGAGTACGAAAGCGATTCGGATGACAGCGATAACGATATGGATGCGATATCTAAGCGCAGAAAGGTATAAGCCACGTCATAAATAGAAATTGAAGCATTTTACGCTCGTTTAACACTGAGACATTTATTAGGCACATAACCGTCATACAGGTTAATATACCTATGACGTTGTTTACTTGGAACAGAAAAAGTATAGTGTACAACTTTCTCAGTGTTGTTTAATACAGCATTTCAAAGAATATAAATATTAGTATAAATCTATAAATATTAGTAATATTAGATATAGTATACCATAGTAGTATGGTATATTCAATATCACAATTCTTATAATAATAACTAGTTTTTCATTCATCCCGGAATGGTCCTAAGACCTTAAATGTGTTTACAACGATGTAAATTAAGTTTAAACATTTTTAAACAATGAAAAATTAATGTTTAACTTTTAAAACAATGGAAATTAATTTTTAATCTTTCTGTTAACCGTAACAGAAAAAAATGAACCGTTAGCCGTAAAAAAGCCAAATTTTTAACCGTTAACCGTAAAAGCCACCACCCCATTGAGACCCTCACTTTCGAGACCAAGTTTTGTTAATAATTAACCACCTGAGCAAAAATGCATTTATTTCGGCAACTGTAAAATGCATGATTCAAATTGCAACAGCAACCTTCGACTGTTTAAATTGTAGTTTACGGTTGTAGCCTTCCGTTAGGTAATTAGAGCACAAAATACAACTTCAATGTCATACATCACTTGTATTTTGTAACATGATTTTTATGTCGTAATCAATTACAATAAGAACTCAAGCTTTGAATATTGTCATCACTTGTGGTTAAAGTACAATAAAAGTTACCAATCTCCTTTGGTGGTCATTTTACTGTCCCGTAAATGGAGGTTCAAATGTCATTTGCGACGCTCAAACACTGTTCCCGCCCTCTTTAAAGAGATGTCCTTATGATAGAGGTGACAACTACAAAGATAATGACCATTTTGCCGGGACCAGGAGGTGTCCCCTTAAAATGAAGGTGTCCTCTAAATGGAGGTATCCTCTTATAATGGAAGTGTTCCCTTAATGGAGGTGTCCCCTTATAATGGAGGTGTCCTCTTAATGAAGGTGTCCCCTTATAAAGGAGGTGTCCTCTTAATGGAGGTGTTCCGGTTATTTCACGGGCATTTAAGACGACTAAAACGGTAAACGGGTAAACATTTTCACAACGTGAGCTACACGAAATTCGAGCTTCGAGCCGCGAAAAGACAAGATACCAAGGTCAGTCTCGATCGCATGTAACACAACAATGTCACGTGAACGGGTTTTGGCGCGAACATCCTCACCCCCGTGTTCGACGCCGGGCGGGGCGGCGGACACCACTTCGCACTTTCTAGTAAACACAGTTTAACTGCAGGTCGGGTGTAAACACCACTCCTGGTACGGACTTCTGCTGCTCTGACTCTTCCATCGTCTCCTGGAAACACTCTAAGCACACGCGCTAATGGCCAACACCCACGGGGAGACTTCTCGTCGACGACGAGGACAAGGTCTCCTTCACGGACATTACGGGCTTCGTTTCTCCACTTTCGGCGCTCTGTTAAGGCTGGCAAATATTCTCGGAGCCAACGTTTCCAGAAGTGCTGGGTCATTACTTGTGCATGTTTCCATGTCCGACGACTGCATAAGTCTTTGTCGCTGACGACATCTGGCGGGAGATTAGGGTTTTTCCGTCCAAGCAGGAAGTGATTCGGTGTTAAGGCTTCTTCGTCACGGTAATCGGTACTAACATGAGTCAATGGGCGACCGTTCATCAATGACTCCACTTCAGCCATAAATGTGAGTAACGTTTCGTCGTTGACACACTGCTTTCCTGCCACCGCTTTAAGCGCTCTTTTAGCAGACTGAACGAGGCGTTCCCACGAACCACCGAAGTGCGGGGAAGACGGGGGATTGAAGTGCCACTGCACTCCATCATCAGACAGCTGATCGCCGATTCGTTCGCTGTCCAGGCGTTTGATAGCTTCTCGGAGCTCATTCTCAGCTCCAACGAAGTTAGTGCCGTTGTCCGACCAAATATGGGCTGGCTTTCCACGTCTGGCTATCATCCTTCTTATAGCCATCAAGCAAGAATCAGTGTCCAGCGAGTGGGCAATTTCAAGATGAACCGCGCGAGTAGTCAGACAAGTAAAAAGCACTCCGTAGCGCTTTTCAGTCTTTCTTCCGTGGCGCACAAGCATGGGACCAAAGTAATCAACTCCGGTATTTGCGAAGGGCGGTTGTTGATATCCCAGTCTTGAATCGGGCAGATCGGCCATGACGGGCGGCTCGGGTTTTGCTCGTAGTCTACGACATGAGGGACAACTAGATGTAATCTTCTGAACTGTAGCGAGCCCTTTCAGGATCCAATACTTCTGCCTTAGCTCGTTCAACACATGCTTGTTACTTGTACAGTACAAACGAAGATGGTGGTGCATTACTATTAGACGCGTGATTTCGTGCTTCGGGTCCAATATCAAAGGATGCCGTGACTCTTCAGGAAGAGGGGCTTTGCGAAGACGGCCACCTACTCTCAAACATCCCACTTCGTCCACGTAGGGGTTGAGTGCACTGAGTCTGCTCTTTACTGGTAGTCGCTTGTTTGACTTCAAGGCTTCAAAGTGTGAATGAATCGAGTCCAGTTGACTTCTTCGTACGGCGATTATCTCTGCATTGTGGAGTTCCGCGGTGGTTAGAGGTGACAAAACGCGGTCTTCTTTCTTTCTTCTACAGTTTTGGGTGAAACGACACATCCACGCGACAACATGACGGAATCTTGACCAAGAGGAGAACTTGTCTGGATCTGGAAAATACGCTCTTGGATCGTTCACAGACGCATGGTGTTCTTCACTTCCTTGTCATTTCCACAGAGGGGTCCAATAAACGTACTCTGAGGCCAGTGTTCTTCCGGTTTGGACAAGAAGTCGGGGCCGTTAAACCATCGGCAATGCTGATCCAAGTCTGCAACTCGAAGTCCTCGGCTGCAATCGTCGGCCGGATTAGAATGACCGGGGACATGTCTCCACTGTGTGGGGTTGGTTACATCGTGAATCTCTGAGACCCGGTTAGCCACGAACGTGTGGAAACGTCGGCTTTCATTAGCTATGTACTGCAACACAGTTTTAGAATCACTCCAAAAGATGGTGTCTTCAGTCGTAACAGTCAACTCACGCTTGATCAGGCAGCATAACCTTACGGCCAAGACAGCAGCTTGAAGCTCTAGACGAGGTATGCTTATCTGCTTCAACGGTGCAACGCGGTTCCTCGGCATAACAAACGAAACTTTAATCGTGCCATCAGGGAGTGAGTATCTAGCATAGCAGACGGCGCCGAATCCCATTTCGGATGCGTCGGCGAATACGTGAAGTTGTATCGACGCTTCAGGGCAGGCATTAACACAGAAACAACGGGGCAGTTCAAATTCACTTAGCTTCGTCAGGTCTCCAAGCCAATCGTTCCAAGTACTCTGGTCTTCCTCATCTAAGGGCTCGTCCCAGCTCTTGTTTTTACGCCATAACGACTGGATTAGACATTTCGCGGGTAGCATGTATGGAGCTAGCACTCCCAATGGATCGAAAACGGTTGATATGCGACTAAGGACGCCACGCTTGGTTGACTCAGGGGTTTGGCGTGAGCAAACAGAGAAACGAAAAACAGTCAGTTTCAGTGTTTCATTTTAAACCCAGTGTGCGTTCAATTGGTAATTCATCAAACCTCAAATCGACTGACGGGCTCGCTTTCTCTTGGAGGGGGATTTGCGACAGGACTTCACGGGAGGAACTGATCCACTTGGTCAGCCTGAAACCGCCGCGAGCCAAGAGAGAGGTCATTTCATGGAACATTCGCACTGCAGTAACTTCGTCACGTACGGATTTCAAGAAGTCATCCATGTAGAAATTCTTCTCTACGGCTTCGATCGTTTCGGTAGAAAATGCAGTGTCTCCATAATTGTCAAGAGCTGTCTTTCTCAATACATAGTTTGCCATACACGGGGAGGACGCAGCTCCAAAAATCGCGACGAGCATCTGAAACACATCAGGTGGGCGTTGCAGTTCTAAGTTCCGCCACAGGAACCTCAGGGCGGGTTGATCCTCTTCTATAATTCGAACTTGGTGAAACATGGCTTCGATGTCGGCGGCCAGGCCAACACGCTGCTCTCTAAACCGCAACAGCACACCCACTAGGCTATTCAGGAGGTCGGGCTCGATGTGAAGTTTGTTATTCAGTGATACTCCGTTATGCTTGGCGGCAGCATCCATCACGATCCGGACCTTGTCTGGCTTGTTGGGATTGCGAACCGGGTGGTGTGGCAGAAACCACTGCTTCGAGGTTGGGACGGATGCCTCCTCAGGAGTAAGCTTTCGCGCGTAACCTTTGTCAACATAGTCGTCAATAATGGCACAGTATTTCCTTGCAAGTTCCTCGTCACGCTTTAGTTTCCTTTCAGTGGACTCGAGTCGTTTTTCTGCCATGGGGCGGTTGTCAGGAAACTTAACGTCTTGTTCCTTCCACAACATCCCGACTTCATATCCGTCCGAAACATGTTTCACAGTTCTCTCTAACATTTTAAGAGCTCTGTTGTCTTCGCGAGAACGGGGTGATGCGTCTTCATACTTCGTACCAAACGATTCTGTTCGCCACCAGTCTTCTACTTGCTTGTTTAATGATTCTTCATCGTTCAGGACACGGTGCACGTGCATGACATGTAGACGCTCGGGTTTCACGACCGAATTGACTGCGCCAGCAAGGGTCCAGCCAAAGGCTGTGAGAATCGCAACGGGTTGTCCTGGACGACCTCTTCGCACATCATGCTGTAGTATCGCCTCCAAAACATTTGCCCCGAGCAGAATTGTCACGTATTTGGAATCCACTTCAGGGATACTCAGATCCTTTAGGTGAGGGAAGTCCTGCATCATGCTACGCGTGACCCTTTGCGGGGGCAGGTTCAACTGTGGTACAGTCCAAGCTTCGTCTACGGCTATCTGCGCGTCTGGCTTTGTCCCTTCAACAGCACCAACGTGGAATGACACTTTCCTAGAACGTACTGGTTCACCAGACGAGTTAATTGTACCAAGTTGTAGAGGGCTATCTTCGCCAACAAGACCAATAGCGTCAGCAAAGTTCTCTAAAATAAGTGAAGTTTGGCTGCCGGAGTCCAGAAGTGCAAACGTGTTTGTTTTAACGCCCCTAGAGGTCACAACGGATACCGGGACGATTTGCAGTAGGACTGCGGAGGAAACCCCATTCACGGACGAAGTAGCAACGAAGACGGGTGCCGTGACGTTCAACGGCGGGACGGGTGCGGCACTGTTCAAAGGTGGTGTTCCAACGAAAACTGGTGCTGCCCCGTGGATGAGCGGGTGGTGGTATTTGTTACAGCCTTGCATGTCACATCGTTTCTTGCGCGTACAGTCACGAGATTGGTGATCCGTTGACTCAAAGCAGCAAAGGCACAACTTCCTTTCCTTGCCTAACTGCGCTCTCTGATTCACATCCATCGCCAGAAATTTGTCACACTTCTCAATCGCGTGTTTTTCATCGCATACCATACAAGTCTTAGCTGCGGGTGAGCTCTGATTCCCAGTCGTAGCACCTGTAGCTAGGGTTGAGAACAAGTAAGGTTGCTCTTGACGGTTTTGGACGCGTTGATCCCTTCGTGGCGGCCTTCTATTGCCAGTACGCCCATTCTTTGGCGGCTTACCAAGCTAGGTAATGGTGGGATGCATTTTAACCTTCTTTTCTCCCCACTTTTCTTTTAACGAATCAGGCAATTTCTGTAAGGCAGAACGGGCGTTAGTTGAAGACGCTAAATCGTGTGAGTATCCCAAGCTCTTCATCGTGGCAACGGCATTGTGTAGCGTGTTGCAGAACGAACGAAGTTGAATGGTGTCTCCTTCAATAACGATTGGGTGGTCAAGCACGGTCTTCATGAAGGCTCCAGCAACGATTTCCTCATTTCCAAATTGTTCTTCAAGTTCTGTCAGGGCTGCTTTGTAGAGATGGCCATGGTTGAGCATTCCTCCAATAGCTTTCTTCGCATTTCCAACCAAAGCTCTTTGAAGGTAAGTCATTCTCTGCGTATCGGTGAGAGGCTGGTCATGAACTAAACATTTAAACAGTGATATGAACTGAGGCCACTCAAGCGGATCTCCTGAAAACCGCGGTAACTCTAAACGTGGTATCGACTTTACGAACGCTGGTTTTAACTCTGCGTTTGTTTTTCCCTTTGGTGTACTCAACTTGGGTGAGAGTTCCTTGATCCATGAAACATCAAAGCGTTCCTCCGTGTCACAGTGATCTTGATCGGTCTGGGAAGTCTCCTTGCGCAACGTGGACGATTTAACCGGGGACGGCAATTTTACATTTTGCGGAGGCGAAAGACCACCTGGGTTTTGATGACTATCAGCATTTACAAACACCTTAGGTTTGATTTCACGGTAGGCGGTTCCAACTTCAACATCTTCAAAATCCTTCAGACGGTCTTCAATATTCTCTGGGTCCCTTTTCTCGTTATCCTGAATGCCAAGCTGAACTTCCAGTCGCAATCTTTCGGCTTGATATTCGAGTTCTCGGATACGACGGTGTTCCTGCAATCGCCTTTCTTGTTCGAGATTTTCAGCCCGCATACGCTCCTCTTCTACCCGCTGCTGTGCTTCCTTTTTCGCCTGTTCGATTTGCAGATCCATCACGCTCGCGAGTCTTCCATTCTCGCTCGCGCGCGAGGTTGAACTATGGCCGCTGGCCGATTCGAATTGGAGCGAAGGCGCGTATTCACTGCCAATCTCAGAAGGCGGCTCGTTTTCTCTTTCGCTCAAGGAAATTTCAATGTTTTCTAGACATACATTCGCTCTTCCAATCGCACTTTCCATCCCGTCGAGGTGACCCTGCAATTCTTCGAGTTCCAGAAGCGATTCGTAGTCTTCACTGGCTGATTCGAGTTCCTTTAATGCTTTATCGATCTTGTCACAAAGTTCACGTAATTTCCTTCGACTTCCACGGCTCTTTAACAGGTTTTCAGCGACGTTAATGTGCCTTGTGACCGTTGCCTTTCGGCGTGACAGTTTGCTCTTAGCCTTTTTCTTTTTCCATTTTCCGGTTGTTAGGACGGCTGGGCCCAACGACGACACGAATTCCTTCTTCACTCACATATCGCACGTGGTCGGGAGCGAGCTCTTCTGTTGACATTTCAATCTCGCACACGGTCTCAGAATTTATCAAAATAAGCAAGCAAAGTTACGTACCGGCAACCTCGCTCTGCTACCAGATGTTCCGGTTATTTCACGGGCATTTAAGACGACTAAAAACGGTAAACGGGTAAACATTTTCAACACGATTTATTCACAACGTGAGCTACACGAAATTCGAGCTTCGAGCCGCGAAAAGACAAGATACCAAGGTCAGTCTCGATCGCATGCAACACAACAATGTCACGTGAACGGGTTTTGGCGCGAACAGGAGGTGTCCCTTTATAATGGAGGTGTCCCCTTATAATGGAAGTGTTCCCTTAATGGAGATGTCCCCTTATAATGGAGGTGTCCTCTTAATGAAGGTGTCCCCTTATAAAGGAGGTGTTCTCTTAATGGAGGTGTCCCCTTATAATGGAGGTGTCCCCTTATAATGGAGGTGTCCTCTTAATAGAGGTGTCCACTTATAATGGAGGTGTCCCCTTATAATGGAGGTGTCCCCTTATAATGGAGGTGTCCGCTTATAATGGAGGTGTCCTCTTAATAGAGGTGTCCCCTTATAATGGAGGTGTCCCCTTATAATGGAGGTGTGCCCTTATAATGGAGGTGTCCTCTTAATAGAGGTGTCCCCTTATAATGGAGGTGTCCTCTTAATAGAGGTGTCCACTTATAATGGAGGTGTCCTCTAAATGGAGGTGTCCCCTTATAATGCGTGTCCCCTTATAATGGAGGTGTCCCCTTATAATGCAGGTGTTCCCTTACAATGGAGGTGTCCCTTTATAATGCAGGTGTCCTCTAAATGGAGGTGTCCCCTTATAATGCAGGTGTCCTCTAAATGGAGGTGTCCCCTTATAATGGAGGTGTCCTCTTAATGGAGGTGTCCAAAAGAAGAGGTTCTACTGTACCACCAAGATGAATAACTTAAGAAGTGGTGGTGGAGGAGGAAGCATGTTGGCTGCAATGGCGCAGGACTTACTCTTAAAGTTCCGCATCGTCTCCCGTGACGACTGGACGTCAGTTAGCAGCAATCCCCGATATCTCGTTCCCAGAGTCCGCGTTACCCTTGTGGTAAGTCCGGCCATCATATAGTGGTTTAACCCTTCACTGTCCCAAGAGTCAACTTTATACCATACACTGAATTCTACGCGCATTTTGATTGGTCATTACTTATGATCTATTAGAGAACAGACACACAGTTGACGTCATGGAGAATTTGTCTTCTCTGTTTCGTCCAACATGGCGGATAGTTTTGTACATGGGGACGAGATTATTCCGGAAAGGGGAAGTGAGCCCCCCCCCCCCCCCCAACCCCTTTCTTTAATGTTAAAGAATACCGAAATCAGAATCGCCTGCGGTTCGTTGGCCCCTTTTTGTTCTTACCACATTTTGACGTCATCTGTGATCTATAACTCAACAGATGCACGGCAGAATGGAATCTATTTGTTACATGGAGACGTGTAGTGCAGTTCTAACTGTTGTCTCTTGATGAAATCCTATGATGGGACCATTCGAACCTCTTCAGCAGTACACTTGCACGTTTGCATGGTTCCATTCGTTTTGGAATATTTCCCAAAACGAAATTTGGGATTTTTCTTCAAGTTTGATTTTTGGCACTCTTGGGAGTGAAAGGGTTAAATCGGGTATGTCACCATTTTTATTGCTACTTTAAAAAGCCAAAAGACATCTTTATGTTAATGAAAACCCAAAAATAAGGGTCCAGTTTTGTTTGAAATGATTCTACTAGTGCTTTAAGCGTAAAAATAAGTGTGATTGTGTGTCTTAGGCTGCAGATGGACAGGATGGAAAAAAATTGGGTTATGTTTATTGCTTCTGTCTTGGGAAACTCGCTAAAACTCTGATAATGGATTTTTTTTCTTCGAAAATTCACTTGATATCTTCCTCTTACTGTTCTATTAGCATTTTACATAAGAAAACGATACGCAGTTTTTGAAAAAAAAAATTCGATTTTTGCTACTGTGCAGGGTTTTCAATTGGAGAAATAGTCCTTGGAAATATAAGCTACTCCGTATCTGAAGTCAGACGAAGCTGACGAGCAGTTTTGTTTATGAATACGAAATAAGCAGGTGCGGCAGTTATTCTATGAATTTGCAACCTCATAAGGGGGGGTTGGTGATATGCGCACCGGCGACCCCAAGAGGGGAAAGAAAATAGGTTCAGATCAAAACTCGACGGATATAGTCAGATAAACCATCCTTTGCCAACTTTGGAGTACTTATTTGTTTATTTCAATTTCATACACACTACAATGGTACTTGATTATTTTACTCCACTCGAGTGGCTTACAGTGTAAAAGTCAAAGCTTTAAGCTCCCTCTTCGTCTTCCTCCTCGGACTCTGTTTCTAAATTTCAGAAAAGATAAAGGCATTTAAGAGATGTCTCACATAAGTACCTACAATTAACTGATACACAACAGGTTTACCATCCTCTGTTTGAAAGGTTGCCCTGTGGTTCTATAACGACTGTACCGGATATCAAACAAGCTTAATTAAAAGAGAGGTTTGAGGATACAGATTTCATCTTTGGGGGGGGGGGGGGGGGGGGGGGGGGGGGGGAAGACCTTTCAGGGCTTGTTTTATTTTGTCAAGAAAGTGGGGCCGCTAGATCCGCCACTGCCACTGCCACTGCCACTTAAAGCCACGAATCACCAGCTTTTAAAATCGTACCTTCCTCAGCACTCTGCAGCCACTCCACCATCTTCTTCATCTGCTCCAGGAAAACATTTTTGCCTTTTGGTGAATGAGCTCCTTTGTACCACTTGATAATGGTGTCTTCACTTAGAACATCAGCTAAACACACCCACAAAATTCAAAACAATTAACAACAATGAAGTTTTAATATAACCAAAAATTACACTAGTTTTTTCATTCTTTCAAACAATCCAGACAATCTAGCTAAAAAAAAACATTAGTCATTTATTAAATAATGAATGCACAGCAGCATCCCCCCCCCCCCACCCCCATCTGAACGGTTTGTGAGTTCGGGGGGGGGGGGGGGGGGGTAGGAGGGAAACTTAACTTATCTGCCCATAAGGTTTGTGGTTATAGTGCCAGTCGACTAGCAATCCGAAGATCCCAGGATCAAGGCCTCATTCTGACCACTAGGTTGATTGGTTATTATAATGGTGTCATCAGCCATGCTGTTAACATAGCCAACTGCACCGAGTTATTCAAAAGAATAAGATGGATAGCAATAATCTTATCCACTGGATTAATCACTACCCAATGGATAAGTGTTAGAGGGGTTTTCAATCGAGTGTAGTACAGTCGAACCTCTCTACAACGGCCACCTTCGGACAGACTTTTCTGTCCGTTGTAGAGAGATGGCCGTTATGGGGAGGTTATCAATTAGAGGATTTGAGTGAGTGAATTAGAAGTTGGGACAATAAACAAGGCCGTTGTAGAGAGGTGGCCGTTATGGGGAGGTTATCAATTAGAGGATTTGAGTGAGTGAATTAGAAGTTGGGACAAGAAAACATGGCTGTTGTAGAGAGATGGCCGTCATGGGGAGGTGGCCATTAGTAGAGGTTCTACTGTAATTATTCTGGCCAATCACAACAGATGCAGACAATCCAACGAACCAATCAGAACTTGAAAATACATTCAGTCAGCACCAATTCACGATTGGTTTTGGTTTTACTTCTGATTTGCTTGTAGGGCGGTGTGAGCTTTTTTAGCCAATCACAAAGCGTAGCAATGCAAAACCCATTGCAAGCAATTGCGAAATTGCTTTTGACACTCAATTGTAAAGCATTCTATCAAAACCAAATGTGTTATCCAGTGGGTAGAGATTTGTCCAGTCATTGTAGTGCTATCCATGTTTTGAACAACCAGGGCCTGGGGCCTGTTTCTTGAAAGTCCTGATCTTTTAAATTTTGTACCCGTGAAGCTATTTTATGTGTGCAATGTTTACATTAAAGATTCAAATTTTGTTGGTTTTGAATAAAAGCTAAGCAATCAAATTCTACCTTGACAAAACAAGTCAGGTTAGTTTGTGGGTAAAACCTACACCACCATTCTAAAGATTCTCATTTTAAATATTGCTTCGGACTAGACTTTCAAGAAACGGGCCCCTATTAAAGGGGCAGTATCATGAGGGCGAAACTTGAAAACTGGGCCGACGTTTTCAAGTTTGATTCGGCAAATTCAAAAAAGCCGTCGAGAAGTGGAGGTATTTGTTGAATCAAAAAATCCGTTTTGATAGCCGGAAGAAAGAAAAAAATCACTTTTAACAGTGATATGTCCAAAATTCCGGTGCAAGAATAGTGAACAGTGCCGCGCGTGGAACCTCGTGATACTGCCCCTTTAATTTTTACAATGATGACGCAATATATCAAACACGAGGAAGAGAAGGGGGTTGAAAAAACAAGGCACAGCCGAGGTATTTTTTAGCAGACTTCCAAGTGTTTGGATATCTGATGAAACACTCTTTGATATAGCTTCTCAAACTGGTCATTAAGTAATGATCCGCATAAGAAGGAAAATGCTGAACGGCAATGCACGGTGGTATGTCAACTTTTTTCATTGTTACAACTAGTGATCTCATTGGCCTAGACTCAAAAACCGCTAAAAAGTTGAGGTTCAAGATGCATTTTGTCCATTTTTTTTAACGTTTCGAGTAATTTGATACCCAATCTCACAACATGCAATTTTTAAAAGATATTGTATTTGGGGAACTTCATCAAGGAGGCAAAATTATTAGCTATTGTCTTCTACTTTTCTGATTGGTTAAGCACGAAAATTTCCTAAAATTTATACGACGCAAATGGATTTTCTTTGTTTTTAAACTGAAATATAATTATGAACCATCAGCCCCTCCTCTATTCTTGAAACGAAAGATATTCTATGTGGGAAAGAGCCAATGCCGCAGAACAATGAAGTTTACGGTAGTTTTTATGTGAAGCATTACTTAAATACTGAGAACACAAAGGGATAAAATCGCCAAAATCTATGCTAAATAAGGGCCTGGTCGCACTACAGTCAAAAACAAAAATTAGCCCGTGCAAAATGACATAAAAACAAAAACATTCCACAAAAAGCGTGTCCCACCGGGGCGGTTTCTTTTGTTTTCCTCGATTTTTGCACGGGCGGGTTTTTGTTTTTAACTGTAGTGCGACCAGGCCCTAAGACCATGTTTCTAAACCACCTTCATGCTTACGATTTTCTTTGTCAAAACTTAATGGATTATTAATGAGTTTGAGAAGTCCGTTTCTAATGTGTTAATTTATTTAAGGCCAAAATGAACACTACCGTATTTACCCGTGTATTTTAATAGTCGATCCCATGTATAAGTCGACCCCCTATTTTTGAGGCCAAAAACTAAGTTTTCTTCATTTCTGGGTAAGAATTTTCTTGTAAAACTAATCTTGTATTTCTTAGAATTTTCTTTCAGGTACTATGGATATATGAAAAAATCACAGCAAGTTTTAACGTGAAGTTTATTATCGCGTGCACGTGAGCATTTTAATGGGTTTTAGCAACACGTGTATATGCGGGCATTTTGTCCATAATTTTTTAAATAGGCTTATAAAATCAAACATACTAATTTAAATGGTACATGATTTACCAGTACTATGGTCACATAACAATATATATAGTGTATTAATTTTCTTTATTCTTACTTTTGTAGAAAAGCATCACCATCTTCTGAAAAACCTTCATGAAGGACATGTTATCATAGCAGTATTCCTAAAATAAAAACAGAAAATCAGAATTTGTACAGGTTATTGCTTTTAGCTTCTTTTTCAAAGCAGGGACAAGTTCAAAGCCTGGGAGGAACTCCCATATACATGTAAAGGTGATGGGGTGATTGTTGAACTTTTTGAAGGTTAAAATTCGTGGTTTTGCACAACTAACCCCTCAGTCACATTTGCGCTAGAGCCTTGCTTGCTAGACCAACTTTTGTTTACCTGGCAAATTCCTAGCTCGTTACACTGAGGTGTGACCGACCTAGCGCAGTACCGCTTGCTTATCTAAATCTTCAAAAAGATATGCAGCTAAGCTTAAGAGCGCTCTGCAGTGATCTTGATCATGAGTTGTGCTTGGTGAACAAATTTAATTGGTTTTGTTCGAATTGACCAATAAGCAGTGTTTTTGACATCTTGACCTTTGTGATTGACTAGAAGTTTCAGTTGTGTCACGCGTGAGTTTTGGCTTTTGTATTCGCAGAGAAAAAGTTTTTTGCCTTTTTGCCAAGAACACCATTGTCTTATGACCATACCACTTCATAGTCAATCACGTTAAGCAAACTTCCAATTTTTACTGATTATACAGCTGGCACCGCATGCCACGTTTCCTCAACCATTAGTCAAAGGTTTTGTACCGAACTTTTCTCTACATCCTGCTATGACCTCTGTTTCACGTACAGTTTCACCCGAAGCCGAGAAAAGTGACAAAAGTGTACTTTCCCCGCTAGTTTCTACAAGTGAAGCAAATACGTGGTACAGCTTTCAGGCAAGAGTTTTATATTCACAAGGCGGGAAAGGACAGTCTTTTCCTTCGACGTATAGCCCTGAATCTTTTTAGACGTGAAAGCAAAACCAAAAACACCTGCAAGCGGTGGATTTACAATGTGACCATGATGCAGCATGCTTGGTGGCGATCTCAAGGGGGGATGTGACCAAGGGATAAGTGTGTTTCAGTCGAAAATGACCACTGTCAAAGTTATTCTGATACAAGTTTTTAGAAAGAATTGAAGGGGTCGGGGCACATCCAGCCTATGTTGCTTTTTGAGCGTTTTACTTTTTTTTCTCGATCAGATTTGCCTAATTTTATCGTACAACGAATAATATCACAAACCCTTGTCGAATTTGCACTAATCCTAAGAAACTGGACTAATTTCACCTGAAAAAAAGCATAGTTGTGGTCTTCTAGTGGTTGTTTACATCCAGAGCGTAATTTCGACGCCATTACAGCAGATTGGCCGCGAGAATATGCGACCGCAATACTCCTGACCCGTGCCAACGACATGAACGAAAATACCGTTATTTACGCGCGCCTGGTTCGTTATCGATCGCGAGCTCGCTACGGCAAACACATCGTCTGTAGCGTGCGTATGAGCCAATATGTTTAAGGCCCGTCCGGTGATTGAAGGACATCATTAAGTCCGGAAATCCGTAAGTCTCTAGCACCTCTCAAAGAAACGAGTCGTGTTTCTTGCCTAAATCTCTATTTCACGCTCGAAGGTGAAAATAGACGTTGGTGGACAAGGCGAGCCGGCGGGAAAGTCAGGAATCACTTCGGATCAGAAAAGGGGCAGCGTTGTGAGTTGTGGGCCATTTCCCATCCCGTGCCGAAGTCGAAATGCCCGATATCCGAAGTGCTTCGAGACTTGTAATATTTTCCGTATTTCGTTTGGCGGACATTCCGTTTTCGTTTTCGCCATTGATATCCCGACATGCTTTGCGACAGTGGCAGATCGGCTTTGCGTGGTCGCGCGGGAGATTGAAATACAGCGTTGGGCAGCTCAAAGTGAGTTCTTGCGGCCGGGTGAAATTCAGCAAGGCGGGCAAAGACTATGAGCCGGCAGCGGAGGACCGGGAGTGCTTCCTAAAGGAGGTCCGCAACGATAAGGGAGATGGCGCGAATCTAAGTGGCTGAGTATCGGTGATAAAAATGAAGCGATTTTGAGGAAATGAACTTCGGGATTTATTTTTCTTGAGCGGGATTCAGCGGTACGGGCCCAAACTTGGCCATCTGAAGTGGAAAATCAGCGTAAAATCGAGAAAGTCGGGTAAACCTTGGGATTCATTTTTTCGAGCGGGATTCAGCGGGAGACATGCAGATTTTATTTTTTTTGCATACGTTAATTCTCGAAAACGACGGGAAAAAACAACAGAAAAAAATCTGAACAATGTTTTGCAACGAATTTGTAGTTCACATGCCAAAAATGGACAAATCTGAGCGAGAAAAATAAAAAACGACCTCAAAAGCAACATAGGCAGGATATGCCCCCGAGCCCTTCAATTGTTTCCTCTTCGGGGTATGTACTTATTGACTGAGTGGGAGGGCCGGATGGGAAAATATTTGGATCAAGGTCATGTTACGTACTATGACTGAGAGCTAAATATTTTCACAACCCAACCTAACTTTGTCAATAAGTATTTTATTATATGACCAATTTGGAGACAAAATTGTTTCAAATTTTAACAAGCAAGGCTGTACGCTT
Organism: Dendrophyllia cribrosa; assembly: GCA_024195265.1. NCBI lineage: Eukaryota > Metazoa > Cnidaria > Anthozoa > Scleractinia > Dendrophylliidae > Dendrophyllia > Dendrophyllia cribrosa. Next base: position 36,964,364 of record JAJLRJ010000007.1, on the reverse strand, counting down.
TTGTAGAAGGGCCATATGGCTTTTTCCGGCCCTGCTCACGCAAATGCATACGGCCCTCATACGGGTATTAGCTATGATTTACCTGAACTTTGACCAGAAGGTTGATCTCTGATTTTGCTTGAGAGGTAAAAGCTGCCAAAAGAGGAGCATAAACCTACAAGAACAAGATATCAAGCAGAGCTAAGTCTTTAAAATGTTCTTTAACCCATTGACACCTAAACCAACCCAAACTGCCAGTGAAGGACCACAGAAGATGCCACCTCTCTGATAAGGCTAATGGAAAAAACTTATTGAATCTTTTTCTCATTTTCTACTCCTGATAGAATGGGGGCTATACCAACAAGACACCATCTTTATAGGTTTGGGAGAGGGATACATACTGTAAAGAGACCTGCCCAGCAGTCTTTGTAAAGCAGAGAGTCATTCCAAGTACAATAGTATTGACTATTTCCCTTAGGGGCTAAAAATTGGTTTTGGTATTTTTTTAGGGTGTACAGTTTTATAATGTCTTCAGTTGTACTTATCAGGTACCATTCGGGATTAAGAAATAGGTAGAAATATGAGTCATTGCTAATTAAAATTGCTAAAAATGCTTGATGCATTCTTGTATTTACTATGTTTTGTGTTTACTATAATTATTACCAGAAACCCATAAGTGGGTTGAAACATGCAACTGTCTCTTGTATGCTTCAAAACAAGCTTCCGATTATTCAATTTGCTAAGAAGTTGTTACAGCCATATTTGGAAAATCAAGATAGAAATATTAACCAATCAATTCTCTAGAACAACTTGCTTCCAATCTTGAGGGACCATGGCGTTTCTAAATATGGTACTAAGCAAAAATTGAATATTTGGAAGCTGTGAATGCGTGTTACACGTTTCAACCCACTTACAGGTTTCTGTTATTACCCATTAGAGGTAATAAAAAAAGGACAAGCCACAACCTACATGTAATAACTAGATTCTGGCAACGTTTAGGGGCTCTAAACATCCTTGTCACTTTTATATCCCCCTGGCCTAACCTCGCCTCCAGAGTCTTTTCTACTTTCAAAATGGCAGGGCTGGCATAGAAACCCAAGAATCAAGAATTCATGGAGTGTTCTGTCATGTGACACACAATGAAATGGCAGTAATTTGTGGCAATAGACCATTTTACAGTTGTGTGACCTGGCCTTTGAATGGAAGCAAGGCTGAAGGTGACCTTGTTTTGATACAGACCTCAGTGCTTTTCATATATTAATGTTTTTCTTATGCTAACTAGCTAAATTTACACATGAAAAGCAATAAGTTCTGTATCATAACAAGGTCACCTCCAGCCTCGCTTCCATTCAAAGGCTAGGTCACCAAGCACACAACTGTAAAATGGTCTATTGGCAGTGGTGTTTGTTTTCTGGCAATCTGAGGCCATTGCTCAAACTTAATAAAGACATTTCATTATGTTTTACAGAAAATTTACTCCAGGAGTTGTGGAGTGCCCTAGCAGCCTTGTCCATAGGTTTCTGGGCTTGTAATTTTGATCGCAAAGAAGGCCCTAGGGATGAGACTGTCCCTGGCCCACGACAATTATTAATGAAACAACAAGTTATAAACAGTCTTTTTCAACACACCTTGAGATGTCTCAAAGCTTGATCGTGCACAAGTTCTTCCTTCTTGTTCCACTCGACAGCTCTCATCAAACCCTTCCACACCTGAAAATACTCATTCACATCATTACTTTTGTTTGTTCTACCCTTCCCCCCTCCACACACACACACAGGCTGACTTTGAGTCTCATAACATGACTTTCACATTCAGTTGAACTTCTCTACAACAGCTTAACCCTTTGGTCAAATTTTCTGGCTGTTGAATAGAGGTGTCCCCTATGGATAGGTTTTAAATAAGAGGATTTAAGAGAATGATTGGAAGTCAGGACGAGAAAACATGGTCATTGTAAGGAAGTGGTGTTATGGACGGGGAAGTAGCGGAAAGGGGGGGTGGGGGGGGGAGGGGTTGTGTTGTGTTGTTACTGGAGGTTTAAATAGGTTTAAATACTAAATTTGTAGTCTGCGTGACCATTCAAATGAAAGCTATTGAGTAGTCTTTTAATGAGTACTTTCCTGTGGTACCATTTATTATGCTGTACATGTACAAGGTGGCTCTAACTTTCTAGCCTGTGGATAAAATCTTAAAGTGTCACCATTGAAATGCAATCCACTGAGCAATACAGATACCTGGGGAGCTGTTTATTAGACAGTACAAGGTAGTTCTAACTTTTGAGTATCAAAAGAGAATCAAAAGCTCAAAGCAGTACTTTCATATAGTATTGCTAGTTTCTCAATATCACCTTCTACAAACACAGTTTGAAACATTTTTTTTTTACTTTCAAACTTGGCCACCACTACAAGTATTTAAAGTCTAAGGATAATTTTTCTTTTTTGGATGGGAAACTCTGTGGGACATGCTACAACACTAGATACAATTTTGTCAGTTCAGAAACATAGAGCTCATACAGGCCATCTCCTCTCCCCAATGTTGCTCTTCCCTCGGCAATGTTGCGTTCGCATATTTTTGTTTTCACTAAGACATCTTGAACATCAACATTTATTCGAAACATACAGAAAAGGTGAAAGTATAGTTCATACACAAAATTTCATAAAAATGCCATTACTTTTTTTATCTTACCAAAAAAACCACATCATCTTCAGGAAGTTCTGCTTTCTTCATTTCTTCCTTGCAGGTGGCTATCATCTGTGAAAGGAAACAACAAAATACTGACAAGGAATATCTGCAGATTGTTAAGGTTGCCTTCTAAAATAAACACAAGCTGAGGGGGTCGCAACCTCCCCCTCCCCCCCCACCCCCCAAAAAATTCTTCTGTATCCCCAAGGTTGTTGTGACTATTAAGTGGGGTTGTGCATGCACCGCAATTTCTATGACCCCTTGTTTCTGAATTTCGAAAAGGATGCTCACTTACGTTGAATAAACTGGTCACCCAGAGCAAGACAAATGTAACTTTAATACATAGAACTTACGTCTTTGACGGGTGTTTCATTGTCAAGCATCTCCTTCAGCTGTTGTTGGAATGCTCTTCTAGTTCCCACAGCCTGTTGGGCTTTCTGAAATACAACCAAACAACAAAATTAACACTTGAACTCCCAAGAGTGCCAAAAATCAAAATTCAAGAAAAATCCTAAATTTCATTTTGTAAAAATATTGAAAAATTTAAGGTATCATGCAAAAGTACTGCTGAAGAGGTTTCATTTGAATGGTCACACCACAGGATTTCGTCAACAGACTCAAAAGTTAGAACTAAACCACATGTCTCCATTATTACATGTACCTCTGCAGGGCTCGAAATTGCGCTCGTATCGGGCGCATTTGCGACTAAGATTTTGCTTTTGCAACTACAATATGTCTATTAGTCGGGATTTTGCGATTGTTTTACGGCCTAGTTAATAAAGGGTTAATATTTGTAACTGGTAGTTGTATTTTTGTCTGAAAAATCCTGCGAAATTCACGTTGAATGTTGCGTGACTTAATCGTCGATTTTATGCTCCATTAATGCGGTTTCCAAGAAGTGTATCACGGGCGCACTTTTTCAGACCTTCTCAGAAATTTCTTGTCTCTCATTTTCGGTTCCGATAGTAGTACATGTATTTAGTGTTTTTTTTTTGTGACTAAAATTTTCGAACTTGCGACTAAATTTTAGGAATTACTCGCAAATTGCGATTGAGAATTATTTTTAATTTTGAGCCCTGCTCTGGGAGTGTGTTCAAAGGGTTTTTTCAAGGGGCTATGTCATCAGCCTTAAGCATCACTTCGAAAAACCAAAGGACATACGGTATTTCCTCGAATAATAGCTGTCCTTCGATAAGTATTATTACAACCTTTTACATGTAGTAAGAACAAAACATGTATTGTTTTAGAAGTGCATTTAGCTGTACTCCACTTACACATGCTGCATCTCACAAAAATAAATGTCCTTCAAAAAAGTTTAAACTCTCCAAATACCAAAAATTATCCCACAAAATACAAAAAAAAAAAGTGAAAAATAAATAATTGAAAACTACTACAAAAATTTCATTCCATACAGTTAATATTATTTCTTGCATCCCTACCTGAAACTGTACAAGTTTTTCCAGTCCATGGGCATTGAAATGCTTCTCGAACATTTCCTGAGTTTGTTTGTTGGGAGGAAAGAACTCCTGCAAACATAAAACAAATCACTTTTAAAAGTGTCAATGCATTTACATGTAGCATGAAAGTACTGATGTTTATTTTCACATCCCCTAGTGGAGACAGGACTGCTACATTTCTATGTGGTCATCCAAGCCACGCGAGAGTCTAACCGCTTGTAGATATCATACATGTAGCAAAGAAAGCGCTTTGGTCCTCAGATATTTTAAGATCCTGTATGTTGGTCCAGCCCGCGACCTTCTTCTCAGCAGACCAGCAGCACTCTACCAACTGAATTAACCATGTACACTGAAGCTATAGTGGTTAGCATATTGGACAGATCTGAAGGTCAGCAGTTCAAGGCCTGCCATTGTGTTGTTTCCCTAAACAAGAAACTTTGGCTAAATCCGCTAAATTAAGTAGTTGCTAAAAAAAGTAACTTAAGGTGGCTCAACTTGATTTTTCAGCATCACACAAACCCAACTTTGAACAGCTGATACTCCACAGTCTGAGCTCTGCAGGCAAGCTGCTTTATTGCTATAATAATTGCTATGGTAACACAGTGTCAATCAAACCTACTCTTGGATAGCTCAGTTAATCTTTAGTAAAATTAATGTGTGAAGCAGCTTGCCTGACTGAGGTCTGACAGTTTTGTATCAGCCGTTCAAAGTTGGGATGCTGTAGGTCCGTCAAAATCAAGGTACATGTATGTTTATTTACCAATAGTTTGTTCTCCAACTCAGCCCTTCGTAGGGCAGTGCTCAGACAGTTGAAATCCTTCTCCTTTACCATTGACTGACAAACTTTGGTCACAAACTGCAGAGCAATTCCTACACAAAAAAGTCCAATTAGTGTTCAAATTAGCTGAGGCTACGAGCCATGTTCGAACTTATGTGATTGATATTGTCATTTGTGACGTAGCTCTTACATCACTAATTTGACAATTTATGCCTAACATCCATGACGTACTTCATATAGTACATTGAAGTGATACTGTAAAACCTTCTGAGCAACCTCAAAACTCATCTTATACAAGGCAGGTTGCAGCTTAGTGCAGGGATTCTGACAGGGTGCGGGAAATATCCAAAATTGTGCGGGAGTTTTGGGGCAAATTGTGCGGGAAATAACTTCGATTGTGCGGGAAATTGTGCGGGATTGCGCAATCCTGTGACCAACCAAATATTCAATCACCAGTGTTCTAGCCAGGCCAGAAAAATATGACATGGAGGAAATTCTGCATAAATGAAAAATACAAATGGATGTTTTACTTTGGGGATTAAAATGTACCCAGCAATCGCCAATTTGCGGCTGTTTTTCTTCACCAAAGTTTATTTGTCCCAACAAAATCACATTGCGTGACACGATGAACTCGATCGGGTAAAACCGAAATACCACCTCTAAATAAAATGTTTCCGAGCTGAGCGAGTTCCTTTCTGAAAAATCCGTACATTTTTTGTAGTGTGAATAATTTCCATTAAAGGTTCACACAATTTCTTCGCAAGTTTGCCACAAAAACACAACCTCGAGATGTATGCAAATTGCGTGCTAAATGTAATTTGATAGCATGTTTGTTTTGCATTTTCCCGAATGAAAACATCTTTCACTTGATTGAAAAAATAAAATCCAGTATCCTGATCAGAACTTAATAATTTTCTCCTATCAATCCGAAGTTCCAGCGCTTTAATAGTTTGTTTGTCGATTCGCAAACTTGATCAGTTCTTAACGAAAATAATTCAGACAGAGTGACATTCATTTCGGCGCGACCGAGTACATTTCTTCGGTGTTTCTTCTTCGGTCCCTGACATATTAAACTGAAAGAGGAAGCGAAAGCGCTCGAAAAAATATCAACAGGCTGCTAAGAAAAACGACAAAATGTCTGGAAAACGACAACTAAAAAGCTACGCGAAAAATTCTGTAGGAAGTCGGAAAGAAGAAAAACTGAGACTAGTTCCCAGGACGTCGAAGAGAACGCCTTGTTGTTTTTATATCGATCCGCTCGAGCTGCTCGAGGAAAGCAATCGTCGAGGGATTTCTCGATTGTTTGGCAGGAAAATGGGCTGAAAATAGCCTAAAACGTTTCTCGAAATCTTGGTAATCAATATAAATACCTAATTTAATTAAAATTTTAAGCCAATATTTCACTATTGTGCGGGATTGTGCGGATTTTTAGGAATTGTGCGGAATTGACCGAATTGTGCGGTCCCGCACCCGCGCACCCTGTCAGAATCCCTGTTAGTGCCTTCCTGAGGTAGACACAATAACCTCTTTGCTATCTTTCACACAAAAAGTTTCAGGTTTTAACGATTTTTTGTTTCCGATTTATAAAGGTTTTAATTAATGTGTCAAACAATTCGTTACACTATTTCAGATAAGCTGTGGAAATAAACAAAATTGAACAAGTTGAAAGTTATTTTTGCATTATAAAATAATGCTTATAAGCTGATTTAATGGAACTTATAGCGAATAGTACAATATTTTGTGATTGGATTTTTGGTGTACATGTAATTAAGACTTTGAATGTTTGGCCACCATGTTGGTAACCCTGAGTGGGGCAACAAAATGGCCGCTTCATGCATTTCTTACTAAAAATGTCTAATACTGGTTGGCCTGTAACTTTTGAACAAAATGCTATTGTGCTTCAAAATTTGGCCCAGATGTGTGGTTTTAAACTTAATACAATTCCACAAACATTTTGAAATTGAAATATATTGTTTTATTCTTCTGAATTTTGATATGACATAACAATGTGTTAATTGATATGCATCCTTACCTTCTTTGACAATAGTTTCATTAAACAGGCTGGTCAGACATGTAGGCGGTGCCATGCCTGTGAAGTAATACAACAAAATAATTGATTACAAAACTCTTGACTAATGTGACCGTACAAAATTGAATTGAACCCTTTCACTCTTGGAGTCAATAATAGAGATTTGTAGCATAGTTCTTTTTTTTGAGTCGTTGGACGAAATCCTATGGTGTGACCATTCAAATGAAACCTTTTCGTCAGCCATTTACATGGTACTATTTGGTTTTTCAATATTTTTGCAAAATAAAATTTGGGATGTTCCTTGACAGTTTGACACTTCTGGTAGTTGGTGTCATTAAGAAAAAGGCATCAAACAGAAGTTCTCTGAGATCCAACGATCTTATTTTGTTAGAGGTGCCTCGGACCAAATGCAAGACTTTTGGTGATCGAGCATTTGCCTTTGCTGCTCCATCCAAGTGGAATAAACTTCCATTGTCAATTAGAATGGCCCCGAACTTAGATACTTTCAAGAAACAGTTGAAGACATTCTTATTCAAAAAGCATATGACAGTTAGTTATATACCCAGACGTTTATATATTTTATTTCTTATTTCTTATTTTTTTTTATCTCCTTATTATTCATTTTATTTTTATTATTATACTGTTAACTGCTCCTTTGTTTTACATTGTAAAGCGCTTTTGAATATCTAATATAAAAAGCGCTATATAAATTGATTATTATTATTAGTTACAATGCAACGGGCCTTAACATGAGCAATCAAAATAAGACATAAAATGCGCATAAATCTGTGTAGAGTGTTATTGTAAATGTAGACTTAATTTTTTTTTAAATGTATAGCGCTAAAATTTAGTTTCTGCCTTGTTCAAACTCAATGATGAAGAGGCAGCAGCCTCGAAACACCTGAGAAACTAAATTTTAGCGCTATAAATTTAAAAAAAATTTAAGTCTACTTAACATGAGCACCCAACAAACTTTTTCAAAAGTTAGCTAATCAGAGAGTGCAAATTCATAGATGAGGCACGCCTCCTCGCAAAGTTGAGCATGATGGAATGTAATCCTTATCGCTTCGTGTTTATCACAGGAGTGTAAAGATAGTTACAAAATACGAAGATTTTATTCACTTTATTGCTTCACACGTATCCATCGATCCTGCAGTTACGAAAGTGAATATAAGAATTACATGTAGCTGGCGATATCATGGAAACTTAAAAAAAAGATTGTTGGGTGCTCATGGTAAGGCAGTGACGTCCCACTGTAAAGGGTTAGAACACTAATAAAACTGAATCATTATTTTATGTTGTGCTTTTTTTACAAGAACACATGCAATGGCTTAGTAACAATTAGTTATTTAATAGTTATTTTGCTTCAATTTTGAAAAACTTACCATTTGCCAGAATGATTCCAGTCACAATGGCAAGCTTGTTTCGCTGATCTTCAGTGAAACCTTTGAGGAATAGTAAGATCTGAAAATATAAAGTGAACACAAGTTATTTAACATAATTCAGTATCAAGGGAGCGGCTTTATGTTCCCACTTGGAACAAAGAGGATTAACCCTTTCACTCCCAAGAGTGCCAAACATCAAAATTCAAGAAAATTCCCAAATTTCATTTTGTGAAATAATGAAAAACAAATGGTACCATGCAAAAGTACTATCAAAGAGGTTTCATTTGAATGGTCACATCATAGGATTTCGTCCACAGACTCGAAAGTTAGAACTACATGACATGTCTCCATAATTGACTCTGAGAGTGAAAGGGTTAAGTACATGCACAACTACACTGAACATGTACTGTATGTAAGCACAGCGTCAAAGGAAAACTAATAATGACCAGTACTGGATGTTCCCACTTGGAACAAAATGGATTAAGTAAATGTACAACTACACTGTACGTTAGCACAGTGTCAAAGGAAAACTACTAAAAACAACATACATGTAATGAAACACACTCCTTTTGCTTTGACTAAATCCTCAAACATTCTAACAACTAACCTTTTGAATCTCTTCTTCAAATGCCTTCTGCAAGTATCTGTACCTTGCTATGACTTTGTTAATCACCTAAAAATAAGGTCAGTATTAAAAGTCAAAAGGAATTTGGACAAAATAAAAAAAAAATATTCAATTACATGTACATGCAACAGGTTAAGCCACATACATGACCCACAGGTCTCCCACATGCACATGAGCCACAGGACACCCACATGCACACATGGATGGGGCTTAACACGGTCTTTAAACATGTAGCATGAAGCAACTTGGAGTACTGCTACTCCCCCCTGGATGGGGGATGCTAGTCCATCGCAGGGTTACCCCCAGCATTATGTCGTCAGTACCCATTTATAATGAAGAGAGACAATGTGGAGCAGTGTTTATTGTCTAACGAAATAGTGCGACAGCAGAGGAAGGCCTTGAACCCCCGACCTTTAGATCTGTAGTCCAGTGTTCTAACCACTACACCAAAAAGCGTCTATGAAGTTGATCAACTGATACATGTTGTAGTATTTCTCAAAGAAGATAAAACTGAAATTGGATGTTGCTCAACTAGGGCAAGGTTGATATTAGGAAAGTACATGTACAGGTACATGGCTTGGCGTATCCTACTGTACAAGTACTCCAAAAGCTTGCAAAAAAAAAGAAAAACACCAACATTTTTTCCAAAACAGACTAAACAAGCTACAGTCAACTCCCTCTTAACAAATACATTTGTACCTCTACAGTGTATAAGACAGACACCCGGTGTTGGTCCCTACTGTTTTTCAGTCTTTTAACTGTAACTACTATAAACTCTCTACAAGACGAACACCTCTCTAATAAAGACGGACAACAGACAATTGAGAAGTGCTTTTTTTGGTCAAAAATACTTCAAAACAGAAATGTAGGTGTTGAATATGAACAAATGAGTCCACCTTTTTTTGTTCCAGTTTTCAGGTTTTTTTAAAGTAAACAACTTTAAACAGACTGACACTATAACCCTATTTTGCCAGGTTGGGGGGGAGGGGGGCAATTTTTTGATATCACATTTTATTGATCACGTTACTTGATGTTTCCATAGCCACGTTATTTTTGTAATTTGCACATTTTTACCTTTGAATGAAGAAAAACAATGTTTATTGGTATAACTTTTGCATTTTTACGTCATTTAACATTTATTTATTGGCTTCTACATGTATTAATTTTGAGTTAATCTGTACAGTTTTTAAGAGGTTTTAAAAAATTTCAGAAATCCAAGATGGCGGATCCAAGATGGTGGCTGTATAACTAGTTACCTAAAAAGTATGTTATATGACGTCATCGTTCCATTGTGCGGACCGCAAAGGAGACAGTTTTCTACCCTCTAGGTTTCATTGTCATAACCTTAATTTCTTGAAGTTACAAGGGTCTCCCCAGGCTCAGGAACTCAAAAAAAAGTCCAGGCAGAATAGCGTTAAAACAGACATGTATTCATTGTGCATATATATAATACATGTATATACCAAAATTACTGGTGTCACATTACCTCGACCCCCTAAAAGCTGGACACCTATCTAAGACAGACAGTTGGGGTTGGTCCCATTGGTGTCTGTCTTTGAGAGAGATAACTGTACAACTAAAATTTTTGAGATACTCTCTGAAAAAAGTGTTTTTTGTGTGCTACTGTTAACCCTTTAACTCACAGAAGTGCCAAAATCAAAAGACAAGAAAAATATTAAATTTCAATTTGTAAAATATTGAAAAACAAATGGCACCATGCAAAAGTACATGTACTGCCGAAAAGGTTTCATTTCAATGGTTACATCATAGGATTTTGCCAACAGACTCTTAAGTATGTACACTGTACTTCAGTTATATAACATGTCTCCAATTACTTAAATTTTGGAGTGAAAGTATTTACAATGAAAACAATTTCCTTTTGAACATGTTTATTTTTTTTTTGCTATTAAAACACAACTCAGTGAAACCAATAAATGAGCAAAATAATGTATGTACAGTGGTGTACATGAATGCTCACTACCTGCACGTAAGTCTTGAGGTCGTCATCATTGGATTCGAAAATACAGACTGTTGTTTTGCATGTCGACTTCTCGCCTTCTTCTAGTATACTTCCACCAGGGGCTGTAAAGAGTTGACAATTAAATGAATAAGAAAATTCACTTTATCATCCTTTCAATAGAGATATAATTTATCTAATTTGAAGTAAAGTTATCACATACATGTATGCGTATGTATGTAGTGTGCATGGCAACTTTTACCATCGCCGACAGTCTTTTTACAAGCCTGGTGACCCCAGGCTACATGTAATCTCCAGTTTACTCTATATACACCTGTAGCATGAAGCAATCAAAGGCTCCTACAGTATTACTATCACGGCCAGTCTTTTTACAAGCCTGGTGACCCATGGGATCAAGGCTACATGTACTGTACTGTACATACACCTGTAGCATGAAACAATAAAAGGTTCCTATGAGCCAACTTGTGAATATGACACGTTTGGACCCTCCCATCTCCTACATGTATATGTTTTGCTCCACTGACCACCCCTCCACCCCCTACCTCCAACTTCCGACCCCCCCTCGCTCCAACACCGTTCCCATGGGTAAGGTAGGTGAGGATTACATACTGTGTTCACCAACCCTTCCCTCTCCTAGTCAGTTTGCTCAATCAACTCCTACCCCTTGCATTCAATTTGTCATTTCATTTTACACTCTCTTTATATGTAACAGAACTAGTATATCCAAAAGATAGCAATTGCTGCGGTAAATTTGTTGTAATAATGCTGTTTTATCGCCTCACTGGTACTACACAATTTTCTCTTTCGTTTTTTGAGGGAAAGCAAAGCAAATGTAACCGGGATGAATCGACGAAAACTCCAGCTGATAAGACTTATTTTGTTTTGTAATTCACACATCAAGTTCTTGCAATGTCTCTAGAATATTGTTGAGCAAAGGACGCGTTCACCACGAGGAAGGTGTGAAAATTTAGGTTTAACTTAATTATTGATAATGAATATGTTGTGTTACTAGCTAGCTGTATCGTATTCGCGTCTCCACGTGCTCAGCTCAGGTTTCGCGTCCCCACGCGCTCAGCTCAGTCTCATCGACCGCTGTCGGAGTGATTTCAAAATAAATTTGTCTTTTATTCCGTACAATCTTCGAAAATCTTTGCTATCCAACGGTCCTATCACCATGCCTCACAGTCCTCGCTCAACTAGCGGTAGTCTTCGACACTTCAGTTCCGATTACAACTGGCACATGTTGGACCAAAATATTACAAATCTCACAGCCAACAGCTTGAAGCAGCAAGCAAGGCTATTGTTCGTGCTGCACTGAATTCTGGCCCAAAATGTGTGCGTGGCGCAGTGAATTCTGGCCCAAAATGTGTGCGTGGCGCAGTGAATTCTGGTAAAAAGCGATCAAATCGAGATTTTTCGTAGCTTATATTTTTTTCTCATATATTTCTCTTAAATCCTGATTACAGTATGTTGCTGCTCACTCGCTACGCTCGTTCCGCAGCAATTACATACATGTATGTGTGTTATTGTGAACTTTCATAGATGAGGACACTTTGTGATAACTACCATGGAGTAGCATGTGCAGGCAATCCTGGACATTACATCAATGCATCCTGGCCAGCTGACCTCTTCAATTTACAGTTACAGTACACATTAAAGGGAGGGTTTCACGGTTCGGCGCATGTGCAAGCTATGACATAATCCATTTAATTTCATTGTTTAGACCAATCGGAAGCGAGTAGATAACTATGGCGGGAAATTTGCCTGTGAAAATGTCGCGGTCAGTCAGCTGATTGAATAGATGATTATACATACCCATGTGCGCCATGAAAACCACCAGAGCGTAGAATAAATCCTTTGGGTCAAAGGTTTTATTCAGTGTTGACTTTGTCGGCGTAATCCGTTGAAATTTTCTGTGAATTTTGGTCATCCTTCGCTTTGTTTGGACTACAGTGTAATTATAGTATGTGATTATTGAAGTAAATTTTATTTTTTTTTTAACCGATAAAATTGGGGGTTTCGACAAAACGCTGACCCCCTATAAAATTAACAGGGTAAAATCAGAAATGATATAAATTAACTTACCAGGATTTTCCATTCTCAAAAGACGTTTCTGTTTCTGCTTCACGACGATTTTGGCTGTTTGTATAAATTTTATCACGTCATCAGGTAGGTTATGATATTTCATTTACAACTTCGCCATAATGTTCGTCGTGACAAGACTTCGAATTCGAAACTTGGCCTTTTATTGAAATCCTCTCTCCTCCGCAGAGGCCTTTTTGTGCCACTAGGAGGCTGGGGAGAGGGGAAAAGAAAGCGTGTCCCCCGCGCTCACTTTTTTTTTCTTACATTTCCTTTTTCGAATACCGGTGGGAGCGTCTGCGGAGGAGAGAGATTGTAGAAATATATCGCGTTGGTGTCCTGCAGTTGCCTAGCAACTGAGGAATCGCAACTGCTGACAATGGCGCAGGTTACTACTTCATGTAAGCCTATAGAAGCATTGTAAACAAAGATGGCGGACGGTAAACGGTAAGCGAACCCTCGAAAGGACCTTCTACCAACGTTTTTGGTTTCAAAGAAAACAAAGTGGAACGGCGAAAAGCCTCGTACGCAAATCGAGACGCCACCAAAGTTTCGACCGGTGGTGCACGCTCCCCCAAGCTTCGCAAGGTTCTGCGAGACACGTATTTCTAGTAAGTATTATTTCTGATATTCCCTGTTAATTTTATAGGGGGTCAGTAGGGGGTCAGCAGACCGGGGTCAGCGTTTTGTCGAAACCCTAAAATTGGTAAGAAAGCAAATAAAGCATTTTAATCTGTACATATGCGCGGAACCGTGAAACCATCCCTTTAATACATTGGACACCATACCTAGCACTCCACCGGCGAACAGTATATCGAAGAGGTACTCTCCATACAGTCTGTAATTCAACTTACTTCCAGTTTTGTCAAGAAACGTCAACACCTTACAGTTGTCGAGAAATCAACAATAAAGCAATTCTTAATAAAACATGTAACCAATTCTCAATTTTGCACAAAATGATCGCTAATAAAATAATTATTATTGTGTTAACTTAATGACATTTGTGGATGTACAATGTTTGTATTAATATTTACCAAGAACCATGTACATGTATACGAACTACAAGAACTATTAGTCAAGAGTATGAAGCCTGTTTGAAATCTTATTAATCAGTTGCTTCTTCCAACTTAGCCTGCAATTTAGTCACTTGCACAGGCTTTAGACTGCCAAATACCCCTGACCTCAGGGTGATCACTGGCACTCCTTGTTGTTAATATCATTAAATGACATTTAGCTGCATTATTTTGAGGCAACCAAACCAAAACATTTTGAACCCTGCAAGTAAACATGACATGGCCATTCATTTCACACTCCTTTTATTTCAGTTTCTTTCAAAATGAGACTTGTACAGTGTAAACAGTTGTAGCTATGAAAAAAGTATAGGTGGTGTGTGGTTAGCAGGGTGTTTAAGGCATTAAGTGATTGTCTAGCATGGCATTTTAAAAAAGTGCAGGTGGTGTGCAGTTATGAGGCAGGGTGTTCATTGTAGCATGGCATTTTAGCATCGTGTTTTAATGCAGTATATATTATTATAAGTGTGGTCATCTGCCTTGCCCTTAGCAGTTGTGGGGTCAGTGGTTTCCAGATAGGCTCAGCCTCGCATCAGAGGTTCTTCAGTGGAGTTTCATGTGGCATTTTTTTAGTCTGTTTATTCCACTGACGTTGTCAGTGTGACGGGTACTCTGGGGTACATGGGGGACTCATGGTTGTACATGTAGGCAGTGCCATGGCCAACCTTTGGGGCAGTTTTCCATCTTGGGACTGGGATCTCATCATTGACCTTACATGTAGGTTTATCATCAGGTGCCCAACCTCCAATTGCGATGTAGTAAATTGTTAATAAATGGATGCAAAGCATTCATGTACATGCAAAGAGCTAAAATTTGGGTAGATTACTCACTGGACTTGTAAACGTCCTGTCTGGTCATATGGGACAAGCACATTTTTTTTTGTCTAGGGCAAGTAACTTTCCCCACTGACTTGCACAATTGGCAAGGATAAGGACAAGCCGCCTGTTAACTAAGTAGCAATTTATAGAAACTTGTCCGGGCAAGTGCAACTTTTTTTAGCCCTGTACAGGGGTTTCAACAGAAGCCAGCTACCGGCGGTGTAGCGCCGCCTACTTGGCCTCTTACTGCTGGTCACCAGATCCCCCTAGTGGGACGGGGCCTTACAGCCTCTTATCTGTCATAGCCGCCTATTATACCTTGGCCAGCTGCCTACTTCAATTCTTATTGAAACCCCTGCCTGTAATACTGAGTTTAACAAGCTCTTTCAACTTTTGAAGTCATAGTAGCACATATTGATGCCTTTTCTATTTGTATACTTAGAGAAAAAATTAAACAATAAGATATTCCCCTAGTACAATGAAGCTCTCCTGATAGAAGTAAATAGCATATCAAAGACAATGAGCAAGCCCTTACTTGATCTAGATCATTGTTACCAATATTCTGCAATCCTTCTATTATAGCATCGCGAAATGCAAGATGATCATGCTTTACTTTTTCGTCTGTTGAGGAAATCAAGAATTAACTCCTTACATGACTGCATTATAAATGTTGCAAAACTTAATGTAAATTGAATAAAATTAACCCTCTAATTCCCAGAGTCATTATGGTATAGAGTAATTAAGTTTTAACTTTTCAATGATCAATGAAAGTTGATTATAGTCAAATTGATAGGTTCACACATTTCTCCATTGACTGATGGTCATCAATTTACAAAGTCAATCAACCGAGGTTGACACTGCCATTGATTATCAATTTCATCAATTAATTGTTCAGGCCACACATGTACAAAGCATGTGACAGGATGCAGTGGTCCGAATCCACGTAATTCTCTAAAATCCACATCCTTCACATCTTCCGAACATTTTCTGCATAAAACTGAAAAATTTGCCTAATATTAACAATAAAGCAGCTGCTTACAAATGAACGTTCCTCATAAACATAAAAGCCGAAGAGATTGAATATTTTGAAGCAGTTTTTCTCCTAAACATCGATGAAAACATGCTGCTTAGTTCACGAGCAATTTTTAACCTCCAGGCATTCCATGCATCTTTTGGCTACATGTATGAGCCTGCATGGATGCTAGTTTTGTTGTTATGCTGATTTCTATTGGATGAAAAGTATTGACATATCAGCGAATACATGTAGCAGCAATTGATAAGAAACTGCGTTTGTCAATGACTACTTGCGAGGAAAAACCCAACTCTTGCTCGTCTTGTTTTGCTTGTTTGCTCGTTCGGCTTTTCAGAATCATCTGTGAATCTGCGATTTATAGTACAGCTGTATGGATAAATTTGCCATCAAAAAGAGACAAAAAAGAAGGATCCTCACTTACAGTGAAGCAGTTCACATATTTATTATATTTACAGCAAATGATAGAGCTAGCCAATATTACATGACTGTACATAATTACATAGCATACCATATTCATGTAAATACACTGGAAAGGCCCAAAAAGTTATCACTTTTACAAATTCTTTAAATTTCTGCATAATCCAGCGTGTTTTCCACATACTGTACATGCAATCAATGCATTTTCTGCATAATGATACCCTAAAATTCCCGCATTATTTTTTTTTCTGCACCCTATCAGATATCCTGCATGTACATGTACATACATTGTAAACTTTATTTACACTCGAATTTCAGACTAGCTTACAAAGCTACAATATTTTCGGGAACAGAAAAGATAAACTAACATAAAATATTATCAGGTGTGAGCCATTCAGACATTATGAAAGATGATGCATGTCATGTGAACACTCAGTGAACACTCCACATTGATTGTAACCCCTTTGAAACAGGACTGAAACAACAAACAGCTAAGTTGCATGTGGTAAAACTTAGTTTCCACAGGAGAGAAAACTTGTGATTGTTTTTGTACAACTACGTGTATGGTCCTTATGATGTCATATGAAATAAATAATCTGTGCATTTTTTGTGCTTGAAAATTTCTCATTTGTATAATCTGGAACAAAAAAAAAATAAATATAAAACTGGTTTGTAAAAGTTCAAACCAAAAATAAATTCAACCCACAATATATTCATCATCTCTAAAAATAGAGGACCAAGTTTACAAAGTGCTGAAGATGCACTTTTTTCTTTATAAATATATGCAAAATCACAAAGTGCTAACACTCATTTTTTTATGTGTATTATGTTAGAAATGTTCTTATACATGTATATCCAACCATGAAACCTAATACCTAGTCTCTAAATATGATATTAATAGCAATGTTTATATGAAAAATGGGTTTGAAGGTCTATGGATGAAATCCTACAGTGTGACCATTCAAATGAAAGCTTTTGAGCAGTACTTGTGGTGTTGTTCATCATTGTACAAGGTGGTTCTAACATTTTAGTCTGTGGATCGATGAATCCTACAGTGTGCACATTCAAAGGAAAGCTATTGAGCAGTGCTTTCCTGTGGTGCTGTTTATTATACTGTATAACATGGTTTTAACTTTTGATTTCTGTTGATGACCATTCAAATGAAAGCTATTGAGCAGTACTTTCCTGCGGTGCTGTTTTTAATTACACGTAGAAGGTGGTTCTAATGATGAAATCCTAGTGTGACCATTCACATGAAAGTCACTGAGCAGTACTTGTGCTACTGAATATTTATGTACATCTGTAGAAGGTGGTTCTACATACAGGACAACCACCTTAAAAAGATAAATTAATTTATTTAAGGTGGCTCTAAACGTTTGAATCTGTGGATGAAATCCCACAGTGTGACCATTCAAATAAAAGCTACTGAGTGCTCAGTACTTGTGGTGCTGTTTCTTATTGATGTACAAGATAGGTCTAACTTTTGAGTCTGTAAATGAAATCCTACTGTGTGACCATTCATATAAAAGCTTTAAGCAGTACTTTCCTGTGGTACTGTTTATTATGCTATATGGTTCTAACGTTTGATTCTGTGGATGAAATCCTAAAGGTTGACCACTGAAATGAAAGTCTGTAGTCTGTATATCATATAACTACTTTTTGTAGTATTGTATTTTTGCAACGCATTTTTTTTATCCCTTTTCCAGATTTAGTGTCAAATGTACACTCTGTTTTGACAATCAGGACATCATGTCCACAAACAGTAGAGTAGCAAATTATATGTGCAACTGACATAACTGTAAAAGTGGGAACCTTGTCAACTACATGTAACTGATCAGCTTTCATATCATTCTAATGAAAGGAAGTCAAAGTACTACAGCACACAAAATAAATTAAATAAAGAATGACCGACAAGTTTACCTCTTTTGCGGGTTCTGATCCGCTGGCCGCTGAGTGTAGGTTTGGGTTGCTTTTGACTCATAAAACAACTGGCTGAAAACAGAATTCAATTTGAACAATCAGCATCGTAAGTTCAAATGACGATTTCATCAAGCAATTCCGTGCGATGTGAGAATATTCAACGTAGATCACGTTTTAATTCCTCTAAACATTCATTTGAATCATTTGGGCCTACTGTGATTGATGCTGTTTACGACTGAAAGTTAGCATAATAATTATTAAAGTTTAGCAAACGTTAACGAAATGAGCGACCATGATTTCGAGCTTTATGTTTTTCATCTCTAGAAAGGACAACAACGCCAAAAATGAGAATTTCATTTCCATACCGTCCAGTCAATTTTCAGGGCAGTGGACTTTGAATAAAAAGTCGAAATCGGCCAACATGTGAAAATATTTACGCAATAATGACAACAGAACACAAAATCTAAGCAAATGTACGCAAGGAATTGAAGATCGGATCCGCGGAAATAAACGCAAGCGCGAGCAACACACATCATCGGATTCGGTCTCGGAAAATCTGTCACTTGTGTTGGATAAAATACTTGAATTATGAATTCCCCGAAACTTGGATTAACCAATGTTTCTTACCCCGAAAGAGTGAAAAACAATCTATTACATCAAGGTCGTGAAATTCACTTATTTCTTCAACATGCGTGCGTAAAAACTTCAGCTTATTAAAGCCTCCTTTCACTTAATTAGACCGGCGAGGGACATTATAAACGACATCTACGTTACAGTCACTTACCTGGTAAAACAAATTCTACACAAATATCTAGATCATCAAACAGTGAATGTTCTTACCTTAAAACCTTTTAAAATATTGGCAAGGGGAAAAAGTTATCGATGAATGAAACGAAACGTCCAATTCTCGCATCCGCTGTAAAATATGTCACAAGCACGAGGGATCAAGGGCTTATGTCGGGGGACTGGATCGAAATTGCAACCCCGCCTTATCAAAGAAGCTCCCGTGGGGCACCCAGCGGGGGAACAACTGTCCCATACAGAGTGTTTGCACATGACGTCATAAAAATTCAAAAATCTAAAGTATACATCCTACAAAACTGTTTCTAACATGGTATGTGGATACCAGTGTTATAATCTTTCACAAAAAGTTTCAGGTTTTAACGATGTTTTGCTTCCGATTTATAAAGGTTTTAAATGTATCACGCAATTCGTCACGCTATTTCAAATACGCCGTGAAAATAAACAAAATTGAACCAGTTGAAAGTTATTTTTTAATAATAGATGCTTATAAGCCGATTTAATGGCACTTATACTGAATACAATATTTTGTGATGAGATTTTTGGTGTAATTAAGACTTTGAATTTTTGGCCGCCATTTGGTGTCCCTAAGTGGGGCACCAAGATGGCCGCTACATACATTTCTTACTAAAAATGTCTAATACTCGCTCGCCTATGATTCTTGAAGGAAATGCTCTTGCGCTTCAAAATTTGGCCCAGATCTGTAGTTTTAAACTCTCTACAATTCCATAAACATTTTGGAATCCAAAACTGTCGTTTAATGCTTCTGAATTTTGATATGACGTCAGTGAAAACACTCTATACCGAATGACGATACGAAACATTCTTGTTTCACTTTAACCGTCTGCAGTCAGGTATATTTTGTGGTTAGCGAGCAATGGATATTTTCTTCGCGAAATGTTTGGTCACCATCTTGGAATATGATAAGTAAAAACGGCAGACTGATCCTTACGTTAAAGAGAACATGAGACAGGAGTGAAATAAAACAACAAACAGTTAAATAAATTTGTCCGATATTCCGGTTTGTAAAACAAACCTTCTACGGGGACTAGAAAACAAAAATGAATACAGATATAAGAGCATCGTTACACTGTACATATAAAACTTACGAAATATGACATAAAACAGAAAATGATGATGATTCACGCAACTGGTCAGTTTCGCGGAAAATGATACCCTATTCTAGACCAAAACCCTCTGATTACTATACCCTATCCCAGACTAAACTGCCTGAAAACCATACCCTTCACAGCGGCACAAACCTATATAGCTCATATATGGGAGTACCCCCCCCCCCCCCCCCCCCCCGGGTATTTACCATGAGGATCAAATGTCATTGCTTTATCTATAACATGGACCTCGCGCGCCTTTCTGACTGAGTCGCGGTTGTTGTGCATGAGTTCCAAGGGAACAAAGAGGGTCAAAGAGGATGTCGTTGATAGAGTGGCCAGGTTGGTTTGATGCATCATCAAGGATTGAGCGGCGATGTTCCCCAAAGCGTTTGGTTTCCCCGATGTATTGTAAATTAAGTTTTTAAATATACAATTAAAATCAAAATCAATTTAATTATTTAAAATCAATTAAATTATTTAAATTATTGTTTTCCGTCGCTCATGAAACGATTCGTTTCACAACCGCATGGAGAAACCATCTTTGCTGTGATGCAAATTCCTTCCAAAACGACTAAAGAAAGACACGGACACATCGGTAAATCGTTTTGCTTTTAATTACATACGACGTTAGTATTTATATATCGAAAAAGCGCTCGGGTTCCCTGCGACTTGAACAGCAAATGCACAAGTGATTTGAATCGTTAAATTTGATGTTTAACCCGTGTTTATGATCAAATAAGCATACAGTCGAACCCCTTTTGCGGCCCACCCTCTTTTAAGCAGCCAGTTATTAAAGTTCCGAATTTATTGCCACTACACTGTAAAACGATGAAAACATCTCAGCGTGACATAAATATGCATTGCCTGAAACGAGACTTGTGACTGACGTAATCACTGGGGAATTACATACAAATAAGAGGTACAATATAAAAAATAAAACTGGTTTTCATGGAGGCCGTGTTAAAAAAATATATTTAAAACTTTACTTAAAAACTATGGCGACTTAGTTTTTGTCTTAAATTCGCTTAAGGAAGACGCTTGTCTTAATTCTGTGGATAAGTTGTTCCACAACTGAGCTCCACTTGTCGGAAATTTTCGAAAAACACTCTAAAGGGCGATTTAGACGGTACGATTTTGCCTACGATTATCACATGCGACACGCTTACGCCACGACTACAACACGAATCGCGTATTGTAAATCGACCTACAACATCCTTACGACAGACGCACACAACACGAAAAATGTCGTAGGATTTTAAAAGGTACCAGAATCTCGTTTAATAGGCGTGGCTCAAATGGATCATTTTGCCCCTAAAAGGTACCAATTCAAAACAACACATGTCATATTCTGTCATATTTTTCTATTCGGCTCCATTTTTATTCGTTTTAGATTTTAGTACCCTAAGCGGTACCAATCTACAAATTTTGACCCCTAAAGATACGACGAGCACCCCCGTCATTTTTATATCGGCGTCCCCCCCCCCCCTCCACAGAGTGACTAATCATGCATATGACAGGAACTCATTTATGCATTTATGCATATGACTCATCAATTAAAGAGTGTACATCCAGTTTCTAAAAAATGAATCATCTCTATCGCCATTAAAAATTGTGTGTCAAAAAAGTGTCAGTTTCCGCGTTGTTTTACTGAATGGTATCTCTTTCTTAAGGCCCGTTTACACATGCGATTTTTCATGCGATTTTTGTCGCGCTCTCCAATGCAACTTTTGTCGCAAGTGTAAACTAACGGCGATTTCTGTGCGATTAGGGAGCGACATTTGCTGTGATTCCCAAAAATCGCAGTGAAGTTGTATCATGTTCGAAACCTCTGCGACAACGCGCGAAAAATCGCTCCCACTGTGAAATCGCCGCTAGTTCACACACGCGATTTGAAGAAGCAACTTGCGCGCAACAAAAATTGCACCGAAAAGTGCAGTGGAGTCTTCGCCGGGGGAACGCGACGGGATTCGCGTACGTACCATCAGTATAGGTAATCATACGGTTTCGATTTCAATTTGGGATTAATTTGCACGAGTGAGTTTTTCAAAAAGCTCAAATTGCACGAGCCACTTCTTTGCAAAAAAAAAAATTTTGGGAAATTTTTTTTTTTTTTGGGCAAAACATTTTGCATCAAATTTTTTTCGATTTGTAATTTGCACTGGTGTTACACTTTTTGCACTGGTGTTACACTGTTTGCACTGGTGTTACACTTTTTGCACCGGTGTTACACTTTTTGCACTGGTGTTACACTTGAACTGCACTGCTCTTAGCCAATCAGAATCGTGTAATTTTTTCATGTATATTATCATTCTCGTCCCCAGAGCCCGCGATCCTTCTGGTCTGCGCCAGGGATCATGGACTCTGGCTGGTTCCGATTTGTAGAGCATGCGCAGAGTCTCAATTTCTATTGTAAGCCAATCAGATTTGAAAGGATTAAACTCTGAGTCTGCGCAGAACGACTTTCAAATTGGAACCGGCCAGAGTCCGTGATTCGTGGCGCTGGCCAAAAGGATCACGGCTCTGGGTACGAGAATGGTATATTATTAGCATCGTCACAGGCGCGGTTTCATACGGCGTAATTTGGAGAACGCGCGCGTGAGAGGCACGTAAGAAAAGATACCCCTCGCGCGGAGTCCTCCTAATCACGAAAACAAGCTCTGCGAGACTGGAGCAAGCGAACGAGCTTCCTTTCGCTCGCTCGGTTGATCAACGATCACGTGATTTGCTCACCCGCTCGACTATCCAGAAAGGGACTGCTAAGTTGCTAAGAGCTAAGAGACCAATAATCCCGTGCCCAGATCTTCCACGGCAGTACAAGCACGAGTGAGATCTGGGTACGAGATTTCGGTAATAAGTTCGTGTTCCAGTACTCCAAATTGAAAATCAATAACAATGTTGTCCCCTAAACCACCACCAATCCTAACCACCCGTCATGGAACATCACTACACATCATCGCACGTTGCTAGACCTAATCAACTTCCCTAGAAATCATCTTATGGAACTAGACATCATCCAACATCACTAGGCATCATACAGGATACTGGAACACGAACTTATTCCCAGATTAGCAGACTGATAAACCGGCGCCTACTATATACACAGGCCAGCAGCCTGCAATTGCAAGAGCAGACGCTTTTTCATGCTCTCGAGTCACCCGCCAAGAAAAGCCGTCAATTGTGACCAATAAAATTATAATTTGCTTTTTTTCAGAAATTTTGACATAATTTGAATCGTCCAGAGCCCCTTGAGTCGCAAAACCAAAACCAAATGTATTACTCTAGGCCAATCAGACGCAACGATTCAACGGACCATTCAGATCTAAAGGTAAATATATGTAGTCGGTGCTAAGGTCGTGATTGGCACGATTGGGTTTTGTTTTGCTTCTGATTGGTTGAGAAAGGGGCACGAGATCGTCTAGCCAATCACAATGCGTAGCAATCGAAAACCAAAGCAATCGCGAAATTCCTTACGATACTCAATTAAAACCGCCCAATTTTTTTTTCATAGATAATTTTCTTTGCCAATTCTCGACAGATTGTGAAAAAATGAACAAAAACTCAATGTAGGAAGTTTAGTTTTTTTCCATTTTTCTACCCGCGCGCCATCGAATCCTGCCAACTTGCGGCTGTCAGAGTTTGCAAATACTGTCGTTTAAAGATGAAATTTACTTCAAGAAACGTCACCAGTTGAATGAATTAGCTGAACAGACCTACTAGCATAAAATTTGGGAAAGAAAGTTGCATTTTAGAGATTCATTTACAATATTTTTAGACTAACAGACATTCGGATCACATCCCGTAAGGAAGACCAATTTTTCAAAATTAGGGTCGCCTTTCAGATAGCTTATCTCAGAAACGAAGTCGGTGACTCCCTCATTTTTTTGCATTTCTGACACGAGTAACTCATAACCTAGCTGTAGCAAAAGTTTTATAAAAAAAATCAATGTTAGAAGATTTTCGCGCGAACGTCCTTAAGAGATTCTACGTGATAAACGTCTAGGTAAAAGGATAGAGAGCTATGTTATTGTTTTCAGATATTTTTCATATTAGAAGGGAAGGTTTTCGATGCAGTTGTGCCTTATTGCCAACTGCTCCTTTTGGTATCTCTAATGGGTTAAAAAACATTGGCGCCGCGCCCAGAATATGAAATACCCGGGGGGGGGGGGGGGGGGGGGGGGGGGGGAGGGGGGAACTGTTATATAAAATTGGCAGGGATGATCGACAGAAATTTTGAAAGGATCCTTTAACTTCCCGGAAACCTGTTTTGTGTGTGGCTCACATTAACTTTTACATCAAAGAAGCACCAATTCTTTTTGAACAGTTATTAAATCAGAATAACTCTGTCAGTGGTCATTTTCTGTTCAAACACCCTTAATGGAACCAAACCACGAAGGTTAACCCCTAAAAGGAACGACGATCACCCCCGTCATCTCTGTATCTGATTCCCCCCTCCTCTGGGACGAAATGCCAGTACCTTTTGTGGACTATTTTCAAAATTTCCAACGAAATTCCTTGTTACTTTTATGTGCGAGTGCCCCGGTTGGATTGTCGAAAGCAAAGAAAACTTAGTGAGCAAATCAAAATGTTACGGGCATCAGAAAACGATTTCTTGCTGTGTCTGCACGATTCGTGTTAACGTTGTTTCTTTCTAGCCTACAAACCGTATTTTTGGGTGCAATAACATTGAGTGTCCAGCCAATTTTTGTTTCGTTCCCCCACCACAGGCAAACACAGGCTATTTTGTGTAAGCTATTGAGCAGAGTCGACAAACAAATGCCACAATTTTGCATTTTCTTATATTTTATTATTAACAAAACTGCGATAAGGTGCGCTTTTACATTTGCTCGAAAAACACAGAAAAGGGCGCTTGAAAGTTAGACCGTAGTATTAATATCAACGAGTTGTACTACAAGTAGTTAAACACTGAAAATAGTGTATATAGAGCGGTTTGCAATTGAGTATCGAAAGTAATTTCGCAATTGCTTTGGTTTTGCATTGCTACGCTTTGTGATTGACTAAAAAATATCGCGTCACGTTTTCGATCAATCAGAAGTAAAACCCAAACCAATCGAGACTTACCTAACGCGTTTTCCCGCGCTTGGCGCTGGCTACATGTATTTGCTTCGAGCTCTGATTGGTTCATTGGATTGTTTACGACTGTCGTGATTGGTCAAGGTAATTAAGGCTTTGGTTTTGGATTTACGACACTCAAATGAAAACCGCTACACATATTTTTGGTTTGGCCTTTGAAAGGGCCATTGTCATGGATAAATTGTACATTATTATGAGACAGTGTGCACAAAATCATCCTCTGAGAATCTGTTAATGTTAACAGGCCTGATTTGCCCTTGTTCCCCGAACGGCCCAATGTGTTATCTATCGTTTATGCTTTATTTCCCGACAACGTTTCTTCAATTAGGTGTATCCACAAAATGTTTCTAAGATACCAAGATTAACATATATAATGGATGAATTCTTAAAGGAAGAAAAAACAACACAATCAAATGAAAGCCTATATTATCTCAGTTTTGTCTCACGATGTATAGTTACTTAAGGTCTGGATCGCGACATTTCTACCGCTTATTCACTTCTGTTTCTCATCAGGTCATGGGGTCCAATGGATGTCCATCACTCGATTTACAGCTGTATCACTGTGGTTGTTCATGAGGGATGGATTTGGATCCTCGTAATTCCCGTTATGTTGCAAACTGTTCCTTCTGTAGGGTCCAATGGATGTCCATGACTCGCTTTACAGCTGTATCACTGTGGTTGTTCGTTAGGGATGGATTCAGATCCTAGCTCTTTATTCCCGTTGCAAACTGTTCCCTCTGTATGGGGCCTACTGGAAGTCCATCACTCGATTTACAGCTGTATCACTGTGGTTTTTCATGAGGGATGGATTTGGATCCTCGTTATTCCCGTTATGTTGCAGAGACTGTTTCCTCTGCATGGAACCGTAGTAGTCTGACTGATCGGCTGTGGTGTTTCTTGATGGAAATTTCAATTCCGCTGTTCTTGTTGATGTTGTTAGGGTAAAGTTTAATGCGAATACATGTAGTCTTTTTAACCCTGCGGGTGTACCAGTTCAGGACACAATTAATAAACGTAACTTTGTTCCAAAGCGGATAATGTCTAGTCCATTGGCATGCTCTGAAACGGCGGAGGTTCGAGGTCGAGTAACACGTATGTTTTTCAACGGTGTTCCTTTATCTGTTCTTGTCAGAGTATTCTTGTTTTGCCAGCATAAACTTTGCCGCACTCACAGGAAGTCCAGTATACAACGACTTCTTGTTCAGTGTTGTGTTCGACTTGCATGTAGTACGGTATGCCTTGTTCGTGCTTGTAGGCAACGGCAAAGAACCTCTCTAAAGCCTCTGACACAAGGTGGCTTTAATGTCAAGCGTGGTCCGTATTTACTTGTTGTGATCTTTTGCACAAGTGAATAAGGATATCTGTTACACACCAGAAGGGATGACATGTGGTTCAGGTAACTGATGGTTCAGGTATGAGGTGCTTCGACTTTCTGTTGTTGAAAAACAAGCTGCAAGGTGTCGAAAAGTCGCAATCTACACCTTAGCGATTACAAAGTGAGACAAACGATAAAATTTCTTATTTTCCAATTACCACGATCCTGATCAACCTCGCTTTTCCTGACATAAGTCACAGTAAATTTCTTAATAATGGCCCAATTTCTCAAATTGCAATCCATTTCCATTCTGGCTACCTGTGGCCAAATACACTTATCTATATTTTCAGTCACTAGCAGAACACTGAAACTGGACGATCATTATTTGAATTGGTTATCATTGATGCAAAAATGTTTTTGGCATTTTTTTAACGTGTAAATTAATGAAAGCAGGTTACAATGACATAGCCACTTTAAGGGTCAGCTGCAGCTCAATATAATAATGAAAATTTTAAACTAAACAATATGTTATTATACGTCGATAATATACTACGTTGCGTTACAGTCTTGATTCACAGTCTTTAAAAACGCTGTAAATATATCATTAGGTTTAGCTCCGTTAAGATCTATTTGCAGTTTTGCTAATTTATACTGCAGTTCAATTATACAGAGTTGTAAAATCCAGTTCTCCTTCAAGCCTTTTTCTTCTCCATGCCAAAGCACAGTTTAAATCAAAGTTTGATTTTCCAGTCTGTTTAAAGGATACAAAAGACAAGTGTTTTCAAGTTCTGACTTCCATATCTTGAAAACAGTTCTCCACCCCTTTGTTCTTTACGCTGTTCTATTGACTGATGTAGGCTGCAGCTCAACTCTCCGAATCGTGTCCTGAATTGTCCGGCGTGAAACTTAATTTTAGGCTACTCACTTTACAACGCAGGTCGTGAATTCTCTGTAAGATCAGTTGGTGTAGGTGACTTTTGTGTCCTTTGTTCTTTATGTTGTTTTATTGACTGATTAAAACATGCATAGGCTCCAGCTTGACTCTAAGAATCTTGCCCCGAGTGAAACTGTTGGGTTACTCACATTACAACGCAGATCATGTGATGTCTGTAAGATCAGTTGGTGTAGGTATCCTTTGACTGTTCGTCATGTTGACTGTTCTTTATGTTGTTTTATTGATGCATAGGCTCTAGTTGACTCTAAGAATCTTGTCCTGAATTGTCCTTAGTGAAACTGTTGGATTCCCGTCACACATTACAACGCAGGTTGCATGTGTAACCACTGTAAGATCAGTTGGTGCATATAGGTGTCCTTGGTTCCATCGAGAAACCACAAAGCCACATGTAACAATGATTGAAAAATTACAGTAACCCAGGACTACATTATAACAAAACCTTTAACAACTGAGAGAGTGTATCGAGAGATACAGAATTTCATTTTAGTTATCTTAATTTCATTAGTGGATTCTTTGCACGCAGACGTGTTGGTGGTCAGATATAAAAGAAATCGTTTCCATAAAAATAGAATAATGCATTCCCAAATGATGGAAAATTCATTGTTCTGTCCTTCAACATGACCGCCGCGAAAAGAACCAATTAATTTAGGAAAGAACTAACTATCTCTTATTCACTTTACGTCTCCTAGATTCCATCAGAATACAAAAGTTGAAAAGTAACAAATGGAGCCTGTTTATTTTTTTTAAGTGTCAACCAAAAATAACCTCAGTTAAAACTTGAAGCTTATTTTCGAGATATAGTCTGCGAG
Source organism: Dendrophyllia cribrosa (assembly GCA_024195265.1). NCBI lineage: Eukaryota > Metazoa > Cnidaria > Anthozoa > Scleractinia > Dendrophylliidae > Dendrophyllia > Dendrophyllia cribrosa. Next base: position 36,936,031 of record JAJLRJ010000007.1, on the reverse strand, counting down.
CGGTCACCCTTTTTTCCCGAGAGCGCACGAAATAATCTTAATAATTATGCCAATTAACGTACTTCTCGCTGCTTCACTGCTTTACGATCGATTGAATGGTAAAGACAGCCCACAGTCTAGTCGAGAAATTGCTTGCGGCTAAATTTTCGTTAAGAGTGAGCCAATACCACCCCTTTTTCAAATCCTGTTGGAGTATAGATTCTGTGAATGACGCTTAAAATGCCTAAGAGATAGTAGAACTTATGCAAAAAACGATTAATGACTCAATAGACCTCTTCAGCTTGTATGTTTTGTTTTCCCAATGTAGATCATGTGATGTTACCCTAGAGAACTGTTTCTTTTAAACTTTGTTTTCTTCACGTGCATATGTATGCATAACTTATGAAAAGACAAGAACAAATTCCATTGAGAACATACATGACCTACATTGGGAAAACAAAACATACAAGCTAAGAGGTCTGTTCTGCCGGATGTCGCTTCACTAATACAAGCCGTGGTTGCTGTAAACACAAAGACCATAAAGGTACTTCTTTATTGCCTCGGTTGGTCACGAACATGTACAGTATCGAAACAACCGGTAGAGCGGGTATCGTTTACTTTACAGTATCGATACCCCAGTATGACCCAGTATCGATGGCAACGCATTACTTCAGTATCGATATTGGCCCACTTTAAGGAATCGTACTCTAAACAAAACATATTCCAGGAAACCCGGGAATACCTGATTTTAGTAAATGGTAGAAATGTACGTCATTCACTTGCTTATAGGGATGATATCTGTTTACAAACATTCTTTTTGTTATTCAAATGTGCCAGCCACTGGAACAAAAGAACCCTTTGTTTCGGCAGCCAATAAGGCTCTGGTTGGCACATTGATATCTTCCCTATAACTATAACTAACTCTCATTTTTACGTCTTCCTATGTTCCATCACAATACCAAAGTTTGAATTTCACAGCGGAAAAGTTTCAAATTAAACCAAAAACACTCTTAGTTAAAATAATACATGATACATATTATCGTGACGTAGTCTTCGAACATTATTCGAACATATTTTTTTCGCATATTATCTTACTCATAACTATATGTCAAAACTTTAAATTATCCTTTGCTCACATTTCAACCTTTAATCTATAAATTGTGTAAATAGGCCGTACTTTTGGCTTTAGTAATCATCCATTATGCTTCATTAATAAAAACGTGTGTAAAGTCAAGTCATGGACATTCTTTTGGCACTTTTATACCATACTACAAACGCTATAATTATTTATTCAGAATACTGCATTAACCGTCGTAACTGAGATTTCTCTCTTCAGCTGTCATTGAAACAACTACAAAAAATCAAAAAATTCAAAAAGTCCAGTGCGTTTCACTAAAATAACCTACAACCACAAAAACATCAAGTGTCCTTCTTTCCTATATATATATATATATATATATATATATATATATATAAATATAAATATAAAAGCAATACTAAATCTAAATATTTATCGAGCAAGGCAAACATGTACCTGGAGTCTTCCGCTTATTTTGGATCTGTTATTATAACTCACTTACTAAGTACATACAAACAAACAATCACACGTAAACTTTATTTCAGCTCGAATTTACAGAGTAGCCTGTTGGCTAATATCTTCCAGGAAAAAAAGTGTGGTGTTATTTTACTTAGTGCCGTTAACTAAAATAAACTACAACAAGTACGTCATCATGTGTCCTTCTTTCCTATATATAAAGAAACTATAAAAGCAAAACTAAGTCTAAATATTTATCGAGCAAGGCAAACATTTACCTTGAGTCTTTTGCTTTTTTGGATCCATTTTCATAACTAACTTACTAAGTGAGATGTTATTTTACTCAGTGCCTTTTACTAAAATACACTACAACAAGTACATCAAGTGTCTTTCTTTCCCATATATAAAGAAAATATAAAAGCAATACTAAGTCTAAATATTTATCGAGCAAGGCAAACATTTACCTTGAGTCTTTAGCTTATTTGGATCTATTATTATAACTCACTTACTGAGTGACGTGTTATTTTACTCAGTGCCTTTTACTGAAATAAACAAGAACATCGTGTTCTTCTTCCCAACATTTAAATAAAAAGAAATACTAAGTCTAAATATCTGTCGAGCAAGGGAGACATGTAACTTGCGTCTTTCGCTTATTTGAATTAAACATTATAACTCACTTACAAGGTGATGTGTTTTTATTCAGTGCTTTTTACTAAAATAAACTATAGAAAGAACATCACATGTCCTTCTTTCCTAAATATAAAACAAAATATTAAAGCAACACTAAGCGGTCTAAATGTTTACTGAGCAAGGTAAACATGTACCTTGCGTCTTTTGCTTACTTGATCTTACTCGATGACACCAAGTGCCTCGTTATAAAAAGTTCATTAAAAAAAAGATCGCTTCACTGTCAGCTTCCTTGTTCCCTTGACGACGCAAATTCTGTCACACTAAAGAAAATAAGGTAAACTATGAAAGGATATGCTTTACCGTTCTATATATGGTACCAAAGCTGAAAGTCTTCGACAGGCTTCATGTGCTTACAATTTAATTCTCGAATTAAGGTCAAGCGTTAGGCTTGAATGCCAAAATATGTTTCAAATGTCCGTTATTTTTGTCCTTGTTGAGCAATCAATGTAAAAATAAACATGTACTGCCTCTTCGCCAGAATATAGAAAACTGTCCGTAATAACGACGCGTCCACAGTACTAAAGCAAGATTCGACTAAGTACTTTTTCGTTCTCCGAAATCAAGAGTAACGTCATCTCCAATAAGTACAAATGGAGCCCAGTACTTCGCGGCACCAAACTTCTCTGACTGTCGAAGATACCTCATAGCCTGGTAAAGAGCCACACTCGCGTATTTTCCATCTGCAAGCTGCTGGTAGAAAACCTTCATGAACAACATGGTGGCCTCGTCATCAATCGCCCAGAGTGACACAAGAATAGAACGAGCACCAGCAAACAAGAAAGCCCGCGCCATACCGACCACACCTTCAGCCTTGATCTCACCACGACCACTGTGACAGCAACTAAGCACAACAAGCCTTGCTCTCAGACGAACTGCTTGTACATCTGACATCCTCAAAATGTAGTCTTCATCTTTGACGATCTTATGTACTCTTCTGGGGTTTGGAGCCAAAGCAACTTCTCCAGTTTCCTTACGACCATGTGTTGCGATGTGTACCAAAGCAACTGAAGAGATCCGTTTCAGCACTTCGTCCTTTGTTGCATTTTTGCCCGTGAGAGGTTTGATATTTAGAAGTTTTCCAATCAACTCTACTTCTGTTTTTGCGCACGGTAGCTGTTCCCATTTGGGAATGCCCCGCTTGTTTGTAACTTCCTCCAAACATGGATCGCCCACAAGAAGCGCCCCACCCTTACTGTGAAAGTCCTCAGGTGAGCCTGTGATCAGCTTCAAAGCAGTCAGGGAGGGAACAGTGCGGATCCTGATAGATTCACTTAAAGCAGAATAAGGGACCAAGCACAATGGACCATCCGGGACAAGAATCAACTGGTCACCTTCTAGCAAGTCAGTAATTGGGCCAATGATGGTATCATACAAGGGGGCGCAACGAGTTGGCTGAGCACCTCGATGATTGTCCTACTCCCTCACAAGCTTCTCTGTTGGTCGGTGGGTCATCACTTAAATTATCCAATGAACGATTCTCGCACCTGACACCAACACCTGCGCCAATCGCTTTAAAAGTACTTTCCATTAACGAAGTGGCACTGTCATGTTCAATTTCACTTTGTTTAAAACGAACCTCACTGCCCTTTGTCAGCACCCAGAAGCTGATCGTGTTTTCATCAAGTGCTACAAAAACTGTTTGGGTAGTAAGGGCATTTGACATATAAGAGATTGTTTCTTTAGGTTCAACTGATGTGGACGGTAGCGCGTCAATGCCATACTGCTTTTTCAAAACATCCATCAAAGCCTGTGCTCGTCCCTGCTCAGCGGCACACAAAGCTTCTTCCGTCTCTTCAATCTCTAGTAGAGTTTTCCACAGAGCAGTGTACGTAGCGCGATATAAATTACGAAAGTCTATTTTCCACGAATCTTCTGACTGTAGAAGAGCTCCCATGCTATCAAAGACTTCTACGCTGGATCGATAACAGTCTATAGCTTGTTTAAAGTCACTCAGACGACGATAAGCATTGCCCAGATTCCCATAGGCATTCCCCTCTCCAGCCCTGTTTCCTACCTCTTTGGCTATACTTAGGTGTAGTTTGTGGTACTCTATGGCTTGTTTAAAATCACCCAGACTATGATAAGCATTGCCCAGATTCCCATAGGCATCCCCCTCTCCAACCCTGTTTCCTACCCCTTTGGCTATACTTAGGTGTAGTTTGTGGTACTCTATGGCTTGTTTAAAATCACCCAGACTATAATAAGCATTGTCCAGATTCCCATGGGCACCCCCCTCTCCAGCCCTGTTTCCTACCTCTTTGGCTATACTTAGGTCTAGTTTGTAGTACTCTATGGTTTGTTCAAAATCAGCCAGACTATAATAAGTATTGCCTCGATTCCTATAAGCTATCCCCTCTTCAGCCCTGTTCCCTACCTCTTTGGCTATACTTAAGTGTAGTTTGTGGTACTCTATGGCTTGTTTAAAGTCACTCAGACAACGATAAGCAATGCCCAGATTCCCATAGGCACTTCCCTCTCCAGCCCTGTTTCCTACCTCTTTGGATATACTTAATTGTAGTTTGTGGTACTCTATGGCTTGTTTAAAATCACCCAGACTATGATAAGCAATGCCCAGATTCCCATAGGCAATTCCCTCTCCAGCCCTTTCCCCTACCTCAGTGACAATATTAAGACATTTCTTGTGGTTCTCTATGGCTTGTTTAAATCACCCATACCTTGATAAGTATTGCCAAGATTACAATAGACACTTGCCTCTTTATACCTGTCTCCCGCTTGTTTAGCAATGCTAAGCTTCTGCTTGTGGTCCTCTATAAGTTCTGATTTTCTATCCATTTTTCGTAAATAAGGTTTGAGTTCTAGTTTTCAACCTGGTTTTCTTACACCAAGAAGTGCCTGCAAAACAATTATGTTTTGTACGCTCGTTTAACGCCGTATTCTGTATGAGCGTTTAACTTATCGACCAAGCTGTACTAACCAGCTCTACAAACTTGTGTTGGTTTACACTTTTACGACTCTGCGTTCTTAAGGTGATAAGTTACTGTAAATGATTTCACAGTAAACACCGTATTTTCGTAATTAAAGGCCTGGCAGTTTATTTAAAACTCAACCTCGCGGACCCGGGTTTTATTTGAACCCGGCGTTTATTCGAGGACCGGCGTTTATTAAACAGGTTATTTTTCATCATTTTTCATGATCACAGTTTACGTCTTTAATTTCTAAATTCCTGGAATTTCCTGATTCAAAAGTTGAATTGATCAAATTGTTCCTAAAGTCTTGATGGAAACAAGAATGTGAAGTGTCACAGAGAATATACAGTCAATAAACTGTAACAATTTTAACCAGAAATGCAAGTGATGTTCTCTGACCTTGAGACTTTTATATGTCTTTCTTGAGACTTTTATATGTCTTTTTCTATAAACCATCAACTCGGATAAAGAAACAATAAAGTGACCTCCGGGATGATAAAGATGATCTTTATATCTCGGTAAAGAAAGTCCACGTAACAATCAGTCACACAGTATCAAATTGAAATAAACACCAGTACATCGAAAAAAACGCTGGGGGGGATTTAAAACTCGACCTTGTAGACCAAGCGTTTATTCGAGGCCCAGCGTTTAATTAAGAAAATACGGTATCTCATTAGTTTATTAATCGCTGGCGACTGGTCAAGTTTTCGAGGTGTTAATAATTTATTCAATCGTAAGCTGAGTCCTATAATAGTATAGAATAGAAGCCAGTTAAAGTATATTTACGAAACGATTAGCCTGCGAATACAGCCGCAGATCATATCAGTCGAATGTCTACCTACGGATACCTGTAGCTCTATTACGGACATTTCGTCCCAGCAAAATTTCCATATTTTCGAACAAAATGACCTCAGTATAATACGGACACCTCTAGGTTTATTACGGACAGTTCATTTCGTCCTTAAGAGACCAAATCTCAGACAAATTCTACCTCTATTACAGGAAAACTTCTGTAATAACGAAAGGCGAGTCCGTCCATGTGGTGTCCGTATTAAGGAAGTTCGACTCACTGGATACATGTAATTACTTTTCTGTCTCTTTTTCCTTCTGTAGGTCGGCATCTTGGAGACAACAATCTTCAAAAATCCAGAGGGTACAATCAAGAAACTGTATAATTGCGTTCGACGCTGGGAGAACGCAACCTAAACTCAACCCGCGAGAGGTCTGGGCACGAACATTTAGCGGAGAGAAACTCGATTTCATGGTTGGGTCAAGTACCGGAAATACGTCATAGACTCGTCCAGCAAGGTGCGCGCGCATGTTTCTTCCCCCACGTGCAAAGAAGTGGTCTTTCTTCGTGTATTCGTGCGTTCGTGCTGTGTGTTTGCCTTTTTTTCTCACCTGTGCTTTATTCGGTTAGTTTAATCTCAAGTAACTGCAACGTTTTTACAACGAAGCTTGATCAGGAACTTGTACATGTATACTGCTTCTGAAAGGAACAGAAAGTCCTTTATTCCAGCTACAAAGAAGCGAATATGGCGCGTGCTATTGTCCTGTGAGATGCCATCGATGAGAGAGAATTCGGTAGAAAACAAACATGTTGCAAGTCGCAAAGACAATGTTTCCTGGTGGAACTGGTTAGCTCAGAAGACGACCACCACAAACCGCATAATATCAAATTTAGGCTTTAATATAATTATTCGATCTAAGAGAGATACATTTAAACGTCGTGATTAGAACAAACATAATTTTATACTTGATTTCGTAAGCTAAATTGAGAAAACTCCACTGTAAACTTAAGCAACGCGACCGAAACTTACTTCTGTTGCGGGTCGTTAACAACAGTCGTACTTCACTTCACAGGTTAGCTTTCCTTACAAATTGTCAATCAATCCTGGTTAGCGCATTTAACAGTGACGGCAAAATATAACTTCGCTCTTACTTAGACATCCGATTTGACTGAACTGAACTGAAATGTAATACAATAACCTGTTGTGTAACGCTTTTGATCCAATGTCTAGATCAATGTCAATCAAGATTTTCAATCATTTCAAGTAATCAAGTAAATGTCTGTCAATAGGAGGCAACGCCTATTTGATCAATGAAACATTTTCTCCGCCCCGATAAGGGCGTAGTCCTTATCCTAGTTGAACTCAGTCTAACGTTGTTTAGTCATATCCCTCAGCAGGATAGATCACAGCAATCTTGGTGACTGGTCGGTTGTACTCGCCGGCTGGTGTTTTCACTTTGACGTTGCGCACGCAACCGTCTGTTCCAGGATAAACTTCAAGTACTCTGCCGATACCCCATTTACCGCGGAGAGCATTATTATCAGCCATGACTACGACATCATCGACTTGTACATTACGTCTTTCCGCATGCCAAGCCTTCCTTGTTACTAGGGCTGGGAGTACGTCTCTGCTTCAACGTTGCCAGAAGGAGTCCACAATCCTTTGGACAAATTCAACACGGTGTCGCGGGTTTTTCGTGTCTTTGAATGGGCCTTGAGGAACTTCCGATGTCGCGCGACCCAGGAGCATGTCGTTAGGGCATAGATATTTTCCATCGTCAGGATCGTTTGGAACACGGCCGATAAGGCGTTGGTTTACCAGATTTCCAACTTCAAGCAGGCAAGTGTACAGTTCGAACGGAGTCAGAACCCGTTCGCCAATTGCTTTCTTTAAAGCTCGCTTACAACTCTTTACAAGTGCCTCAGCACATCCATTCTGGTGGGGGGCAGCTGGAGTGGTAAACATCCAATGAATGCTTATCTCAGCACAGTAATCACCGAGCTGGTCAGAATCTAGACCTTGGACCATTTCGCGCAGTTCTCGAGCTGCACCAACCATCTGCGACCCGTTGTCGCTCAACAGCACTGCCGGGTATCCACGGATAGAGAAAAACCTTCTAAGCACCTGAATGAATTCCATTGTGGTCAGGTCAACTGCCATTTCTAGGTGGACTGCTTTGGTGTTAAGACAGGTGAAGATGACGCCGTAATGCTGCGCTCTCTTGTTTCGTCCTATTTTGACGCTGAAGGGTCCAAAATAGTCGCAAGCAGTGTAGTGAAAAGGTGGGGTCTGTGGTGCCAGGCGAAGAAGTGGAAGCTCGGCCATCAACTGCGTTTCCGCCTTGTGCGCCATTTCTCGACAAGTGACACACTTGAATTTCACAGCCTTACTGAGCTTATTTGCCTTTAGGATCCAATATTTTCGTCTTGTTTTGGCAGTCGTGGTTGCCACTCCAGGGTGTCCATGATTATGCATGTGGCTTGTAATGAGCAGTGAAATCCTGTGGTCACTGGGAAGCAGCACTGGGTGTTTTTCTTCGTAAGACACTATTGCTTTGTCGATCCTGCCTCCAACTCTGATTATCTCTTTGTCATCTATAAACGGGCTCAGTGACTTGAAATCTCCATTTTTCATTCGGCTCTTTAAATCCTTTTGATCCATGGCATCTCAGCCTTCCTCAACTCCTCGGGCATGAGAGGTCCTTCTCGTCCACTGAGTGCGTTTCTTCTCAGGCGTATCTTGTCTGCAAGTCTCCATATCCACGCAGTCACACGTATCAGCTTTCGCCAGCTGGTGAAGTTTTTCACATCGATTACTTTCCCTACATCTGCATGCGAGACTGCACTGACAGCATTAACGTGGCGGCGCTCCATGTCTTCTTCTCGGTGCGGTGTAGCTGTTTGGACTGGCCATTGCTCTTCTGGCAGTTTCAGAAAGTCTGGGCCGTTCATCCATCTCCTCGTCAGCTGCTGTACATGTAATCCTCGTGATAAATCATCTGCTACGTTTTCTTCACCGGGAATGTGCTTCCATTGACTTGGGTCCGATTTGCTCTAGATTTCCCCGACCCTTGACGAGACAAACGGTTTGAAACTGCGCGATGGACTCTGGATCCAGGCCAGTGTGATACTGCTGTCAGTGAAGAACTTGATATCAGCAAATTGAATCGTACATTCTTCTACTATTGTTTTCGCAAGGCGAGAGGCGAGAACGGCTGCTTGTAGTTCCAGACGTGGAATCGTGAGTTGCTTTAGAGGTGCCACTCTAGACTTCGCTGCAACGAAGTTTACTTCATAAGTGTCTTGGTTCCTCCTTTGACGTATGTACGCGCAGGCACCAAATGCTTCTTGTGAGGCGTCAGGGAAGACACACAGCACTGGCAATTCAGGAATTCCGGATGAAACCAAGCATCTCTTGAATCCGATCTTGTCAAGCTCTTGCATTTCCTTGAAGAGCTGAATCCACTTCTCTTGCACATCGTGTGGAAGCTCGTCGTCCCAGTCAAGACCAATCTGCCACAACTCTGGCATGCTTATCTTCGCTCTAATACAAATGCAGCAGCGAATCCGATCGGGTCGTAAAAGCGGGCGACTTGACTGAGTAACGTTCTCTTGGTCATCTTTACTCCAAGGTGGATTGAACGATCTGTCATGCGCAACAAATCCAATTTGACTTTGAAGCTGAACTCATCTGTGACGTAATTCCAAACTACTCCAAGTACCTTTTCTTCAACTTCTTTCTGGAACACCTTTAGTCCCATTTCTTGATTTTCTGTCTTGGTTAGGACTTTGTTTGACGTCCACCCCTTCACGCCAAACCCACCACTCTCCAGTACCTTATCTAAATCTCCTGTTAGCTTCTGTGCCTGCGTCACGGTGTCTACGGAACCACAGATATCATCCATATACGAGTTCTTTGCCAGTGCTTCGGCTGCTTCCGGGTAGTCGTTTTTATTCTCTTCAGCTGTTTTTCTTAATGCAGTCTGGGCCATGGCAGGCGCTGGCTTGTCGCCAAACGTCAGGACTGTCTTGTCGTACACATCAGGTTCTCTTTTCGTTTCTAGATTTCTCCATAGGAATCGATGCACATGCTGATCATTTTCCGGAATGAGCACACGGTGATACATTTTGGAAATGTCCCCCATCACTGCTACTTCCTTTTCTCGGAACCGCAGAATGACTCCAAGCAGATTGTTCAACAAATCGGGGCCCTTGAGCCAATAATCATTCAACGCGTGACCTTGATAGACTGAGGACGAATTAAAGACGATTCGTACGGGTGTACTCTTCTTCTCGGGTCGAATCACTGCATGGTGTGGAATGTAATGCACCGGGCCTTTGTAATTGTCCATTTCTTGCTTGGACAGCTTTCTTGGGAACTGCATCTCCTTCATTTCTTCCATTTGCTGTCGTAAGCCATCCCTTGTTCTGGGTCTTTCTTAAGGCGTCTTTCAGTGGCTTCTAACCGTTTCATAGCTAATGGTTTATTATCAGGTAACAGCACGGGGTCTTTCTTCCAGGGGTACGGTACCATCCATTGATGGCCAACCTTTTCACATGACTTGGAAATAATCTCCGCCTCTTCTCTTTCAGCCTGCGTCAACTTGTCAGCTGCACAAACACACGGTTTGACTTCCACTCCCATTGCCTCCGTCTTCCAGAAATCTGACATTTCCACTGGTGCGGCAAATCTTACGTGATAGACACGGCCATTCACTTCTGCATCTCCCGACGAACCACCGAAAACCACCCATCCCAGAGGCGTGTTTCTCGCAACTAACTGCTCCTTCTGCTTTGTCTGTCCAGTGTGCATCTGGGCGTGGTCGATTCCTATCAGTAGATCAACAGGACCATTGCCTCTACGAATCCTCTCGTTCTCCAGTCCAAGAAGCTTGGCGATTGGTTTGAGCTGTACTGCTGACACTTCTTCACTAATGCACGGGATACCGATCGCCTTGATAGAGAACATCCTGGTGCTGTCTGGTGATGACACAGGAACGTTGTAAACTTTAGTCTTGATGGTCTCTTCTTCTCCTCCTCCCACTTTCGTAATTGTTACCAAGGTGTCTTTTCCTTTGAGTCCCAGTGCAGTTGCTGTTTCTTCGCGGATCAGGCTGACCTGAGCTCCTGAGTCAAGGAGAGTGTTATCCTGCTTTTGGAACCCATTTTGACCGTAAATTGTGCATGTTATCACGGGCAAAAGAGTCTCATGTGGGTTGGAGAGAGAAGCTACACCAATTGTCACTGCAATACTCTTGTGAAGCAACGGGTGGTGGTAATGTGGGCATTCCTTTCCATTTTCGGTTTTCGCGCACTTTTGACGTCTCCTACAATTCTCAATTCGATGATCTCTTCTGGCTGGTTTCACGCAACTGAATCAAACATGGTTCTCTTTTGCGGTTGATACGCTCATCGATACCGCGTGTAGCGAATTGACGGCATTGATCCGGCCAATGGGATGATCCTTTACAGTACCAGCATTTGTACCACTTCTTGTCGGATTCTTCGACGTTAAAAGAAAAGACTGATCTTTGATTAGAGGTAGATCTCAATGGGGCAGTAGCGTGCATACGCGATTTCATCTCTACAGTCATCCACTTCATCAGTCCCTTCAAAGTTGCCCTTTCTACCTGTCGCTCAAGATCTCGTGACCAAACCTTTCGGTCGTCCGCGCACATTTTTTGCTCGATTATTGACAATACATGGCTATTGTCCATGTCATTTTGACTTCCGACCTCCTTCAGAGTGTTGTAGCTTCGCTTAACTAAATGAACTAAGTCGCAAAATCGTGCATCTTCTCCCGTTTGCAGAGCTCTAAACTTAACTATGTCTTGCGTTATCGTGTCCGACACGAACCTTGGATCTCCGTAAATAGAGTCCAAATAATCCCACGCTGCGTCGTAGTCGGAACCTATCCATTTAATTAACTCTAGCGGTTTATCTTGCAGACATGTGCGAAGAAAAGTTATTGCATCCCTTTTGCTGTATTTCGATTCTATCGCATGTTTGAAATCGGCGCGAAAGATGGCATATTCTCTCATATCTCCGGAAAATTTGGGCATTTTAGGTTTTTCCATCTTAAAACCGCAAGCGGCGTCACTTGCAGAATTGGAGTTGGGTTTCTCATTGCCAGCAACAAAAGATCCGCTTTCATCGTTCGTCTCTTCATTATTGTTATCGGAACTTGTGGTTTGATTCTTGCTAATTGGTTTTTCAACACTTGCACTGTCGTCTATTTGCATATTTGAAATTCCATCACATCCCGGCGCGACATCGCTCTTATCTTTCGCTTTGGAGCTAGAGGCATCAGATACATTATTTTTCAATGGGCCTTTTCCCTTACTTGTTCCCTTACTCGAGAGAGTGTCCATATACTCTTTTGCACGCATTTCCATTGACATAAAGTCTTCTTGGCACTCTCCCATCCATCCCTCTTGAACGTCGAACTCAGTGTCGTCTTCAATCAATCGTGCATAATCTTCATGCTTCGTTACGAGATTGTCAAAGGCTAACTGTAGTTTATGTAAACCATCTCTTACCTCTTGCTCAGGCCTCTTCGCATCAATTAATTTCGCTAAGGACTTCCCGCATCGTGTGAGCGTTCCTTTGGCAGTCCTTCGGTCAGTTTTCGCGGATTTTAGTGCCTCCTCCGACATGGGCTCTGAACAGGCCTTCTTCAGTTACAACCCAGAAATCGATTGAAATGTTTCCTCGTGGAACTGGTTAGCTCAGAAGACGACCACCACAAACCGCATAATATCAAATTCAGGCTTTAATATAATTATTCGATCTAAGAGAGATACATTTAAACGTCGTGATTAGAACAAACATAATTTTATACTTGATTTCGTAAGCTAAATTGAGAAAACTCCACTGTAAACTTAAGCAACGCGACCGAAACTTACTTCTGTGGCGGGTCGTTAACAACAGTCGTACTTCACTTCACAGGTTAGCTTTCCTTACACATGCTCAATCAGTCCTGGTTAGCGCATTTAACAGTGACGGCAAAATATAACTTCGCTCTTGCTTAGACATCCGATTTGACTGAACTGAACTGAAATGTAATACAAAAACCTATTGTGTAACGCTTTTGATCCAATGTCTAGATCAATGTCAATCAAGATTTTCAATCATTTCAAGTAATCAAGTAAATGTCTGTCAATAGGAGGCAACGCCTATTTCATCAATGAAACAGACAATTATCACCGGAGCCGCAAGACAATCGTAATTGGCTAATCAGTCAAGAACTCGATTCTACAGCAGACAGAAATAATTCACATAGAGACTTCAAATTCAACCCGAAGTCGCAAAGAGATATCCCTTGTGCTCTTACAAAAAGAGAAAACGAAAAATGCTTGGAAGGCTGCCTCCTCAAGGTCAAATGTGGCAAACCTCGATACCCATAAATTTGAACGCACTTAATAATCCCTGATTACTGCTAGTATTAAATGTTCTGAATGGGATTCCAAAAACTGGCGTATTACTTTTTTTGTATTATTTAATTTGACAAATGACGTCGATCATTGCGCCATCCTTTCTTTAGTTTTGAACTGGGTACATGTTCAGCTCAGCTCTATAATAATTGCGTTCGACGTACGGAGAACGCAACCTAAACTCAACCCGCGAAAGGCCTGGGCACGAACATTTAGCGGAGAGAAACTCGATTTTGTGGTTGGGTCAAGTACCGAAAATGCGTCATAGACTCGTCCAGCAAGGTGCGTGCGCACGTTTTTCTCCCAACGTGCAAAGAACTGGTCTTTCTTCGTGTCTTCGTGCTGTGTGTTTACGATTTTTTCTCACTTCTGCCATATTCGGTAAGTTTAATCTCAATCATTTTTGCAGGTAACTGCAGTGTTTTTACAACGAAGCTTGATCAGGAACTTGTTTACTGCTTCTGAAAGGTACAGAAAGTCCCTTATTCCAGCTCGAGGAAGAATCCGTACGAACTTGTCAGATCTAAGTCATGCAATCATGTTGCAAGCCGCGCAAAGACTGTTATCACCGGAGTCGCAAGACAATCGTAATTGGCTAATCGGTCAAGAATTCGATTCTACAGCAGACAAAATAATTCACACAGACTTAAAACTCAACCGAAGTCGCAAAGAGATATCCCTTGTGCCCTTGGCAATAAGAAAAAACGAAAAAAAAGCTTGGCATGCTGCCTCCTCAAGGTGAAATGTGGCATACCTTAATAGGTGGTTTTCACGTTACGTCACGGCGGCGATGTTGGTGCACACCTACAAAAGAATTGTAATGAACTTCTTTTGTTATGTGCACCAACATGGCCGCCATGGCCTTTGTCATTTGAGTCCAATAGGACTGAAGGTCACTTGAGTGAAAACCATCTATACCCATAACAAACATTCGAACGTTCTTAATAATCCCTGATTACTGCTAGTGTAACACTGATTGATGTAAATAAGCTGAAATAAGATTATAACAGCGTTAAAAAGCGATAAAAGGTGACTTCAGATCCAAGATTGCGACGAAATGCGACGTTTGTTTTGTTTTTAATATGCGTACAATAACACAGTTATCATGACTCCAAAGGTTAAGTTTCGTTTGAAGATAAAAAAGAAAAAACTGGAAGTCTAAGTCGAACTCGAACCCGGATCCAAACTCGATGGTTCTATTCATTCCCTCTGAAGTGAAAAACACAGTTCACCGCTTTATGTTCAATTTATACCAACTGCAATTTTATTTGCTTGACAATAGATACATACGGTATTTCCGAGTGTCCCGGCGCAGTGCGTCTTCACTATATTACATGTAGCTTCAATAAAGTTGTGGAAGGGTGGAATACTCTGACAAACCAAGTCGTAATTCCGTGAAGAAAAAGAAATCGTGACAATTTATACATTACAATAAGTCACTGTATGATGTAAAATATACACCGCTTTCATCGATAAAAAATGGGACAGTGGTTTAATTTTGGTCTCTTATAAAAAAAGGAATTCAATCCAAATTGGCAATTGCTAAATGTTTTAAACATGAAACTGAAGATTCTGTTTTACCCTTTTAGGACTGTTTTGTCTGTAATAAAGATGTTAAGTTTGTATGTAACTTGTTGTGGCCGAAATGTAGTGCCCATTGTCCGTAGTACACAGAGGACCACAGAGGGGCCGTATGATAGAGGTTATTTTAATAGAAAGTATATGGAGATATTGCTATGAAGTATACGTAATAGAGGTGTCCATATTAGAGAGGTGCTCATAAGGAGATCGATGTTCGACTATAATTACACATAATCAGGATTTCATATAAGGCCATTTTGCCGTATAACGATTGTATCTGCAGGTGGTATCTCCACAAACAACAACTGCAGAAGATTTCGTAGCAAGAAAAGAGTTACTCGCGCACCCACACACTCCTGCATTCAGTATAAAAAAGAAAAAAACACCGCGGTCGATGAAAAGCACTTTACTATGAGTTTTAAAATGTCAAGCAAATTATCTCACATTCATAGAAAATAAATTGCATATAGTCTGCATAACTAGCGGGATTGTTCGTGCGAGGACTGAGTTTTGGCGGCACCCGCGCTGCTGCAATCACGAGCGGCGAAGCCGCGTTGTAGGTATTCGCGTCTCCACGCACTGTCAAAACTCGCGTGTGCAATCCCTTCAGCTACGTAAGCTATACTATACCCCCTGGTGGGAGGATCCAGGTGTATTAGTGACAAAGGATGTGCAACGGCTTTCTTTGGGTTTGAAATTAGCGTTTTGGGGACGTTTTTGTTTTGCTAGGGGAAGGGTGTAAAATCAAGCACAACCGGGTGCGAAGGCCTTCTTCTTCTTTTGATTAGTTAGTGATTTGGGAATGCTTTATTTCTTTATTTTATTTGTTTTATTTGCTTCTCTATTTATTTTTTTTAAGGGGAGGGTAAAATCAAGCCCAATAGGCCTGTTACATCTTAGAATGATAAAAGGTGGAGGCATGAACTATGTCGCAGTGTTTTGATGTCTTTTTTTCTTTTTCTTTTTTATATTGGGAAAAAAGGACTTTTACGTGCTTACTGTCTAGGCTGTTGGATTTTTTGGGGTCCGGTTTTAGCCTAATGAACATAGTAAAACTTTATTGAGTCCAATCATGTCTCCCTGTCACTAATGTACCGGAGTACCCCACCCTCCCCCTCCCTCGTTGTACATTACCTTTAATCAGTCTTGAATGCCTTCAAACTTGTCAAAATCTGGCAGGAATACGATGAACAGAAACGTCTGGTAAACAGAATGAAAAGAATTAATAACAAATGACCCGAACTAAAAGGTAGGTCTGTGGGATGTCATGTCATACACTGATATGGCGTGACCCCACTTAGGCAGAATTCTATATAACAGGGAAAATTGGCTCCTGTGAGCCAACTCGTGAATAAGAACAGCCTTCGCACCCCTCCCCCACCCCCCACCTAAGTGAGTTCGTTCTCACAATTATTTAGGAAATCTTAGCCGACTGATCAAAAGTTTACTTGAAAGATTTGATCAACATACCCTCGAGGAATAATAGTTCTAGTAATGTCTAGAAGTTGCCGTCTAACAAGCTACCTCTCGCTCCCTTGATTCATATGTTGTGATAAGTGGTTGTTTGGGTCTTTGGATAACGATTATGATGAAATATTTTTAGCAGTACTTTCCTGCGCTAGTGCTTGTTTGTTTGTCAGTACTTTACAAAATTAATATTTCAGAATTGAACTTGGGTATTTATTGGACCATGCAAAATGCTTTTAACCAAACCGTAATCAAAACAAATTTTAATTATTTTTGCAATCGAAAACTAAAAAAGCTCTAAACTTTACCAACATAAATTAATTCTTAAGAAAAACTTCGGCACGTTAATTTTTAAGAAAAGTGTCTATCTATCTAACTTTCAATCTTACAAGAGTAAAGCGATCTCAAACGCTTCCTTTGTTTTGTCTGTCCACCGAAATTGATAAATTGGCCAAAGCGAACATTTTTTTTTCATTATTTTTCAGAATTATCAAATCGTGATACGATTTACTCCAACATATCACCGAAGCTGATATCTGAGCAAAATTTAAATCGCTTTAAAACAGCATGGGCATATTAGCCACGGTTACACGAAGCACTTTTACCTAGGTAAATCTGATTAACCTAGGTAAAATGAAGGATTTACCTCGGCTTTTCGGCGACGGCAACGAGAAAACAATAGAACAAACAATAGAACAACGGACCCTAGCCCTGAAAACAATACATGTGGGTGTTAACCAAGTGCAATGAAATTAGAGGTTCTGAAGAGGTGCGTGGCTACTGGTAAATTTCTTTGCCGTTCTCTGCAAAACAACAACGTCAAATGATCAAATTCGCGGTTTCCTTTTTTCTGTCTGAATATGAACTCCAACTCGTGAATAAGAACAGCCTTCGCACCCCTCCCCCACCCCCCACCTAAGTGAGTTCGTTCTCACAATTATTTAGGAAATCTTAGCCGACTGATCAAAAGTTTACTTGAAAGATTTGATCAACATACCCTCGAGGAATAATAGTTCTAGTAATGTCTAGAAGTTGCCGTCTAACAAGCTACCTCTCGCTCCCTTGATTCATATGTTGTGATAAGTGGTTGTTTGGGTCTTTGGATAACGATTATGATGAAATATTTTTAGCAGTACTTTCCTGCGCTAGTGCTTGTTTGTTTGTCAGTACTTTACAAAATTAATATTTCAGAATTGAACTTGGGTATTTATTGGACCATGCAAAATGCTTTTAACCAAACCGTAATCAAAACAAATTTTAATTATTTTTGCAATCGAAAACTAAAAAAGCTCTAAACTTTACCAACATAAATTAATTCTTAAGAAAAACTTCGGCACGTTAATTTTTAAGAAAAGTGTCTATCTATCTAACTTTCAATCTTACAAGAGTAAAGCGATCTCAAACGCTTCCTTTGTTTTGTCTGTCCACCGAAATTGATAAATTGGCCAAAGCGAACATTTTTTTTTCATTATTTTTCAGAATTATCAAATCGTGATACGATTTACTCCAACATATCACCGAAGCTGATATCTGAGCAAAATTTAAATCGCTTTAAAACAGCATGGGCATATTAGCCACGGTTACACGAAGCACTTTTACCTAGGTAAATCTGATTAACCTAGGTAAAATGAAGGATTTACCTCGGCTTTTCGGCGACGGCAACGAGAAAACAATAGAACAAACAATAGAACAACGGACCCTAGCCCTGAAAACAATACATGTGGGTGTTAACCAAGTGCAATGAAATTAGAGGTTCTGAAGAGGTGCGTGGCTACTGGTAAATTTCTTTGCCGTTCTCTGCAAAACAACAACGTCAAATGATCAAATTCGCGGTTTCCTTTTTTCTGTCTGAATATGAACTCCTTTCCTGTGAATTCAACTCCCAAACATTAGACAAATTACTGAAAGTCCTGAAATAATTTGGAATTGCGAGGTAGTATAAAAGTTTTTAACTAACGCTTTTCCTGTTGTTGCCGTCGTGGCTGCTTTTAAACGTTAGTTTCGAATTATTTAAGGTGGCTCGACTGGGTTTTTCGGCGACACACCATCCCAATTTTAAACGGCTGATACTTCACTGTCTGAGCTTGGTCAGGCAAGATGAAATGAACTTTCCAATAGACCACTTTCATAATGGCGGCCGATTTATTTATTCTTTTATATGTATGTTAATTAGCCTCACTGGCCTCATTTTAGAGTGAAAATTCTTTTGAATTTTGCACATGCTACCGAGGCCAGTGAGGCTAATTAACATACACATAAAAGAATAAATAAATCGGCCGCCATTATGAAAGTGGTCTATAAAGTAGATTGAATGACATCGAAGTTACCATGTCAATGATCTGATTAACTTTATGTTTTTGCATATTAGTAATTTTTTTCGACATCTAGACCTAAACTTTTAAAACGACTGTATGCCGCTTAAAGTCTAAAGTTTTCTATGAGAGCGTTTTCGAATAAATTTGGGTTGAATATTTTCCATAAAGAATTTAAAGATTTGCATAACTTTCTGTTAATTCGTCGATGCCAGTGTTTTCCTGCCAAATTGCTCCACATCTTCACTGACACAACAGCCACTCACTGCCCAGATGGGATTAAGTTATGGGAGAAATAATTTTGCTACCGTCTCAATCACTGTATCGATTTAATATACCATCATTAAATACACATGGAGGAGCTAAGAGTGACTTAATAGTACATCTCCCAAAACTCAGAAAAAACCCCTAAACCTAGACTAAAGGTAGAGGACCGGCCCAGCTGGTAGGTTTGCCCTACCAAACACACCACGCTTCAGTGATTGTTCCCGATCTCAATTTAAGCAGAGTACGAGCAAATAAGCCAATAGAAATCTAAAACGCGAACAAAAACGAACTGAATAAGCGGAGGGGAAAAAGACCCCGTATAACCTAAAACTACTGAGAAAAGGAGGGACCCAAACCCACCCTAAGACAAGCTATAGGGTATATATTTAGATTACTCTTCTGGCACGGCTAAGTAAGTGGAAAGGGAAGAACGATAATTAAAATAAAATTAAATATGAGAAAACCAAAGTATTCTTTATTATCAACTTGAAACAAGCTTATTTTCGGTTAACAACACCATTCCTAAGGGACCAACAGGCTCTGGCAAAATGGCCTCGTTTGCCACAAGTAAACCAAACTTGATTGGGACGTGTCGTAAAAAGGAAAATCTAAAATCCCTACCGAGAATCTAACTTGTCACCAAAGCTAGAGAGTCTCGACCGTTAGAGAGTCTACAACCAGAGCACCACCGAACTGCTCGAAGAAATATAAAAATAGGTCCGCAATGCGTACATGAGTGAGCTTACCATGAAAATTTGCACAGAAATATCTAGAGACGGAATTTGTGATGTCGAAAATGTTACTGTCGAAAATGTTACTGTCAAAGATATTAAGCTAAATGAGAAATACACCATAGGCTGTCTGCCTCTGATTTTTCATAAAAACTATTTAACGATATAATGTGGTACTGTCACAGGTATGGAAGCACAACTTAAAAAATGGTTCATTGACTGTATAACTGGTGCAAGTGTTCCAAGTCCAAGAGATGTGATAAAAACACATGTCCACCAAGCACCATTGTGGCTTGCAACTTAATGTCTCAAGAGCTTCTGTATTGGAAAAGTATCTTGGTTTGTCGAGGATGATTTTTTGTTTTGTTGGACTGGAAGATCGTTCGTTAATTTGGTATCGTTTTTGTCACACTATGTAATGTCACTACAAGGACCGAGTTATCATCATTGTCATCATCAAAGTTATCATATTAGCAAATTTCTGAAAAAAATGTAAATCATATACAGCAGTCCCTCTGTTAAGCTGAAACCCTCAGGACCTTGAGAACCATTTTCAGTAAAGGACTGGTGAATACATATTTTGGGTTTTTGAGAAATGACCACTTAATAGAGGAAGTACTGTAACTGTGAACATGAACAAAATTCTAGATCTACCGCACATGGATTTACACAAGGATGGGTGCCCATTTGAAATAGGGGTTTATTTGAAACAGTGTCTGACAAACAAACGTGGTCGGTTTCACATGTAAGGAGTGGTAAAACCCCATACTGACAGTAAAGATCGACACCATTTTACTCAAGGCAGGCAATGTTATCTTTTAATCAAAATATATAAATTTAAAGATCAACTTTTACGCTTGTAGCTATTGTTTCAGAGGTCTGAAACAATAACTACACTTGTAAATTACAGCTGTAAAAGTTTTATGAAATTGAGCCCTGGTTGGTGCTTATAGCATGTAGCTGTTTGCATACAGTATCAGCATTGCCAACAATAACAGTAAAACATTAACATTTATTCTCAAGTTTTTTTGGAATGTAGGTAGCTGTAACAAGTATGGTTAACTTACATTTTAAACTTAGTAAGATCAACGTTTTCAAACAATAACTTTTCAACGTTTTAGTGTAACTGCACTTAACCCAGATTTGTGTCTCTAAAGACATTATTTGTTCTCCGAAGAGAATTCATCGTTTCCCGAAGGAAATATTTTGTTCCCAGAAGGGAATTATGTGACCCTGAGACAGGGACTGCACAAGTCACTCGGCGGCCATCACAGCTGTCTTTAAAACTACATCTCGGTGATTTAGGGAACCTTTCGTTGGCGAAGATTTTGTCTACACCTTCAAAACATCTGAAAAACTCTTTACGTGAAAACAATAGACACATTGCTTGAATGCTGTGCCTGATTACTGGTGCAATATAACACGAAAAATCGTAAATTTCGAGTCCCTTACCTCTCTTTCTCCAACGGCGAAAAAACGAGGTTGCTTCCACGTTCCGTGTTTTTGATATCGAAAATACGTCGTTCGTTATCCGGGATGATCCGGGATCAGTTCGCAGCACTTCGTGTTCAACCTCGCTCATATTCGCGTGTTCGTGCTCTCATCGTTCGTACGGAAATAAACAATATCTGTTCGAGACCAGGCGCCGTGATACCGAAGACAACCCGAAGATTGGACTACCACGGACTTACGGACACTTCCCATGACATAGAGTGAGATTACACTTCATGTAAGCTCACTCAAAAACAGAGGAACTAAACATAACGAAAGCTCCTCCCACACCAATTCTGGCAAAATTAAAACACACGACCGAAAATAAAAACAACGGTAAAACACGCGACCAACAGCCAAACTGTAAAGGTCGAACACACAACCAGACATATTAAGCAAAGGTTGAACATGCACTGAACACACGACCAAATATTTTATAAACGGTCGAACACACGACCAACGGCCAAACTAAGGTCAAACGCACGACCAAATATTTTAGTAAAGGTCGAACACACGACCAACAGTATCAAAGGCTCCTATGAGCCAACCCGTGAATAAGAAATACAAACACGCAACGCAATATTTCGGTAATTATAAGCTTACGTTTTCACACTGACACGGTTCGATATTTTTTAAAAAAAAAAATTAACCGTAAGGATTTTTGACGAACGCAAAGAAAAGAAAATCACTTTCATGATGTCCAGTTCGAAGAAAAAAAAAAGCCGTCACAGGCGTGAATCGAACCAGGGTCTCCCCAGTTTATATCCGGCGCCTTAGCCCACGAGGCCACCGAGGAACACGTGGTCAATCGAGACTTAATTTTGTTATTTAAAGGTAGATACGCATCAAAACGCACGTCTCGATTACAAAATCCTTCTAGATCGATTTTATGTCGCATTAAACACTCCAAATGCGAAACATATTTAAGCTTATTGTTGTTTATATTCGTTTAAAACAAATTAGTTATTGTTATCGCTGGATTCACGCTGATCTTGTTACGAAACGCATTCGTAACAAATTACGTTACTTTGTTTACAGCTGATGGCCGGGAGCGAGCGAGTGAGCGAGTGACTCATTCGCATATCTGTCTCCGTTACCGATAACCCGTTCATTACGTATGCGCGTATTCACGGATTAAAAACTACGGTCGAACACGCGACCACACATGAAATAAAACTCAAGTAGAACGAAACGCGTGATGAATGAAAGCAAAATAGGCCACACTAAATACGAAGTACACACCTCGGCCTCTTGAGCTGAGGCTTGAATTTGTTCGGGTTCTGCGACTGCAACTGGAACGACAGCTGGAAATTCCACAACTGGAGAAACTAGTCGAGGAGCGTAACGCAGAGCGGACAAGCGACAGGATTAGGGTCGATAGGTGCAACTGGTACAGGAGTGGCCATGAGGAAGCATCGGCGACGTGTGAAAAACGGATAACAACGTGGCGTACGTAGGCCTGAAGCGTAGGAGCGAAAAAGAGGCCGAAATAATGCTTAATAAAGCTTTTATTATCATTTAATAAATTGTTAGCTTTATATAAATTTTAAATATTAAATATATTTTAGGTTTTAGATTAATATTAGATATTTTATACTTTTTTATGTGTCCCCAAATTAGTATGGGTTTACCCAGGCTATAAGGTCTTTTGACACTTAAATAAAGTTTCTATCTATCTATCTATCTAAACGCTTCTTTAAATAGGGAATCTAATACGCTGGGGATCTGGAATAAGTCACACCTATGTGTGACAACGCTAAGAGTAGAATAACATAAATACGAGGCAAAATTCGTGACTATCGTATCAATGAAAATAGTTAAGATGTTATAGGTAATATGTGAAAGTATATTTTTGGCGAGAAAAGTAGCATCATCACCCGTGTTTTCTGATAGTTGAGTCAAATATATACTATAATTTGTTTACAAATTGTGTGTTTTAGATTTATCGTTTCATAAAGTGGAGCATTTTCTTCAAATGCTTCATCAAGCTTCCTCTTCAATTTTTTCACCTCTTCCGCTATAATATAAACAAAGTGTTTCGAAATGTCGATTAATAGGGAATCCCGAGACGTCGAGTTGGACATCGAGTTAAAAAAATGCTAATATGAAAAAATATAATCGATAAGAATCGACAGAAATTAACTAATTGTATCAGAAATCGATAAAATCGTTAAGTGTGAAAGTTGTGAGTAAGCATATCGATTTTATGGGCGCTAAATTTTTATGGGATGTTATGTTTTAAGAGTGATTCTGTAATAATCTGCACTCGGTGCTTGGGTAAACGGCAGCGACGTGAAAAATGTAAACAATAAACAGCAAAAACCACGACTACAAACTGATGAAAGTAAGGTGCGGGATCTGTGGCCAAGATCTGGATCAGTAAAATCTTGTACAAGATAAATCAAATGGCAGACTGATCCGTTTTCTCTTTGCCTATCTTTGTCGTAAGTATTAGTCTGCTGTTTTATTTTTTTGAGGTGAAAATGGCGGGAAAATGGTGATCACGTGGTCATTTTGTCGGTCACGTCTCGGGGCGCATTTATACAGAAACAAGAGGCTACACTTAGCCTATACTCATGCGCGCGAGACTCTAAGACGCGTTGATTGAAGTTACCAATAGTTTTTCTGTGTTACTAAATCGCATGCAACCGGTGTAAAATGGTTTATTCCAGAAAAAATCCCCCCACCCCCAGACTCGTACCCAGTCGCTATTAATTGGTTTTTGGGGCGAGAGAAGATTGGATATTAGGGTGAATTGAGGCGCGCGGGGTGTCATGGGAATGGTCGAGGGAAAAATAGCGACTGGACGAACTCGATCCAAAATGGCGACTGTTGTTCACTATTATTGTAAACAATGCTGAGAAAGAGTGTAAAATGGCCCGTGTGGATAAATATTACAGCTGAATAGCAATATTCTTTAAATATGACGGGTTTTTGTGTCATTACAAGATATCTTATGGTTCAGGTATTCAGCCATGGAGCCGATCGATCGAGTTAGGAATTATTTTATTTATGCTAGCTGACAAAATTTTAAGGCTTCCTCTATGCATGGCAAGTGTATTTGGTCAAAATTTACTGTAATAGGCTTAAATTAGTCAGGATATGTGTGAAAATAGATTTCTTCATTATGTTAAAAGGAAATGCTGTGTCATTGCCATTGCCCACTATCGATAATTACAACTGTATCTTCAGGGTTTCGAAACGTTTATTTTGATATTTTTCATCCATTTCGCTTTTAAAGGGTCTTAAAGTGTATAATTTTCATCATCATGTACTTATTATTAGCACTTATAATGCCTTGTTTTATCACAGAACTATGCACAGTGTAAATGGAATCTTGTGAAATGAAAGACTTCAAGATTGTCATAGATCAACAAAAAAATGATGCGCATGGTTTAATTTATTTATAGGAAATTAACCCTCTCTTTTGCTTTAATTTTCCCTCTAAATTGCATAAATTTAAGCCATGTTAATTTTGAATGTTGAATTCCTATCATAATAAGGTAGGAATATAAGTTATTGATAAAGTTTAAAAACTGATCATTTCTAAAATTATTTTGATTACATGAACAATGACTCTACAACAGAGCTAATCAGATGCTAGGGGATGTTGTCAAATGCAATAGTGACCGAGTTCATTTACAATGCATGCTAGTTTTCTTGGCACCATATAAGATTTCTTGTCACTGCTGGAGAACCCCAGTTCCAAGTGGTGTCCAATGACAGACAATGGAGATCTGTGTCGTGATGTAAGAAGTAACTACATTTTGTTCATTTTTTTCTTGTTTAGGCAGTATATACATAATAGCTCGATCACAACACAGGGTTGGAAACCTTAATTTTGACAGCACTGGCAGTTTGGGCGTGTGCGTAATGTACAATTTGTACTCGCCAAAGAAGACTTGACACTCACTTGGACGAGTGGGCGAGTCATAATTTCCATCCCTACTGCACCATATCACATAGTTGAATGAGTTCTGGCTTTCATTAAAGACCCAGTATTGTCCATTATGCTTCACGTACCTCTGAACAATAGCTGCCTCGCACTTGTGCAACCCAAAACAATAACAGAGGCACGTGAAGCATAATGGACAATACTGGTTCTTTAATGAAAACAAATGAAACATAATGGACACATACAGCCATTAAATTGCTTTTGTTTCTTTTGAATTTTATTTATAAAGCATTTATTGCCTACTATCACAGAATAAAGAAAACTTATGACCCCCACCCCCACCCCCTGTCTTCAAACTTAATTCTTGGAAACAATATCATTTCTCTTTTTTAATTAAAATATAAAAGAAATACAGTGGAGCTTAACTTCTCAGACTCTACTCTCAACAATATTTCTGGGAGAGTTCATTGACTGTGATTTGGCCAGTGCTCCTTAACAGTAGACTATTCAACTGGCATGATTTATAGCTTCTGGGCAGATAAATATTGTGATTGCATCCAAGCCTTCTTGGACCCCAACCATTCTTTTCAAACTTAAAATGGAAGCTAGAAGGCAAAATACAGGAAAATGTAAAGTACTAATATTAAAGTAAAGTAATTTTTTTTTGGTGGTATGACCCAGTCCCCTTAAATACAAAATCTGCATATAAGAACCTGTAGATTAAAATGCAAGCTGAAATTTGGCAAACCACTTAAGCCTCATCATCATCATCATCATAGCTTTATTTAAAATACGGTATCCCATCATTAGTTACAAAATGCTCTTCCAGAGAGCCGTGTATACTAAATATTCTCTATAAAGACCTAAACAAATGACAAATGAACCAGACTCTCATTTGCAGAGTAGTAAAACTTAGAAACTGACAAAGACCAAAATGTGCTTTGGGATCCCATGTTCACAATATCTTGATCTGATTTCCTCTGATACCTATTATAATTACCCCCTGGGAAAGGGGGGGGGGGGGGGGGGTACAAGTATTGGGATAATACAAGAAAAAATGTTAATTATGTTTGTTTGGGTTTGTAGCTGAAAGGTCTCTTTTTTGTCCTTTCAAATACTTTATCATCCTGGCTTAAAGTGCCTATCACCCCTAGAAAGTTATTTTCAGAATCAACTCTATGTACATTGAATAGTTGAATGGTAAAATATTTCTGATTTTGAACGTCGTATTTGTGAGTTATAGAGATTTGAATTTACAAAATGCTAATTAGATGACGTCAACCCGGAAATTTGCCATTATTTCTACGCCAATTTACAATGCGCAGTTTACAGCTTGAGGATAATTAATTTGATAAATGCTAAAAATAAACTGTGGATAGTCGATTGATTCTTAAAAAATATTACTTGGAGGTGAAAACAAGTAGTTGTATAATAAATGATTCCCGGGTTGACGTCATCTAATTAGCATTTTGTAAATTCAAATCTCTATAACTCACAAACGCGACGTTCAAAAGCAGAAATATTTTACCATTCAACTATTCAATGTACATAGAATTGATTCTGAAAATAACTTTCTAGGGGTTATAGGCACTTTAATACTAGTTGAAATATAAAAACATCTTATCAATAAATATGATAGTAGTACTTTATCCTTGACATATTATTATAAAGCTTTCAATGCAGGGCACGACACTTCGTGTTCTCAAACTTAAATGAGCTTGTTTCGCAGCCAAACCATCTTGAATAGTGTACCTTTCAACAGATAAAAAGAATGGCCACTTTTAATAACTAGTAAGCTTTTACACTTATAGGCTCAGTCGCTGAAACAAACTCGAAAATCTGAGAGCCATTTTGCCCTCAACTTATGGCACCAAGCTAAAAACAGTACGATAGACAACAAGCCATGACAATTTATGTCAAAAAGGCCATATTTATATTAGTTTTACCTTATATCGTTTGATAGCCAGCTTCTAGCAATGATTTAGCTTGATTTCCACTTCTACCCGAGAAATATCCCGTTTCCCGAATGCTCGAATGAAGAGTAAAAAATTCAAAAGAAATCCATACAACGCCACTTTGAGCCGTGTCATTAACGGACAGCCTTTGTTGAATACTTGGTAACAGACACATGTAAAAAATTGGCCAAAACAACAAGCCAAAAGCTTAAAAAAGCTTCTGCACCCTTCAGTGAGTGATTTGCACCCTCGTCCAGTCGCTATTTTTCCCTCGACCATTCCCATGACACCCCGCGCGCCTCAATTCACCCTAGTATCCAATCTTCTCTCGCCCCAAAAACCAATTAATAGCGACTGGGTACGAGTCTGCCCCCACCCCGACGGATGCAATGTTTTTTTACCCCCGCCCGGATTTCCCGGCCAGGCCGACCAACCCTCGCACCTTGATTTTTAACCCAGATACCCCCTCCTGCCCGGATTGCCATAAACTTTTTGTAGGCTCTAAATAAACAGGAAATCGCATTCAGGAGATCCGGGATTTTTTTAAAGTTTTCAAATCTTTGGTGAGAATTGCTATGAATTGGTCAAACATTTTGTAAATAAACGTTGCGTGACGCATTCACTAAAATCTTTCCGTGATTTTAAGACCAAATCGAAATGAAATGTTTCCATAACTTAAGGCTGGTTCTTTAAAAAAATGCTTTGATTTTGTCATCTATAATAAGTTTTTTCCAGGCTTCACAGTTTCTTCAAAGTGTTGTCGCAAATACACAATTTTGCTTTATGCAAATTTTATGTCAAATGTAATTTGATAGCAAGCTGTTTTTAAATTTTTTATATGGCCACTGAATCCAAAATATATTTTCTATAAAAGGTCGAAACTTTTGAATGAAACTCATATTTCCTTGAATGAAAATGTCTTTCCTTTGATTAAAAGAGTCAAACACCTTTCAGAATTCAGTAATTTTCTGCTTCTAGAAGTCTTGGCGATTTGTTGTATCCTAATTACTGCGAGGAACCGGCTAGCGTCTGCGAAAATATAATAAACATCACAAAATAATTCAATTCAGCAACCTATTTTTATTATGCTTTCTAAAATCGCCGACTTTTCCTGTGTAATAGAATGCCAATCTTATCCGGAAAAATGATTCGCATAATGCTTTCGCTAATAAAAAAAAACAGTTCTGAATGGTCAAAGGTACAGAAATGAAATGCTGGCGGCGTTTGAATCATGAGTTCGGATAGCTCATGGTCTGCAAACAAACACTTCGATTCAGAGCTCGATTTTTCACTAAAACCTTTTTCCAAACCACGAAAGCACCTAAAATAATCTTCGAAAACAATACTTGGCCACATTTGGTGAAAGCTGTGCTTGGTAAAGTAGTAAAAAGAACGAGAAAGCTCCGTTTACCTTTCCCACGGATCCAAAGCGCGCACATGCAAACACAACTTCCCTGACAATCGAGTCGTCTAATCCGAAGCTATCAGAACTGTCTCATCGTACAGTAATCGGGTGAACTTGGCACAACTTCGCGCTTCGGAAAGTCGTACTTACTTACACAGGTGACAACATAGTGGTTACTAGTACCTAGTGACCACAACAAGTAATGAAGTCAGTAAAAATCGACATTAATATGACACGCATTCCCCAGTCCATAATCCACAGAAGTCCAGTCCCAAAGTCCAAATTTTTTATTAAATCTGATGGACTGAGGTAACGACGCTGTTTTGCCGTGTGTTTCTATTGTTCTTTCTTGAAAAAAGTCTTGAAATTACTCACCACAGGCAGCGAGGACTGCTCCGATACAGACATTGCAAAGAATCGGCAGTAAAACGGGAAATAAATTGACAATAAGCTTATCAGTGCGAGAGATCGATGTTTGGCATTTTTGCCTCGGAAGAACTCTGATTAAAAATAGCTCTTAGTTTTTTCAGAATCGCAACAAATTCGGCCTCAAGTTGTATGCTGTGTATAAAAGCAACGTTCACCTCTATGGGAGAAATACAAGACTGACTTATACACCAATAAGACCAAATGACGGAAAATGTTTGTCATGCGCATGCGTATCAAACATTTGTCTTATACTTCAATGTACCATAAGAAAAGAAGCAATTTATATTTTAATAATTTAAACAAGATAAGAAGACGTCCGACATGGAGAAGAGTTACTTTTTTCATTCAGTCATCGTACCTGCAAACCACGTTACTATTGAATGTTTTATAAATGAAGGCTGTACCACAATGAAGCCAGTCATTCTTGTGAAAATAATATATACCTGACGTGAACATTATTAATGTGAGTAGGGTTGTAGGAGACGCTGTCGTGACACTTCAGTAACGATGTTTTGCCGGAAGTGAGAGTAGCCGGAAGTCACTAAACCGGAAGTTTAAAAAGCAAAGCTGTGAACCGGAAATGCACAATTTAAAATATGCGTGAATAA
Organism: Dendrophyllia cribrosa; assembly: GCA_024195265.1. Classification (NCBI taxonomy): domain Eukaryota; kingdom Metazoa; phylum Cnidaria; class Anthozoa; order Scleractinia; family Dendrophylliidae; genus Dendrophyllia; species Dendrophyllia cribrosa. Next base: position 36,906,537 of record JAJLRJ010000007.1, on the reverse strand, counting down.
ATTTGCATGCAAAATCGTGACACAAAAAACAAAAAGAAAAACGAAGCCCATTTTATAACTCATGCCGCTACGCGCATGAGTAATTATTGGGTCTGGACCTGGTAAACGGGACACCCCTTCTAGCGGTCACTTTTTTAGTCTCCCTAAGATCGAAATGAGGTTCATGACAGGCCTACACAGACTCCGCTATGTGGTTTTGCGGTTGCGATGCATTTATATTAGTTTTCAAAGTTTGGCTCTTACGAGCATGTCGTTAAGTGATTTACGTCTTTTGTATGATATGATAGGCTGTGTAGTGTATTGCGTGACGTCGCGTCACGCATGTAAGTGAACTGCATATTATGGGATAAATATAGTTGAGTTGAGCACATGGCCGCCTTTGAGTAGTTGTTTGTTTTGTTCGTCGCATCGCTCCTCCGCGAATACACTTCATTTGGCGACGAGGATCTAACATGGCGAGCTTATTTGGTAGAGTAGATGCATTTGACGAGAAGACTGAAACCTGGGAGCATTACACGGAGCGTTTAGGACATTATTTTGATGCGAATGGAATCGGCGATGAGTCCACGGGGGACAAAGCGAAACGGCGGGCGATCCTGTTGAGTGTGTGTGGAAGCAAGATTTACAAGTTGATGTGTGATCTCCTAGCCCCAGAAAAACCAGGAGTAAAGTCGTACCAGGAGCTGGTTGAGCTTATTCAGGATCATCTGACCCCAAAACCGTCAGAAATTGTACAAAGGTTTAAGTTCAATAACCGTTTTCGTAACGAAGGAGAATCAGTGGCAGATTTTGTGGCGTCGCTGAGGAATTTGGCCGAACATTGTGAGTACGGGGATACCCTTGAGACTATGCTAAGGGACAGGATTGTGTGTGGAATTCGGGATGAGAAGATACAACGTCGTCTTCTTGTGGAAAAGAAATTGACCTTCCAGAAGGCATATGAAATTGCAACCACGATGGAAATCACTATGCAAAATATGGCAGTGCTTCAGGAATCGAAGGAGTCGGAGGCGGTGAACCAGGTAACTGTACAAGCGAAAGGGGCGGACGGACGACGCATACCGCGCAACTCTCCTTGTTTTCGGTGTGGAGGGAACTTGCAGGTTTAAGGAACTAAACTGTTTTTATTGCAAGCAAAAAGGTCACATTGCCGATAGATGTCCAAATCGCAACTTAAGTCAGTCGAAAGGTGAGAGGCAAGATTTTCAGCCGAAAAGAAGTGACCAGAGGAGATCTCCAGGTCAGCAAAGGTCAGGTAGTTTACACCAGTTAGAGGATGTTGTTAATATTTTTGATGAGGATGCTGGGGAGGAGGGAGATGTGTATGGCCAACTGTTTTGTGTGAATTCAAGTAGAGGCCACAACCCTTACAAAGTGACAGTGCTAGTGAATGGAGTGAATGTCACCATGGAAATTGATACTGGGGCATCAACAACCGTTGTTGATGAGAAAACTTTCCACACTTTGTCCCAGCCAGGTAGAGGGTTGAAATTGAATGCTGTGAATACTGTTTTGCGTACCTATACAGAGGAGGTTATTCCTGTGGTGGGGGAATGTGAGTTGGAAGTAGAGTACAATGGTTTTAAAGGCAGTTTACCAGCTGTGGTAATCAGTGGAGAGGGTCCATGCTTAATGGGTCGTAACTGGCTCCAGCGCATTTCTTTAAATTGGAGTGAGATTTTTCATTTAGCTACCGTGGATAAGCACTTGAATGAGATGTTGGAGACACACTCCTCGGTCTTCCAAGAGGGTCTGGGTAAAGTAGAAGGAGTGAAGGCGAAAATTTATGTCGATCCCACCAAGAGGCCACGATTCTTTAAGGCCAGGCCTGTAGCCTATGCCCTGCGTGAAAAAATTGAAACAGAATTGGATCAACTAGTCAAAGAAGGAACTATAGAACCGAATGAATTCTCAGAATGGGCCACACTCATCGTCCCCATTGTCAAAGAGGATGGCACTATCAGAATTTGTGGGGATTACAAGCAAACGATTGATCAAGTAGCCCAGTTGGACAACTACCCCATTCCCAAGATCGAAGATTTGTATGCAACCTTGGGGGAGGGTATGGAATTCACAAAGCTGGATTTAAGCCAGGCTTACCAGCAGTTGGAGCTGGACGAAGAATCCAAGGATTATACAGTCATCAACACCCACAAGGGTCTATTCAGATACAACCGACTTCCATATGGCATTTCATCGGCTCCAGGCATTTTCCAGCACACGATTGAAAGTCTCCTCCAAGGAATCCCGCAAGTTGTAGTCCGAATTGATGACATTCTTGTGACAGGCAAGACAAGAAACAAGCATTTGGAGCATCTAAAGGAAGTGTTGGCACGAGTAGACAAGGCGGGCATCCGCCTAAAGCTAAGGAAGTGTGTTTTCCTACAAAATCAGGTGATTTACTTGGGACATCGCATCAACAAAGACGGCATACAACCCATAGAAGGCAAAGTAAGAGCCATCCAAGAGGCACCTGCACCCACTAATGTCAAGGAACTTCAAGCCTTTTTGGGGATGTTGAATTATTATGCTTGCTACTTGCCAAATTTGTCCACTGTCTTAGCCCCTTTACATGAACTGCTTGCCAAGGACTGCAAATGGACATGGGGTAAAAGACAGGTGGAAGCCTTTAACCGAGCTAAGGGCATGTTGAATTCCTCAGATCTCTTAGTTCATTATGATCCTAGTAAGGAACTTGTATTGTCTTGTGACGCCTCACCCTACGGATTGGGAGCGGTCCTCTCGCACATTGTCGATGGAAAAGAAAGGCCTATCTCGTACGCCTCGAGGACTCTATCACCTGCAGAACGAAAACTATGCCCAATTGGATAAGGAGGGAGCTTGCGGGTGATATTCGGACTGAAGAAGTTCCACCAGTATCTGTACGGACAGAAATTTACGATTTTTACAGATCACAAGCCACTTTTGGGCCTGTTTAAGGCAGACAAAGCTGTTCCAACAATGGCATCACCGAGAATTCAAAGGTGGGCTTTACTTCTGGCGGCCTATGACTATGAACTTGTTTACCGAGAGGGATGTAAACACGGCAACGCTGATGGCCTCAGTCGGTTACCTTTGCTAGATACGGTGGCAAAGGTCCCCATACCTGGTGAAACCATACTCTTGATGAGCCAGTTGGAAGTTCTGCCAGTGGGTGCCGATCAAATTGCGGATTGGACAGCCTCAGGCCCTGTGCTACAGCAGGTCCTAAGAAGAGTCCAGCAGGGCTGGGGTGATAAATGCCCTGATAAAAGCCTGGAGCCTTTCTACGTGAGGAGAGACGAATTAAGCACACACAATGGATGTATATTGTGGGGGAACCGCGTGGTCATACCAGCTCGGGGCCAGCGACAGCTTCTGGAGGACCTGCACACCGCCCACCCAGGAATAGTTAGAATGAAAAATCTTGCGCGTAGCTACCTTTGGTGGCCTGGGCTGGATGCCGACATTGAAGAAAAGGTCAAGTCATGTGAAGTATGTCAGCTACATAGGGCAGCACCGGCTGCTGCACCCCTTCATCCTTGGGAATGGCCTGAGAAACCGTGGTCCCGCATTCACATAGACCATGCAGGGCCATTTATGGGACAGTTATTTTTTATTGTGATCGATGCATATAGCAAGTGGATTGAGGTATATCCAACATCCAGTACCAGTGCGACAGCTACTATAGAGATTCTAAGGAGAGCTTTTGCCACCCATGGATTACCTGAAATGGTAGTCTCAGACAATGGCACTGGATTCGTAAGTGAAGAATTTGAAAACTTCATGACCAAAAATGGAATTTTACACGTGAAAACGGCCCCTAGGCACCCTTCGTCTAATGGCCTGGTGGAAAGATCAGTTCGTATTTTCAAAGACGGGATGAAGAAGCTGGAAGGATCTGGAGGTACAGTGCACATCAAACTAAGCAGATTCTTGTTGGCCTATAGATCAACGCCCCAAACAACAACTGGAGTTACACCGGCAGAGTTGCTGTTCAACCGCCGTCTACGAACCCGACTGGATCTCATTCGACCAGACGTAAGGCATCGAGTGGAAACCCAACAATTGTCACAGAAGGAGCAGCATGACAACACAAGGACAGCGCGACAATTTGCAGAGAGAGACAAGGTCCTTGTGAAGAATTTTAGTCCGGGGCCCAAATGGAAGAAGGCACACATTGAAAGTAGAACTGGCCCACTGTCATATACGGTCAAGTATGAAGATGGGGTGGTAACCCGTAGGCATGTGGATCATCTCCTTAAACGCCATGACGTGCCCTCGAGGGAGGATGACGTTCTGCCTGACTCATCTGTGCACGCCGAGCAAAACCTGGGACCGTCCACGGCAGAAAAGGAACAAGAGAACATGGCCACTGAGGAAGTTTCCACTAATACAGGGGAGTCAAACACAGGACCTCAGGCAAGGAGGTCTCAGCGCACAAGGAGAACCCCAGAGTACTTAAAGGACTATGTGACTGTTTGAGCATTTGATTACGGTTGAGTTTATTGATCATTCTGTGATTGCTAAATACATTCAGACACTATGGAACAATCAGTTGACCTTATAGGGACTGTGTTTTTTGAACTAGGGGGGAAAAGATGTAGTGTATTGCGTGACGTCGCGTCACGCATGTAAGTGAACTGCATATTATGGGATAAATATAGTTGAGTTGAGCACATGGCCGCCTTTGAGTAGTTGTTTGTTTTGTTCGTCGCATCGCTCCTCCCGCGAATACACTTCAGGCTGGTTGTGAATGAAACACCATAATGTTGTGACAAAAGGCATTATTATCTCGTGATTTTTTTCTTTTTGTTTTTTAATGCCGATTGCCTTCCGGCAAAAGTGATTTCAGGTGTTTAGGATAAAAGCGAGTATCGAGTCGCGTTTTGAAGTGGAGATGGCCTCTTGAAAATTTGTTTTCGAGGAGTTTGTACGTAGGAGTCTGATAGGTTGTGCTTTGATAAAACGCTTTTTAACACGTGATGGGTGACAAGAGGTATAGTGTGAGCAAACTGTTCACAAGGGACGATATTGTCTCAGCAAGTCCTTCGCAGCCCGAAATAATAGGTGTGCTGACCGGTTTTGGTTTGTGGATTTTTGTTAGAGTGTAGAAAATTGGTATTCTAATCTTGGCTGGTTAGGGGTTTGTGAAAGCTATTTTTTGTCATGTCATCTATATGTTTGTCTTGGTGGAGTTGGGTGATGATCTGATTAACTCTTTGTAATGTATCAGTTACCATGGGCTTTTCAAATGGTCTCTGTTGTTAAGTTAAGCCTGGGCCTCTTGAATTTTGTCTGTCGTACTAAGAATAACTGTAGTGTTGCCTCGGTGTGCTGGATTTTTTTTCGAGAAAATCGTATGTCTATTTGGGCGATAAAACGCTGTGCCGATTGCGTGAAAGATAAAGCGTCATATTGCAGGTACGACATGTTATAGTCATTATAATCAATCAGCTTACGATATTCATTACGTTTTGAGCGTTCTCTTCTCGGAAGATAGTAATAAATCCGTACCTAGTTAAAATATCAAGCTTTCACTTTATTCAGTTACATTTTTTTTAGCTATCCAGCATAGACATTCTTCATGGGGTTTGAAGACTACCCTGGGTGCCAGAGGTACTCTCGCGGCACGCTTTCGTGAGAATTGTCGGCCGAAGGCCGGAAACTGTAACTGTAACGGTAAATCTTTATTTAAACACGGTAAAATCATCAGGAAACCTAACCTAGCTAACCTAACTAACTAAACAAATTACAAAGCTAACTACAACTAATCTAAATAAACCTGTTTTTCATGAATGCCGTGTGTAGTTTACATTAAAAATTCAGATAAGCTGATCGTTTAAATTGACCTAGAGATTCCATTTCTCTCATATGACAGGGTAGGCTGTTCCAGAGAACTGCTCCGCTATAACTAAAGCTGTTTTTCATGTAATTAGTTCGTGGGAACGGGACGACTAGTTTGTTATCAGAGTCCCTCAGGGAATAGCGCATTTCATTTCGTTTATCAGGAACAAGACTATTTAAACACTTGTAAACCATTAAGATTTTCTGTATTTTGTCTGTCGTACTAACATATCATATGGAAATACGACCTAGGCTTGCAAAATAAAATAAAAACACTGCTGGGCCCAGCGAATAAAACTAATTGCAAGAAACCTTTGACAGTTGATAATTTCATACTAAAAAATCCGACTACCTGAGAGATTCAGAGAGAGTAAAAAACCTTACATTGTTTGTAAACTTCTACTAGAAAATGGCTACATGAGCACAGCAAGAGGTCAAACAAAACTGAAGAATTAACCGCCGATTGACTTGTAGGTTAACACTTTTTCGTTTCTACGTTTTAGGTAATAAGTTACTTTAAATGATTTCACAGTAAATAAAGTATTTTCTCGATTAAACGCCGGGGCAGTTTATTTAAAACTCCACCTCGCGGACTCGAATTTTATTCGAGACCCGGCGTTTATTAAACAGGGGTAATTTTTCATCATTTTTTCATGATCACAGTTTACGTCTTTAATTTCTAAATTCCTGGAATTTCCTAATTCAAAAGCCGAATTGATCAAAAATGTTCCTAAAGTCTTGATAGAAACAAGAAGGAGAAGTATCAAAGAGATTATATAGTCAATAAACTGTAACAAAATTTTAACCAGAAATTCTCGTGATGTTCCCTGACCTCGAGACTTTTATCTTTCTTTTCATATAAACCAACAAATCGGATAAAGAAACGATGAAGCGACCTCCGGGATGATAAAGATGACGATCTTTATATCTCGGTAAAGAAAGTCCACGTAACAATCAGTCACACAATACCGAATTCAAAGAAACTCCGATACCTCTGAGAAACGCTGGGGTCGTTTATTTAAAACTCGACCTTGTCGACCCGGCGTTTATTTAAACCCAGCGTTTATTCGGAGCCCAGCGTTTAATTGAGAAAATTTAGTTTTAAAATTAGTTTATTTCTCGCTGGAGATTGGTCAAGTTTTCAAGCTCTTTAATAATACTTTATTCAATCATAAGCTGAGTCCTATGATTGTGTAGAATAGAAGCCAATTAGTATATTTACAAAAAAATCAGTGCAGCCGAACGTCTCCCTACAGATACCTCTAGCTCTGTTACAAACACTTCATTTCGTCCCAGAAAAATCTCCATATATTTTCTATTAAAATAACCTCAGTATAATACGGATACGTCTAGCTCTTTTATGGATACTTCATTTGGTCCCGGAAAAAACTCCATATATTTTGTATTAACCCTAGGACGTACAAGAAAACTTATACCCCTACCGTGGTACAAAGGTGGGGCGTTGTTTGGGGGAGATTTTCTCGGCACAAAATAAAGAACACGTAACATAACTGCGAACAATATTATTGTGTAAGTAATAGCCCGAGTTTTAAAATGTCCAGCAAATTATCTGACATTCACAAGAAATAAAATACGTATTGCCTGGGAGAGTGTAACCTCGCCCCCAGGACCTTTTCCGCTTTTAAAATAGCGAAGCAAGCGCACAAACCCTAAAACAAGGCTGTCAAAATACTCCCAAGTATATTATGGAGTATTTTTTCACGTGACACATGACGAAATGGCGTTTACGGAGGTTCCTTGGCAGCCGTGTTTCATAGCAACAAGTTTTGTGTAGTATTCTGCCAGCTTTGTCCTGGGGTGTCGCCAATATTGGCAGCCTTGTTTCTTAGCTACAGGGTTTTTGTAGTATTCTGCCAGCCTTGTCCTGGGGTGTCGCCAATATTGGCAGCCGTGTTTCTTAGCTACAGGTTATTTATAGCATTCTGGCAGCCTTGTCTTGGGGTGTCGCCAATATTGGCAGACGTGTTTCTTAGCTACAGACTATTTATAGTATTCTGGCAACCTTGTCCTGGGGTGTCGCCAATATTGGCAGACGTGTTCCTTAGCTACAGACTATTTATAGTATTCTGGCAACCTTGTCCTGGGGTGTCGCCAATATTGGCAGCCGTGTTTCTTAGCTACAGGTTATTTATAGTATTCCAGCAGCCTTGTCCTGGGGTGTCGCCAATATTGGCAGCCGTGTTTGTTAGCTACAAGTTATTTATAGTATTCTGGCAACCTTGTCCTGATGTGTCGCCAATATTGGCAGACGTGTTTCTTAGCTACAGGTTATTTATAGTATTCTGGCAGCCTTGTCCTGGGGTGTCGCCAATATTGGCAGACGTGTTTCTTAGGTACAGGTTATTTATAGTATTCTAGCAGCCTTGTCCTGGGGTGTCGCCAATATTGGCAGCCGTGTTTCTTAGCTACAGGTTATTTATAGTATTCTGGCAGCCTTGTCCTGGGGTGTCGCCAATATTGGCAGCCGTGTTTCTTAGCTACAGGCTATTTATACTATTATGGTAGCCTTGTCCTGGGGTGTCGCCGCCCCGCCCGCAATTTTTAAAGCCAAACCCGCGATATAAAAGGGGGTTGGACCATCCAACTCATGCAAATGAGCAAAATCTATTGTTCTTGCTTATTTGCATTAGATTCGGCGTGGGACTTTGCCCTTTTATACCGCAGGTTCGAGTTTAAAGTGGAGAAGACCCTGGGGACGAGGTTGGTGAGGACGGTGTTTTGGCGGCGGAGAGTTTGAGTATGAGTACTATTTTTGCACGCTGGGGACTTTTTGTGCGATTTTCGGTCACGGTCAATTAACTTTTTACGTTTTGATGCTGTGACCGTGAAAACTTACTTCAATATAACTTTCGCCATTTTCTAAAGTTTTATCATTTTCGATTTTCAAATTTCCTTATTTTGGGCGGGAAAATGACGTCACGAATTTGGCGCGAAAAAATTATTTCGTATTATGGGATATCCAATGGCAATTTCAGAAAGCGCTTAATCAGGGATTTTAAATCTGAAAAAAAAATTAAAATACGTTGATCCAATCAAAAGTCATTGGGCGTTGAATTTTTAATTTGTGCTATTTTTAGTAACAAAAATGGCGGGAAATTAAAATTCAACTTCCGGCAAAAAGACGGGAACTGTGATTACGTCAAAATGCACAAGTGCAGGTACGTTACCTTCAAACAGTCTCGAATGGCCTCAAAACCTGTTACAAATTGGCAGCAATACGATACGCGGCAAAGCTCTGGTGAACAGAAAGAGTAGAACTAAAATCAATCCAGCGAAATGTAGATGTATATTGAAAGTCATATGACAAACAAATGAATCACAGGCCAAAAAAAAAACTGTGGCGTCACCCAACTTCCTGTGGAATTCGCAGAGAGATAGGAACTGTGATTACGTCACTTGAGATGCGGTGTGTATGGCGGTTTTTGGGTGTTGCCTCAATAATTAGACCAAGGGCTCTATAGACGAACACTTACATGACGAGCTTTCCCGTTCAAAAAAATATATGCAAATTAGGCTATGGGGAGATTGAATCTCCCCATATCCTAATTTGCATACAACAGTAGCGGTAATCTAACCTTGTGGTTTGGCACCTAAGGTGTCGCCTGTGTTCCGCCGCAGTCATTAGTATTGACAAGGTTGGACGGCTTATGACAATGAAAACCAGATAAACATACGAGATTACATCAAAATAATCCTGTGTCTGCGAGCGAACGGTCAATGTTCGCGCGAGGACAAACTTTAACTCGCGGCACCGCCGACAAATCTTTTCACACGCGCGTGTACTACCGCTAACTACCGCCGCGGTAATTTATCAACATTTGGTTGAAAGGGCAAAGGCATTCAAAGGGTCGATTGTTTTACAAGAAAATGATAAATCCGCTTATTGGTTAGATGAACATTAGGAACACTGATCAAATATAGGTGTCATTATTTCAACAACCATATGACCAGTGATTTTTAAACATGGCTGATATATATTTACGTTGCGACGAATGTTTCAAAAAGTTGAAAACATTTACAGCTTTGTTAAATCACTTCGAACAACGCCATTTCAATAAGGAACGCCCAGAGAGAGCAGAACTACAAGATGATAAAAGAGGTCCAGGTGACGTCGCCTCAAAACTTAAGAAGCAACGCCGAACAAGAAGAATACAAAGCATGGTTGGTTGATTTCACCGAACGGTTAAACGGAATTCACCACCAGAGGCACAGAAGTAAGTTCCATGAATGAGGGAAACTATTTACGAGTAAAAAATTCACATTAATGGTTCCACGTGACATTTTGATCACACAAGCTTATGCCCCTTTCTCCAGTGAGAAGGGAAGTGATATATATTAGTCAAACTTCGGGGCCAGAAGGTCTATAGTAAATTGGGGCTACAAATCATTTTGTTATTTACATAGAAATGAATCACAATCTTACAGATTGTATTGAATATCCCGTTCTACAAAGCGTTCTGATTGTGTAAATAAATGGGGCTGAGCTATTTTTACTACACTTTATATGACTTCACACAACCGTTTACTTTTTGTGAGACAAAAATCAGTTTGAACTCCAGGAAACTGTCAAAATATAATATTTATTTTTAAAGAGGGGATATTAAAAATAGCCATTGTTCTTTCACAGGAATTCAATATGGTTCCCTCAAAGTATTTCGAACAGCTGCTCAAATGTCTTGACAACCCATAACCTCATGCTGTCAAAAACGTGCAACATTGGCGAGCACCCACTTTTAGCCCATCAACTGAAATAACATACAGTACTTACCCGCTTATAAGAACCCATTTTTTCAAATTTAGCCTAAAAGGGTTCTTATGTAAATGGTGCTTAGTGGAATTTTAGGCTACGCAGGTTCTTAAATAGATTCTTATTTAATGAGAAATATATTATACACCTGTGAATGGTAGAAAGGTGGCATGTGCTGCTTGAATTTGGAAATGCAGATCATATCTATATGTGACAACTGAGACAGATTGCTACATTATAACTGAAGAGATAACATTGTGGTACAGAACTTTGAACTCATCAAAGAGACACATTGTAGTTTTAATTCATTGTAGTTTAAATTTTTATTGTAGTTTTAATTCATCACTGAAGACAGGGCTTATCCCTTATGTAATGAAAATTTACAAGGTTTTCAAACATTATTTATACCAAATTTAGAAGTGTATACATGTTCAAGTTCACTACTTTTGAGTGTTTTCATGTTTTTTTTTTGCATGAAGATTTTTTTAGGTTAATTTCTATAAGAACCTTTCTATAAGAACCTGTTTCAAATTTTAGGCTAAATAGGTTCTTATGTAAATGGGGTCTAAATTGATATTTTTAGGCTAACAGGTTCTTAAATTGCAGGTTCTTATAAGCGGGTAAGTACTGTACCGCTTATTTGAATTAAACAAATTTAAGGCTGCACTGCAAAAACAAAACACTCTAGAAATAAAAGAACAAGTGCAATGGAGCGGAGACAAGCAAGTCACAGACAATATTAATGAGACTGATCCCAGAGAGGCACTTATCGCTGCCAAAAACAAAGCCCATGGACAAGCTCCCAAAAAGAGAATTACCTGTAGAAGCCATTTAGTGGTCGGGTATGGTGAAAACAGAGCGACCCGCGAGCTAGATTTGATTTGGTGGCCAAATCTCTACACCATGGTTCCTTTGGGAAAATTTTGCATAAGATTATATGTAAATCGAGTGGAACTGCCACTCGATTTATTATGTATACATCTTTGTAACTTTACAGTACGAATAAACGTTGTTGTTGTTGTTGTAATTGGGTCCAGACATTACTTTGACATAAACGACAGAATCCAAAAGTTTTGTCTTTCATTGTTTAGTAATATTGATATTTTAATGAAAATAATAACAATGTATCTAATTAAGGAATCAAAAAGTTTTGTTATCATTTCTTTTTATATTTACAAATGTATAAATTATGTACTCGATTGTTAAACGTCCAGTATCAGGCTCCAGTATTATAAATAAAATGAACTTTTTTGTAACCTTCATAAATGTTATCCAAAATGGCTCAAACAGAATAAAAAATATAATTTGTGATAACTATGCTTATTCTGCAGTGCAAAAAAAACATTGGGGGAGTGGGGAATACTCAACAAATATTTATACAAGAAGGCTTCACCCAGAGGTTCAACCCCTTGAATACAACTTTTTTTGAAACGGTAGCCCTTTCACATATATGTACATGTGACACAAATTTGTCCCCCTTTCATATACCTCAAAGATAAACTGGACATAAGGTTACTCCCATACCAGGTGTTTTTTCGCAGCAAGAGGAACCTTTACCGGTATGCTACCATTAAATTATACTGGTGGTTACCTTGGCTCCACAGTTATCAATAAACTGTTCCTCATCATCTTCACATCTCTCCAGTTGCTGCGAACAAAGAAAATAAATTATATCTCATAACAAACACTATTTACTGCACTACAAGACTACAAGATGGCAAATTAACTGCCAAGCACACATATATCCCACATGATACCGGACAGATTAATGCAACGGGAAATTAACTTTGACCCTCGGGTATGTTCTACCCATGAGGGCACAGAGCAGATTAAAGCGACGGCAAATTAACTTTGACCCTTAGGTATGTTCTACCCATGAGAGCACAGAGCAGATTAATGCGACGGCAAATTAACTTTGACCCTTAGGTATGTTCTACCCGTGAGGGTACAAACCAGATTAATGTGACGGCAAATTAACTTTGACCCTTAGGTATGTTCTACCCATGAGAGCACAGAGCAGATTAATGCGACGGCAAATTAACTTTGACCCTTAGGTATGTTCTACCCATGAGGGTACAGAACAGATTAATGTGACAGCAAATTAACTTTGACCCTTAGGTATGTTCTACCCATGAGAGCACAGAGCAGATAAATGCGACGGCAAATTAACTTTGACCCTTAGGTATGTTCTACCCATGAGAGCACAGAGCAGATTAATGCGACGAAAAATTAACTTTGACCCTTAGGTATGTTCTACCCATGAGGGTACATAACAGATTAATGTGACAGCAAATTAACTTTGACCCTTAGGTATGTTCTACCCTTGAGAGCACAAAGCAGATAAATGCGACAGCAAATTAACTTTGACCCTTAGGTATGTTCTACCCATGAGAGCACAGAGCAGATTAATGCGACGGCAAATTAACTTTGACCCTTAGGTATCTTCTACCCATGAGAGCACAGAGCAGATTAATGCGATGGCAAATTAACTTTGACCCTTAGGTATGTTCTACCCTTGAGAGCACAAAGCAGATAAATGCGACAGCAAATTAACTTTGACCCTTAGGTATGTTCTACCCATGAGAGCACAGAGCAGATTAATGCGACGGCAAATTAACTTTGACCCTTAGGTATCTTCTACCCATGAGAGCACAGAGCAGATTAATGCGATGGCAAATTAACTTTGACCCTTAGGTATGTTCTACCCATGAGAGCACAGAGCAGATTAATGCGACGGCAAATTAACTTTGACCCTTAGGTATATGTTCTACCCATGAGAGCACAGAGCAGATTAATGTATATTCAATTCAGGTATATTCAATCCACAATGGTACAGGGCAGGTTAATGCAATTACCTTCAGGAATTTTTATCACAACAATGGCACGGGCTTGATTAATTTAACAGCAAATTAGCTTTAACCCTTCAATCCCTAAGATCAAAATACAAATTCTCCTTTCTTGTTCCCATTAGCGAGGGGAAGTTTAATAAAGGGAAGTTAAATAAAGTGAAGTTAAATAAAGTGATTATTATTATTAATATCATCTTGGTTGATCATGTCTGTAATTCTTATTACCTCTCTGATTAATTAAGCATTGGTATTTCTAGGAGAATTTTAGCAATGATCACTGTTAGGGATTATTAAAGGGTTAACTGGCATAACCTACCTATTACACCCATTTGCTACTAGGAGACTGTTCTTTGTCTGGACTCTCCCCGTGGACCTTCCTGGTACAGGTTTTCTACCTGACATTTGCTAGGATAGGTCTAAGGGTCATAGAGACACTGAAGCCCCTCCACCACGTCAAGGTGACAGTCTCAGCGGAGAGGAAAAATTCGTCCATGGCCCTCAGGTATATTCTACCCATTAAGGCACAGGGAAGATTAACAGATTAATTAGCACAGTGTACCATTTTAGCAAAATCCCTTCCATTTTTCAAGAGCAAAACTCCCTCTGATAATAAGCCCACCTGCAAATATGTAAGCACACCAAAATTTAAAATTTTAATGACATCAAGCACAATAAATAATACCCATAAACAAAAAATGTTAAGTAAAACAATTCACAAGATTGTTTTAATTAAACAATTAAAATATATTGACTCTTACTCTGATAGCATCACAAATAAAACAGAATTCCTTGTCATATCCTTTCCCTCCAAGAACAAAGTCCTTATCATCAGTTTTTTGGAGTAGCAACAGGAGAGCTTTATAGTCAAGGGTAACTGTCACAAGAAAACTAAGTTAGTTTTAATTGACGTTGTAACAGAATAAGTATGTACAAAATTGTATAAAGGCCCTGCTAGGGTACATGGAAATTCTGACAAGCAGCAGCACATAAAAGGCAAGGGCAAAATTCAGAAAGTCAAGTGACGCCAAGGCCGAGAATTAGCAACAAATGGAATGGAAAACACAGACACTGGGTATTTTAAAATACAGACAAACAACTGACATGGGACTCCCTACCCTGCAGGGCCTCTGCATAAAATAAAACAACTCGCTCATAACTTTTTATCACACACAGGTTTATGCATCACCCTGTCAATTATAAAAAATAATTAATTGAATGATCATGTTAAATTAAACTAAAAATTAATGTGGATTATTAGTTCAAAATTATGTACTTATTGATTGAGTGGGAGGGTCAAACAGAAAAAGGCAGAGCATACAGACCAAGTGCGTCATGGTCCATACAAAAGAAATGTCAGAACACAGGTTTAAAATGATTCCAAACTAGTTTGATTTTGAATTTTGTGTCTCATGATATGTTAATAAATCTGGAGCAAAATGAAATCAAAATTAAACTACAATCAGTTTTTCTACAATTATTTTTCACGAATTTCATATGATTGCAGATATGAAAATGACTCGTACAACCCTACACAATTGCATGTACAGCAAGAGTGTCATTGACTTGTATATAAAATACCTGTAAATGCAATTTGGTACTTCTTCCCATCTACAACAATCCCATTTTTCTTTATTTTGTCCTTCTGTTCATTCAAGTTTGAAATCAGTTGGGTAAGTTGTTTCCTGCAAAAATAACAGTTAGTAATATATACGTTGTAGTTAATTTTTTATCTCAGGTAATTTTTATTTTTCCATTGTTTTTGGGTATGGTAATATATGCTAATGGATTTGAAATAAAGGAAAAACAAAAATTACCTGAAATAAAAAATTAACTACAACATATATATGTTTCTCTCGTTATGTCAGAATTTTGCATGATTACATGTAAGTAGTTATTTTGCCAGATAACTTTAAAAAAAGTTGACTTAATATTATGTAGATATGAAACTGGGATAATTTTAAATAACTGCTTGTTGCAATAGCACTTAGATGACTCCTGATACAGATATATAATTTTAAATAAGTATTATCAACCTAATATAATGCACAACATATAAGCAAGAGAAGAAAACTGGACAGAGAAAAACCTCTCGGAGCAACAACCAACAACAAACTCAATCAACATACATTTGTGTCTGATGCAGAGACCAGAAACCGAACGCATTGGTGGGAGGCAGCTTCTCTCACACCTAAACCACCCCTCAGTGCTCGGTAACACGATGTAACTAAAAAAGCTAATTATAAAATACATTAAGTCATTATTCCGATCAGCTTTGATGCTATCAAAGAACATGTTGCCATAAATGATCACCAATCAGCTCTACTATGAAAGTTATATACTGACATGTTTTCTTTACAGTTTGCAATGGCAAGTGGATAAAGAAACAAAGCACTCTCTAAACTATTATTAATAAAATTTAATAATTATGGACACAAGTCCAACAGCAGCTTGACATTTGCCTGCCAAAAAAAAAACAAATGATGATTTGTTGGTCAAGTGAAAAGAACAACCATCATTGGGAGATATGTACACTGTACTACCGGTGGCAACATATTGACTTTAATTGAACAATACCTAGTGAATTCGGTAACAGTGGCAGCTACATGTACACAGGTTTATTCTAATCTGAATTAAAATTTATTGATTAGATTGATCACGAAATATGCATGTATGTATTAAGCCCCTTTAAATGCTTTACTAAGACAAAACACATGTTACAGTCAAAATAGAAAAACAAATATTATTTTAGTAAGTTGATATTTATATGTAGAATTTTAATGTTTATAATAAAGGAAATGTTCCTGTTCCCCTAAAGGCTAGCAAGGTCGCTAAATTATAAATATTGCTGCTGATAGTGTTGTTTGTTTGAATGTGTTGTTCCAGAAAATATCCAATCTCTTCCACATAATTTTTTTTTTTGCTTTAATCACACCACCCATCATGAAATTCCAGTTCAGCTTCGTACTTTAGTGTAATGTTTGAGATGAGTGAGATGGATACTGTTGTCTTGTACCCCCCAAAAGCATGATAGGTTATAAAAGTTAAACTGATTTTGATCCAAGCCAATAGATGCACCATGCATGTACATTCCATTAAATATACAAATAAATAGTGCATATTCAAGAAAATAATCAACAACTCATGACTGATACCTTCCCTTGGCAGTTACATGTATTGGCTATCCACAAGAAACAATAATTGTTTCTTGTGCATAGCCAATACATGTAACTAAATAAATTATTTATCCTTTAAGCATGAGTGGTTAGACCAGACAACACTGGGTACATTGAAACTCAAATAAGACACTAATGCCCTCATAATATTTATCGATGTGTTATCAAGCACCCAAGAAAGTGGACTTGCCTGTTAATTGCCACCACCCCCCCCCCCCCCCCCCCCCCCCCCCCCCCCCCCCCCCCCCCCCCCCCCCCCCCCCCCCCCCCCCCCCCCCTCCCTCCCTCACAGTCCCACACACGCAGTCAACAACAATCCATGCCAGGAAAGATTTTCATTCCTCCCCAAACCCCAAACCCCATCCCCCACCCCACCCCCCCCCCCCCCCCCACACCACACACCAACACACACACAACACACACACACACACACACACACACACGCACACACACACATACAATATGACTCGGGTAACAGGCGATGTATTATTTATACAAAAATTACAATTAAGCTTACCCCACTGTAACTGTGCCAGTTCTTGATTTGCTGCTTGCAGCTTCGAAACGAGCTTTCCAGCTTGACATTTCTTCATCCACCTCTTCCAGTTGTAAACTCGTTTCAAGCGCGCCAAAGATTGAGCTTTTCCCGCCTAAACTGGTTTCCGAATCGTAGATGTCGAGGATGACAAAGTTCATTGCATCTTGGACCAGAGTAAATTTAGCTGACCCGATGAATCCGTTTGGTGAAAATTCTCGTTGTCTAACAATGCAGCGCAGAGACCAAACGAGGTAGCAACATAAAGATTTCGCGGCATCTTACTGAACGAACAATTTTTGGTGGCAGGCTTCAGTTCGCGAGTCTCCGCGAGCACAATCTCGTCCGGAAATTTGCGAAATATTTCGTTTTTCGCAAAGTATTTTGGTCTGCTGCCACACAGACTCTTCGTCAGCACATACCAATATTTGTTGGGGTCCAGTGATGGGCCTGTAACCCGACATAGCTGCCATGTCTTTGGCGACAGCGAAGTCGAATCGTCCTCCACCATTGTGAAACCACATCGATTGACGGTCCCGTGAAACACATCAAGTAAAGCATTAAACGTTTAGTAACCTATTAAACCTTTTCAAGATTATTATTTTCTCGTACGTTTTTTTGTACATTGTCGACCGAGTGACAGTACTATCAAGCGCAATGTACCAGGCATTCCATTACGCTCACGGAGGTCTGTGCCCGAGTGTCTGGCTTTGTGTCGTGACAAACGCCTCATGGCGCGCGCGTTGTTTTAAAATTCAAATCCCGCGATCGAACTCCGCATTGTTTTTCTAAAATGTATAGTCAACGGCTCAGAATTAAATCGTGTTCGATTTTCTTCCTTTGAGAGCCAGAAGGCATCGAGGCGCAGACTTTCTAAATCCGAGAGACGAGAAGTTTTTTGAAATATCTATTTTATCTGGCTCCTGGTCTAATAAAAAAATAAGACACTCGAATCAGCCGGTTTCAAAATCCGATAAAAAGCTGTAAAGGAGTTCATTAGCTACGTTTAATTTGCGAGTCTTCCGCGAGAAGCGGTTCGAGATTCGAGTCTGTAATTACTGATAGTGTGAATTGATATTTGACCACAAATGTCACCCAATTCTGAAATCTGTTGAAAACGATTGACGGGATTTGGCGCCTCGTGAAGGCATCATGTGGCGATTTTTTTTTCTCTTCTAAGCCCCTCATGTAACCTACAATCATGGACATTAGTGTTAGGAAGGTCGGTTAACAGTTTTCGCCATTCAATTCTTTTTCTCCGCTTCCTTTTTATACAATGTTGTTTATAACTGGACGTTTTTAATGCGTTGGATCCCAACATTGATAATGGGGAAGGGGACACCTTAGAAGAATAAAAAATTAAATGATCGTTATTTCATATTAAGAAAGCTTTTATACAACCTTCCCTTTCATTTTATATGTCTTACAGTTCACAGAACGCATACAAGACCAATTTCTTACTTCCGTTTCTGAAAAGAATTACTGGCCGAGTCCCATGATTGTGATGCGAGTTAAATATTCGATCACAAAAGAAACAATTATGCGACGGACCGCACAAGTATAGAGAGATTATCATGTTAGCAATATAAAAATGCACAAGTGCAGGTACATTACCTTCAAACAGTCTCGAATGACCTCAAATCTTGTTATAAATTGGCAGCAATTTAGCTCTGGTAAACAGAATGAGTAGAACTAAAATCAATCCAGCGAAATGTATATATATATATATATATATATATATATATTGAAAGTCATATGACAAACAAATGAATCAAAGGCCAAAAAAAACTATGCATCGTCATCCCACTTCCGGCAAAAAGACGGGAACTGTGATTACGTCACTTGAGATGCGGTGTGTATTTCGGTTTTTAGGTGCTGCCTCAATAATTAGACCAAGGGCTTCCACAGACGAAAACGTAACTGGCATACAATCATAGACAAAAGTGTTAGGAAGCTAAGACTGGTTAACAGTTTTCGTCATTCACTCCTTTTTCTCCTCTTCGCTTATTTACAATGTTGTTTATAACTGGACATTTTAATGCGTTATTCTTGGCTGAGATCCCAACATTGATAAAAGAGAAGGGGACACCTCAGAAGAATAACAAATGATCGTTTCTTAACATTACGAGAACTGTTTTACAACCTTCCCAACTACTCCTGTCTGCAATTATGTTATAGCTTTATGCGTTTGATTTCATGGGAATATAACCCTTGCATGAACACATCTCTGCAGCAATAATTCAGTGTAATTTCAACATCTAGGAGCGTTTTTCTTTCTCCTTCTAAAAACTCTCAACGGGTGAACAACATAGTCCGGCCGCTTTATCTTCCGTAAATTCACGTCATATTTCTAAGGTCAGAGTAATGGATTTAGTTCAAATACAGTTTTCGATACTGAAGGTGGTTAAAAACTGAAAGTAATTCCATATAAAGTATAAAATACCAAGCTTCCCGTTAAACATAGTATACTGTGAATTGACAAAACATAAAGCGACCGGTCTGTGTTGTCGTTCACCTCCTATCCCCATCCCCTTTCTTGCGCAGATACCACGCAGCTCTTAATATTTAAAGGTATCACGCAGTTCTATTGTTTTCAGGACTAGGATCCATTGTTGTGTTGTTTGTTCTTTGGTTTTCTCAGCAAATCAGAGAAGACCTTGTCAGAGCTGCGTACTGCCCCTTCTTGCGCCTGCCAACCAGGCTTCCATAAGCGTTAAAATTATTCACGTTAAACAAAACGAATTATCGTGAGCTTTTCTCTATAAATTTATAATACACCACGTTGGCTCGTTACATTTAACAGTCTGTTTTGCATTTTATGTTTTACAGTTTACAGAACGCTTACTGGACAATTTCTTATTTCCGTTTCCTAAAAAAATTACCAGCCGATCGCGAGTCCCATATGATTGTGATGCGAATTTCATATTCGATCACAAAAGAATCAATTATACGACAGACTGCACAAGAATAAAGTAATATAACAAGCCTAGATAGATCGAAACCACTTAGGATGCGAGATTATCATGACGTTACCTTCAAACAGTCTCGAATGGCCTCAAATCTTGTTATAAATTGGCAGCAATACGATACGCGGCAAAGCTCTGGTAAACAGAAAGAGTAGAACTAAAATCAATCCAGCGAAATGTAGATATATATTGAAAGTCATATGACAAACAAATGAATCATAGGCCAAAAAAAAACTGTGGCGTCAGGAACTGTGATTACGTCACTTGAGATGCAGTGTGTATGGCGGTTTTTGGGTGTTGCCTCAATAATTAGATCAGGGACTCTATAGACGAAAACTTAACTAACCTATAATCATGGACAAAAGTGTTAGCTAGACAGTTAACAGTTTTCGCCATTCAATTCTTTTTCTTCGCTTCCCTTTTTATACAATGTTGTTTATAACTGGACGTTTTTAATGCGTAATTGCTGGCTGAGATCCCAACATTGATAAGGGGGATGGGGAACACCTCAGAAAAATAACAAGTGATCGAGCCCCTGTCGTTGCTTAACATTAAAAGAACCTTTTTACAACCTTCCCATCTACTTCTGTCTGTAATTATAGGTTTATGCGTTTGAATTCATGGGAATATAAAACATGAACACATCTCTGCAGCAATGGTCTAGTGTAATTTCAACATGTAGGAGCATTTTCTTTCTCCCTCTAAAAACTCTCAACGGGTGAACAAAACAGACCGGCCGCTTTATATTCTGCAACAGTCACATCATATTTCTGAGGTCAGAGTAATGAGTTTAGTTTACTGAATGCAGTTGTCGAAACTGAAGGTGGTTAAAAACTGAAAGTGCTTCCATGTAAAGCATTGCTTCCCGAAGAAAAAGAAAAAACAAACTATCAATCCCTCCTCTATAAATCTTTAATACACTTAGGTTCGCCATATTTGCCAGTCTATTTTGCGTGTTAAATTAATACTCGCCTTTATTTTTCAATAGCTTAAATATATAAATCACGATTGCATAAAAGGATATTTTGCAATTGGTCTAAAAACTCCTGATGTTTTTAAAAACTGCTTTGCAAACGAGTGGATTTTGGGGGTTGTAAGTTGTTAGACAAAATAATTTAGTACGTTACCTCAACACTAGACCGAGAGCCCCCAAAGAAAATTGGCTGACGTCCTGTGAGTAGCCTTATGCTTTAAACTCATGCGAATGTAAACCACGATCATAACTCTGCACTACTGTCACTTAGTGTAATTTCAATTTCTCTCAATCTTTCTCTCTCTAAGCAACTAAGAAAGGGCAACTTTTTTAATATGTTCCGTCAATTCGCATCATACAGTTCTTATGCTAATCCATATTACTGGATTTAGCTGCAATATAGTTAAATCACGAAGAAAGCAAGTGACACACTCAAACACCTACCCCGCGGCCTGACCAGTACCTTACACATGAGCACAGCCATATCACCCTGGCAGTGGCAGCCATGGACAGCTGTTTCGTCCTAGTTAGGACTCATCAGCATGGCATAGCCAGGCAAGGTCTCACATAAGATCATCGACCCCCCACTTTACTGCCAAGGCGGATGCAAAGCATCCCTGAATTTAAATGAAATTTTAAGAGGTTTTAAGAAGGGATAGGAGAAAGAAAATGATTTTTGGAACACCAACAGACAGTTTATACCCACACAAGAGCACCCCAGGTTGCTAGTGAACTAACTTGGTGTCCGTCTATTAATTATTTACTTCAAATTCTAATTTTAAAACTTCACTAAATCTTCAATATTTCTTATTTCTCTAAATTTTACAAATCCTTTGAGAAAAACTATTTCCTCCCCAAAACACCCAAAAATTTACAAAACATCCCACAACATAGATTCATGAGATGAATGAACGGTTTTTGGATTGCTTGAAACGTGAACGAGATATTACCATTATGTTAAGTGGTGGAAAAATTGCATTCAGGTAAAATCCCGCCTTAAGCGCCAGCTCCACACGGCTGTCCTCCCACGGCATGCGTATGGGGAGGTGGATCAGAATTTTTGCCGATGGGTGTGTCGGTAAATTTTAAGTAAAATCACGAAAAAAGCAAGTGACACGGCTTAGATCTCATGTATGTACCCACCACGGTTTTACATTGTATTCTCTTTGTTTGTGATCTATTATTTCAGTGTAGTCTATTGTTTAGTCTTTGTGGTGGGTATATACATGAGATCTCTGCCAGTGACACACTCAAACACCAACCCTGCGGTCTGGCCAGTACCTTACGCATGCGCACAGCCATATCACCCTGGCAGTGGCATAGCCAGGCAGCGTATCCGCCTTGGCAGTAAAGTGCGTGTTTAGACCACATTATACAGCTCTATAGCTACCTGACATTGTTCAAAAAATAATGTGTCCCTTTCCGATCCTGTTACGTTTTTCACGTAATTTCGTATTCATGGCTCCCGGCTCACGGTACAAGCACGAGTGAGATCTGGGTACGATATTAGTGTTTCATGTTCATTCTTTCATTTCTTTCATTTTATTTTTCGCTATGTCACGTGACCCATCTCAAGCTGTAAACATGGCGGGTCGTGTCGAAGCAAGATTTGATGCTGCAGTGAATGTCGTACGATCGATGCCAAAGAAAGGTACTAAGAACTCTTTTAAATGAAAAAACTGAAAGACAATAAGTTAATGTTTTTCCTGTAGTTTGCTGCGTTCGTAACATGAGTGTTTTCTTCGAATTTCAGGTGCTTACCAACCTTCGTACGACACGATGTTGAAGGTATGGTAAAGTGATCGTAGGGCATGTATAAAGTTGTAAGCTTATAGGATTAGTCTTTGTTTCTATGTTTCTGATATAGTGCGACTGTGACTGCGACTACTAAATTTACAGGCTAATTTGTCTTAAGTCTTCTTTCATTGAACAAGAAAAAAATTGTTTTAAAGTCTCATGTCGCCACGAGTTCATGTCACTGATTTCAGGGTACAAAGTCTTCGGTGCTATAGAGTTTTCATAATCTTTATAAGTTCCAATTCGTTCAATTTTTAGTGTTTGACAAAATTCGTCGGATCCAATTCGTCTACTATAAAGCTTTTTCTCATATAAAAAGCTGTAAAAAGCATCGATCGATAATAAACTTATTTAAAATACGAACTCGTCTTGATTCAATATATGGATACCAATTTAACTGATAATTATCTTCATTCAACCTTTATTCAAAATTCCATAGTCCTGCAAGGGGCGACCATCATGCAAGACATAATTTAAAAATTAAAAGTAATAATAATAATAATAATAATAATAATAATAATAATAATAATAATTAAAATAGGTATCCTACGATAGATACAGGTAGATCTTACATAATCCTTGTCACCTAGTGCTTATGGTTAATATTGATATTTCTTATTATGACTGATATTGTGGCCCATACATGTTAAATTTTGCTGCAATTTATTTTGCAAACAAATATCAGAGTATTAAAGATATAAACAAAACGGGTGGAATTGTTTGAATGCCTACATATGCTTGACAGTAGTACAATAGACTCCTGCTACGAGTGTTTTAAAGGCCAGTTTACACAGGCAATTTTTTGTGCAATTTTTGTCGCACTTGTCGATGCAATTTTTTCACATGCTAGTTGCATCTTCAAATCACATCTGTAAACAGTCGGCGATTTCAATGCGATTTGGGCATGATTTGTTGCGCAATGTCACAGAGGTTTCAAACATGTTCGCCTGATTCAACTTGGCGGCGATTTTTGGGAAATAACAGCAAATCAAAGCAAATGTCGCACCCGAATCGCACAGGAAATCGCCGCTAGTTTACACTTGCAACAAAAGTTGTACTGGAGAGTGAGACAAAAATTGCATATGTAAACGGGCCTTAAGAAAATAAACGCAAACGACTATATACATGTATGTACAATGACTACTGTATTAACCTGAAGCATCGGGCAGTCAAAATCAAGATTTAAAAAAAATCAATGTTCTGCAATACAATACAGTGTAATGACTGTACTGTTACAGTCAAAACTGGTCAAGCGTTCCCGCCAAGAATGAATTAATGAATTCATTATTGCAAATTTGATTTCATTACTCGTTTCAATAATCCGCTCTTCGAATAAATAATGCAAAATTCAAAATAAGCCTCGATTCAAAAATCGAATTTTGATTGGATTAATGAACAAAAGGTTTATGCTATATATGGAATACTAAGCACCAGGTTGACCGCGACTCGTCAACAAAGATGGCGGCAAGATCTCCGTCGTCCTCGTGTGAGGAAAAGGTAGGTTTATAATCCATTTTGTTGGGAAACTTTTCTTCTTTTCAAGCATTAGTGCATGGCAACTATTATGGCTATAGTTTATCCCGTTACAAAGAAACACTTGTATTGGAAAAATCAGATTTATGGAGCGCTGTATGAGAAGGCTTTCGGAGATACAAAAAAATATCAACAATTGGCTCGCTATACTTCTTCCACGAATTTTCCCAAATAACCACGAGTTTATATCAATTTGCGATTGATGTAAAGCCTAAACCTTTTGTTCATTAATCCAATCAAAATTTGATTTTTGAATCGAGACTTACTTTGAATTTTGCATTATTTATTTGAAGAGCAGATTATTGAAACGAGTAATGAAATCAAATTTGCAATAATGAATTCATTAACTCATTCTTAGCAGGAACGCTTGACCGGTTTTGACTGTAAGTGTAACTGTATACTGTATGTCAGTTTTGGACACCATAGGATACTCCTTTCAGCTAACATAACCAATTACAAGACAAAATTTTGTACAATATTGTGTCCTGTTGTCTAATGTAGTTTGGTGTTAGCCTTGTGCACAATGTAACAATGATGATACTGTAAGCTCAAACACGCGTTACATTAAATAGTTTTTTTGGTTCTTTTCTCTGTTGTTTTATCGTTTTCCCGGGGAAATGGATTTGTTCATGTTTTAGGTTCTACATGTACATGATTGCATCGACTCAAGCACTCTTTAGTTTCATTTCCCTCGAAACAGGATACAGATGATAATATTGTTTCTAGCTTGTAAGCTTGGTGTCATGTTGTATTGTGCTGTGATGTAGTTACAAGGAAATTGCAAAAAATAATGGTATTTCTATTACAGTGCGAGTTACTTGGACCGGGCCACTTGGAAGAAATTAAAATTGACCAATTACAATGTAAATAGAGAACAAAGGATGCTGAATCTTTCCGTAAACAGACCATTTATGTTGAAGCTTCCACAGGCAAAAGATATACATAAGATTATAGTGTTTTCACATGACGTCATAAAAATTAAAAAATCTAAAGAATACATCCTACAAAGCTGTTACTAACACGGTATGTGGATACCAGTGTTATAATCTTTCACAAAAAGTTTCAGGTTTTAACGATGTTTCGTTTTCGATTTATAAAGGTTGTAATGTGTCACGCAATGTGTAGTTCCAGAAAATATCCAGACCCCCACCACGGAGGGAATTGGAAATTCCGGAGGGGTGGGGGGTCAATGGCCCAGGAAATTCCGAAGGGGAGGGGGGTTTGGAGGCAAAATTCGCGTCCGAGTGGTCGGGAAAACGATTGATTTTTCGTGAATTTGTATTGACTCCGTAAGTGTCACTTACCAATTTTTGCGGGTCGTTCTGAAGCATAAATCAGACAACCTGCGTTTTTCCCAACCGTGCTGCAGTTAAGAAACGTTTTTCTCTTTCTTAAAAGTTCTTCGGACGCAAACTAGAAACAATTGAAGACGAATACCTTTCGTGAAGCAGATAAACCCACCATTACTCATTACCAGTCTCTCTCTAGAACCCAGGCTCATCGCCAACAGACACGTGGAACGCCTGGAGGTTAAAAATCGCTCGTGAACAAAGCGGCGTTTTTTCGTCAATAGGGAGCTTAAGCAACGACGACGGCAAAGCCAAGGAAAACGTCACTTGAAAAAAGGATTCGCGCTATTTTAAACTACTTTGCAGTTGCTCCAATTTGTTTAGTTTGTCTAATGTGACTGGATTGTCCAGGAGCTGAATTTGAAGGGATGGCTTTCCGGTTCAAATGGAGAAAGGAAAATTAACCGTCGTGTGTTCACGTTCTCCAAAAAACCTATAATTTGATCATTTGACGTTGTTGTTTTGCAAGGAACGGCAAAGAAATGTACCAAAATGTAAAACGCACGTGCAGAGGTATTGTTTTCGCTCATTAAGCCTATTGTTTTGTGCCGTTCTCGCTGCCGTCGGCGTCGTGGTTGCTTAAGCTCCCTAATGTTTAGGAGAAAACCTGCTTCAAAATAATCAATCTCTTCGGCTTTTATGTTTGTGATGAAGGTTCACAGCTGCTTTATCGTTAATATTGGGCAAATTTTTCAGTTTTATGTGGAAAATGTTCGGAAGATGCAGAGGATGCGGAAATTAGAGAATTACGCAGATCCGCACCACGGCATCCTGTCAGATGCCCTGTCTTAAAGGGTATGGGGGGTGGGCGATATTTCTGTGGAAATTCCAGAGGGGTGGGGGAGTCAAAATGAAAATGGAAAATCCGAAGGGGTTGGGGGTCCTGTTTGAAATTCCCTCCGTGGTAGGGGTCTGGATATTTTCTGGAACTACACAATTCGTCACGCCATTTCACATAAGCCGTGAAAATAAACAAATTAAATTGAACTAGTTGAAAGTTATTATTGAATTATAGATGCTTATAAGCTGATTTCATGCCTCTTATAGTGAATACAATATTTTGTGATGAGATTATTTTTTGGTAAAGTCTTTAAATTTTTGGCCGCCATGTTGGTGTCCCTAAGTGGGACACCAAGATAGCCGCTCCATACAGCTGTACATTTCTTACTAAAAATGTCTATACTCATTCTCCTATAACTCTTGAATGAAATGCTCTTGTGCTTCAAAATTTGGCCCAGATGTGTAGTTTTAAACTCTCTACAATTCCATAAACATTTTAGAATCGAAAACTGCTTCTGAATTTTGATATGACGTCAGTGAAAACACTGTACAGTGGAACCTTGATTTAACGAAGTCGCTGGGGACCGGCCAAATTTGTTTGTTAAATCGAGGGTTCGTTATATCGAAAACCTCGATATAACGAACTTGAGGGGAAACGACCAAAATGTTCGTTATATCGAGGTCATAGTTAATGATTGATTAATTTGTAACACAGGCGACTTCTGTCACGCAATTCAATAGAGTACCGAAGTGTGACGTCACACTTGTGAAATTATGGGATTTGATTAGATATTCAGAAAGGGCATCCACGAAAAATGCCCGCTTGCCAAAAATCAGCATCTTATTGCAATTTGGGGGTGAGATATTGGCACCGTTATGCTCTGATGACTCCATACAAACCTTTCTAATTTTTGCCTTGGTTCATTACGAAATGAACCAAGGCAAAAATTAGAAAGGTTTGTATGGAGTCATCAGAGCATAACGGTGCCAATATCTCACCCCCAAATTGCAATAAGATGCTGATTTTTGGCAAGCGGGCATTTTTCGTCATGCCCTTTCCGAATATCTAATCAAATCCCATAATTTCACAAATTTAGTTTTTGTGACGTCATCACTTCGGTACTCTATGCAATTTTCGTCTCCCAGAAGTGCCGCGTTTTGAGATGCAATTCATTACTCATGGTGGCTTTCAGTCAGCTGTTTCAGTAGCAATTATTTTCACTTTTAAGCAGACGCGCACCTTTTGTTTACAAAAAAACTACACTTTCACTTATCTTCTGTCGCGTGTTGACATTGTAATTCGTTATATCGAGGTAGATTTTACGTTTGGGCTTCCGGATTATGTTCGTTATATCGAGGAATTCGTTATATCGAGGTTCGTTATATCGAGGTTCTATTCCATACATTTTACTGTAACTTTGGACGGGACACAGAATATCGTTCATTATATCGAGGACTTTGTTAAATAGAGGTTCGTTAAATCGAGGTTCCACTGTATAAGCATACTGTAGCTTTACTGACTGTTTTCTATTTTGAAAGTAAAAGTTCCTTGTAACGTATTACAGGTTTTTTAGTTCTGATGGCATTATTCGCCATCACAAGAATTTTAAATAGAAATACACATGTAAACATATTGGAAAAAGAAACTAAAAAAATGTTTTGTGAAAAATTGTGAAGGGGACTGAAAGAAATGAACGTGAAACACAGGAATAATGAGAGATCTTCAAATTGGGCACCTTGCAACCGCATGGGCTCAACACGGTTTTCCATTTCCTCTGAACTGCATGCACACGCTCATACACTATTTTCTTAGCGTTTGCTATCGTAATTTTCAATTAAAACAAGTTGCATTCAAAACAACAGTCATCAACCTGATGAAGGGCCAAACCCAAAACGTTGTTGAAGAAATTAACTTGACACTTTTACAAAACATTTTAGTTTATTTTTCCAATAATTATTATGTTTATTTCTATTTCAAATTCTTGTTTATAAGTGTCACGCATCCTTGGGAATTCAATTTTTGAATTCATTTGTTTTGTTTTATTCTCCATCACAGTCTGTCAAAACGTTTCGCAAAGCTGGACAGTGGATGGATGGTCCCTGAATATTTGCCTATGTAACAACGCTATGAATGACTACAGTTATTGTTGTACATGTATATTCCAAGTTCTTTACAAACCAATTCACCCATTCCTGATAATTTCATGCAAAATATAAATGCTTCTTGAATTGCATGCTCCCAGACAAATTTGATCATGTGACAGCTTACCACAAACGCTTTTGATTTCGTATCAAAACCTACCAAATGAATCAAAAACTGGAACTATTTTCTGAGAGGTCCGCAAACTGGGATGGTTTCAAATTGAAGTGGAGATCTTTTGTCTGGATGCTTCAATGTTATTGGTCTGCTTATAAAAAAGTTTACCATCCTTTATTCTGGATTTATGTCATAATTGGTCAATTTTCTTCCAAGTGGCCCAGTTCAATTAGTCTCACTATAATAATCTTTTGACTTGTACTGGTAAAGCACATAATTACAATTGTACTAGAAGTAATGATCGGTAGCTCAAGGGAGGGCACTCATTAGCAAAAAGCAAAAATTAAAATAATTATTGTTTTCAAATTATACTTATACATGTAACTTACTCCTTTATCATTTTCAGTTTTATGCATTCTACAAACAAGCTATGGAGGGTGAATGTTGCGAATCAAAGCCAGGATTTTGGGATGTAGTGAAAAAAGCCAAATGGTTAGAGTTTATTGATCATTTCTGTCTGAATAAAGTTGAATGATGTTGTGTTGAAATAAGTTGATTTCTATCAAACTTTGCGTAAAACATACAGTATTTTATGTGCGCTTAAACAGATAATGATTTCATCATTTCTTGTTTTTATCAAGGAACTGTGAATAACAGTGTTGAATTAATTTGGCTCACTCATTCAACATTGCTGAACCCATGTTAATGTTGTGGTTTAATTTTTATTTTGGTTAGAAAATTTTAAACCAGTGTAATTTTTATTTTCCTCTGTCTCTGATTATGGTAATTAAACTGGCCCCAGTTGTTTAAAAGATGGATAGCGCTATCCACCAGATAAATCACTATCCAGCAGATAGCGAAAAGGATTTTGTTAACACTTATCCACTGGATAGTGATTTATCCGCTGGATAGCCCTATCCACCTTTTGAACAACTGGGGCCAGGTTTGTAATATTTTCAAACCACAGAAAAATTTAAACCAAAACATATATGCAGCATTCTGCACATATTGAACATCATTCAGCAGCATGGCCTAGATTGTACATGTATGTTATGGTGCTATTTCACATAATTTGCTGCATTAGAGCAGGTGTCTTAAAATCAAAACCGGTGTAATCACTCTTGTTAATCATGAAAATTACAGAAATGACTATTGGCACACTTATGGTCGGCAGTCTGTACTTTATGTACAACATGATCTATGCACCACCTAAAATTACTCTCTTTTGGAAATGAAGATTTTAATATTGATGAGATATTCATGCAATAGGATATAATGCTTATTCTTTATTTCTTGCACAAATTTGCAAAATAGGGTAATTCACGAGTAGAAATTACTGCAGCAGACAATCGCGGAAAATTGTTGCCACAATAAAATAAAAGGTACATGCTAAATGGATTGGGTACATTTTGGCAATCCATTTAGTATATTTATTTTTTGAACTAGAGAAATCAATTATTGATTTCTCTAGTTCAAAAAACTAATATTAATTTTCATCTACTGTAGTCCAAGGCTAAGGAAGCAGGGTCTAGTTTAAATTTAGGGAAGCTTGAGATAGCCAGAGGATCAAGTCTGATATAATAGGATTCTTTATTGTATACAGTGTAAGCTGTACTTTGGGACACCTCCATTGAGGTGACACCTCCATCAAGGCGACACACGTCTATTTAGGGGACACCTCCATTGAGGTGACACCTCCATCAAGGCAACATCTCTATTTAGGGGCACCTCCATTGAGGTGACACCTCCATCAAGGCGACACCTCTATTTAGGGGACACCTCCATTGAGGGAACAACTCTATTGAGGGGACACCTCCATTGAGGGAATACCTCTATCGAGGGGACACCTCCATTAAGGAAACCCCACCATTGAGGGGACACCTCCGTTGAGGAGACACCTGCATTGAGGGGACACCTCCATTGAGGGGATACCTCTATCGAGGGGACACCTCCGTTGAGGAAACCCCTCCATTAAGGGGACACCTCCGTTGAGGGGACACCTCCATTGAGGGGACACCTCCATTGAGGGGACACCTCCGTTGAGGAGACACCTCCATTGAGGGGACACCTCCGTTGAGGGGACACCTCCATTGAGGGGACACCTGCATTGAGGGGACACCTTCATTGATAGAACATACATGTATTTATTGAGGGAACACCTCCATTGAGGGGACATCTCTATTAAGGGGGCACTTGCATTGAAGGGACATCTCCTGGTCTTGGCCGGTAAAATGCTCATATTACATGTATACTGTTAAGTCTTTGTAATTATAACTTTTCCAGGTCCCGATGGTGTCCCCTTAATTGAGATGTCACTGTCTTAATTTGGAATAACAGAGATGTGTTTTGCTTTTTATTCCCTGTTTGGTAGGGAGGCATGGCATGGGTTGGGCCAGATGTCAAAACAAGAGGCCATGGAATCATACGTCTCTGAACTAAAAAAGGTTTGTCTAATGGCAGTGCTCCTAAAAATTGCTTATTGCGCTCATGATTTTGCTTGGACATACTAAGTTTCCTGTTAGTACGGATACTGTTGGGACTGTATATATTAACTGAAGGTGATTCCTTAGTAACGCATTGCGCATCACTACTGTGCATAATTAATTTCTTGGGTCATTTTTGCATACTAAAGGGCGCACACATTGTGAACCAAGAGAGTTTCCTTTGAGGGATAACTTTGATAAATACATACAATGTAAGTCCATGGTTGCTTTCTCCTAAACTAGGGCGGTGTACATGGAATTTTTTTCGTTTTCTCTTGTTGATTTTCTATTTAAAAAAATAATGATAAACTACTGGAAAATCAAGCATTTGTCAATGCATAAAAAAAATTGTTGGTTGTACATGTTAGTTTGGGCGCTTTGTTAGTGTGAATTAGTACAGCCACATCTTTCTTCCACTTAATTTATTTTGTATTTTTGTGTTATTTTGCGGTTGTAAACATTTCAAATTTTGTCTTTGAGTATGTTCCAATTATACTGTAGGTTATTGTGCCAGCATAATACTTGGATGCTCACTGCAAGCAGCTGCAAAAGTTTTATTACAATTGAAATTATCTATAAATATAATGATTATTTAGAGTGTCTTAACTAGAGTCTCTTAAAACCAAAATCAGGCAAATCAAAACAGATAGAGACAATGCAATGAACCAATGAGAGCTCAAGGCAAATGCACAGTGCTGGAAATAACAGTCGGTCATCGGACATTGTCCGACCAAAATCTGAAAATGTCCGACCAATTTTAAATTATGCTCGGACATGGTGACCGAGCACAAAAATTACTTAGCTTTTGCCTTGAAAGTCTAGTTAACTCATCGTGTTTGATTCCAAAAACATTACAATAAGAATTTACGCTGTTTGTATGATTTATTTTGCTGTAAATGGCTCTCTTGATTCGAGAAAGTTCAGAAAAGGCTGTATCATTTGAAATCGCCCTACAATGCATTGCAAAACTTTTTATAGCACGTCGTGTATACTTGCCGATTGTGCCTCAGGGAAAATCCAAACTAACGGATGTCCGACCAATTTTGTAAAATGTCCGATCAAAAGGGAGGTTTGAAAGGACACATGTCCTTCTAAGCAAGAAAATTATTTCCAGCACTGAATGCATGTAGCCAAGAGCAGGAAAATGCATGCAAGCAATACACAATTGGTTTTAGATTCACTTTTGATTGAGTGAGAAAGTGGTGCGAGATTTTCTAGGAAATCACAAAGCATAGTAATGTGAACTAAAGCAATAGCAAAATATATAATACCGGTATTATTTAAGTCTTAAGTGAATACTACAACTTTTAAACCAGACATGTTTCGGGAATTCAACTCCATCATGAGTGTGATGGTATGGTAATTTACAAAGCTTAAGTAACTAGGTAACAGATTGATTCGAATTACAATCATGATAATTTTAACAATAATTTTAATTTTATTTTAACAATAAATTTAACAATAATTTAAGTTTAATTTAGTGCACTATTACGTTATGTTACATGAATGTTTTACATTATTGCAGGTGATGCAAAACTTGCCAGATGCAGATGAAGCTGCAGAATTCTCTGAGGTCCTGAAATCATTTTACAAAGTGGTGTATGAAGGCCACGACGAACAACTTCCTGCAATTCTTAAAGTTTTTAAAGAAGAAAAAACTGCGCAAAAAATCAAGATTAAGGAGCAACTGAAATCAAATGGTCATCTTGAACCACAGCATGAAAATGTAGCGAATGGTTACGTCGAAGTACCAGATGTAAATGGTGCATGTGATAAGTTTTCAGCAAATGTGAATGGATTCCCACATCGAGATAGTTTGGTTATGAAAGGATTTCCACACAGGGACAGTTTAGACATCAGACACAAAGGAACGTATGCATTGAATGGTCTGCCGTTTTCCAATGGGGTTAATCCGGTGCTCATAATATCACCAGATGAATTTAAGGAAGCTGAGAAAGAGGAAAATGAAGATAGTGGATTTCAGAATGGATTGTCTGAAGGTATGATGCATGCTTTCACTGCAATATTGTCGGTAATACATGTAGCTGCAAGGCAAAGGAAAATGGCAGATAAACAGAGTGTTCATTTGACAACCCTAAGACAACCCAGATGAGATCCTGTTAATGGGATCTTCTTACTAGCAGTAATCAGAGATTATGGAGACACGTTCGAAGGAATTCCCGGCGGAAATGAGCCCCTGAAAAAAGCAATAGGGGCGGCCGTTTGGAAGACCGGACACCAAAAAATCTCAAATTTTACTGCATGCAAGGCACAGGTCAACCAACACGAAATTAGAATTGCATTCTTTGAATGGGACAAGATATTTTACTAAGATCTTGATCTCAATAACAATCTAATTTTCTTTTTGAGATTATTAAAATTTCCAACTGGGGTTTTTCTCTGACAGCTTCCCTGTTAGTATAGTAAAGATAACAACCCAAATCCTACTAGTTGAAAAGTTGTCCAGATACATCATTGAGAAACTTTTGGCAAGAATGTACAGGACATGTACACGTAAGTTTGCTTAAACCTTGTCTTTTTCCTTCAAAATGGACTGCCATGTTGAGTATGCTGTAATGACCAGATCTTGTATAAATGAGATACAAATCCTGCACTCCCTCCTAACAACTTCAAACATTTAATCCGGGTGTGGGAAAAACTCAGACCCGGAAAACTGATCAGACCTCAGACCTATAGACCCGGCGGAAAACTCAGACCCCTCGAAATAAAAAAAGAAATAAACTTCACTCATGATCAATTTTTGTCACCTAACAATATTATAATAATATTAAAAAACTGATTGTTGGACACATCGCATGCTTTAAACTGCTAAAATAATATCAGCCTCAGAATCTTTATCTAAATTAACATGTTTTGTTGTGATTTCTGAATGACGCTCTCTTCAGGTGTTTGCTCAAGCGTAAAATATGCAACTTCGTCTACACAAATCTGAGCGCTTCTACACTCGCAAACACGGGAAATCCGTTCTGTCTGGCACTATGAATAACTATGAATGAATACAAAACTGACTTAATTTGACTAACATTTTCGCGACTCTTTTTTTTTTTCCATTTTTTCTGTGAAAAGTGATCGAAGTGCCGGCTGCTATTTTAAACCCTGTTTATAGTTTTTCCCTGTTTGATCAACAGCGATGAACCGGGCAAGATAAATATCTCGCTGTATTCTAGTGATTTCAGTTGCCAATAAATAGGAAGTGCATTCTGTCGACGACTACTGTAAATTACAGTTCAATTCTTCTGGCAGCATATTGAATCATTGTCAAAGTGAATCTGCACTTGTGGGGTGATTGCGTGACAATAAAACATTTTATGCGAGGTGACAAGAATTGATCATGAGTGAAGTTTATTTCTTTTCTAATTTCGAGGGGCCTGAGTTTTCCGGGTCTGAGTTTTCCGTCGGGTCTGAGTTTTCTGCTGGGTCTGAGGTCTGAGTTTTCCGGGTGTGAGTTTTCCTCACACTCCATTTAATACCCCCTAAAAACCTAATTTCCTCCCTTCAAAATGTGGATTTTTTAAACCTCAATAACCCTTTCACTCCCAGAGCCAATTATGGAGACAAGTGATGTAGTTCTAACTTTTGAGTCTGTCAACAAAATCCTATGTGTGACTATTCAAATGAAACCTCTTTGGCAGTACTTTTTCATTGTACCATTTTTTTAATATTTTACAAAATGGAATTTGGGATTTTTCTTTAAGTTTGAGTTTTGGCACTCTTGGGAGTTAAAGACTTTGTTATTTTGACAAAGAGATAGCAATATGTGAGTAAGTGAAATTTCCAGAAAAGCATTTAGATTGTTCTTGTAAGGCTGTCACTAGGTGGGGAAGTGAAGCAAATAGCCGGGAAAAAGTGTTTGCTGGTATTGTCAGTGTTTTGTTTTTATAAAAGTAGCTGGGACTCAAACACATTGGGAATGAATAACATCATAACAGGCATGTCTTTCTTGGTAAACCAGAGTTATTTAATAATATAACAAAGCAAACAAAGCTATTTGTTTCTACAAATTTTGTGTGCATTTGAAAATTATTACTTAATATATATTGTGAATAGTAAATAATCTAGATAAAAATATTTTTAACAAGTGATGGTTGATTTCTAATTCTGTCTATAGTTCCACCATTGAGACCACACAGTGCAGATGTACCCATATCCATAGGGAAAAATGGATTGGTTTTGACCAGTGACGAGAGTGAAGAAGATGAATTTTGTGACACCATTGACCCGGAACATCTGCAAGAATTACAAAACGGCAATCACATCGAAGGCCAAGATCTTAATCTTGATAATACACTTGAACAAAGAGTTGATTCAACACAACGTAGCAATTCTAATGGTTCACCTGAGCATGGTACAAACTCAACATTAACAGAATCATCTGAAAATTCGGATTTAGAAAATGATCTAAAAAGCTCACAGCTGCTTACCAGCACTCCATATGCAAAGCATGTAACTTTTGCTGAAGAGAACAGTGACGTACCTGTTGCGGTAAGTTCAGACTTGACCGAGGTTGTACCCTCTGTCACTGACGAAAGCTTCTTGGAGGTACATGTAACTCCAGTTCTTGAGAATGGACTTGGCAGTCAGGCTGATGTAGTTGTGACTGAATGTGACTTATTTGCACCTACTGATGAAGGCGCACAAAAGCCGTCAGGAATCCTTAAGTCGCATCACCCTGTGAGGCAATGTGGTGGGGGCGACGCTTCGCAACAGCCTTCTGGGCGGAGTCACATGAGCCGGACACGGCAAACTCAGGGAACTAGAAACAAAGAAGGTACATGTAACTATCACTACTGTTTCATAAAGAATAATTTATTATTACTGTTCCCAGTAAACATTGAGTCACACCTGCAAAGTTTTTGCCAACCGTTGAAAAGGCAATCATGACAACACAAGTCTATTATATTCCATCGGTTACAGAACATATTTTGCCAAACTCAAATTTCACTTTGGCATGTACTGTATGCTGTTGTTAATCAAGCAGTGACAAATAACCTCAATTATGGAATTATGGTCAGACAGGACAACATTGTCAATGACCTACGAATGCTGGTAGAGACAAAACATTAATACAATACAGTGGTAGAATGCGCCAAGACATGCTTTGGCGCATGGGCAGAAGATTCTTGTCGCATTTAAACAAATTCTTTACACTGCAACGAACTGTTTTCTTTCCTTTGTAACTTCTGGTTTAAAAAAATGATGTTCAGTGGCGAATTACAAGTCATAAAAAAGAATTAATCCTTGTGAATTTTCGATAAATTTTTAAAGTCGATCAAACTTTTTGGTGCTACTTTTGGTCAATCAATTTGGCAACAAATTGCAGAGCGGAAATCTTTGATACATACAAATGTTCACTGGCTTTTCGCGAGTAATATATTCCTTACTGAATGGTTCAGTGATTCTCAAGTGAATCGAGAAAACGAGGCGCATCACAAGAGAAACAAGCTGTGTCTCGCAAGAAACAAGATGAAGTGGTAACTTACATTTTGAGCAGTACTGTATTGTGTATGTGGTACATCTGTTAGTACCAATTTTGTAACACCGTTACCACACCTTTTTTGTGTGATTTTTTAACTAACAAGAGGCTACACTGGTAGCCTGTACTCATGCGCTTGCATAAGAAAGTAAAACAGTTTATTTTAAATGGGTCACGCATCCCTCCCCCCTCAACGAATTTTGCGTGACACACTAAAGAACACGCTAAAACACGTTTTCTGTACTCGCTTTGAATATTTAATTTATTGATTCCGGATCAAATACACACTCGTCTTTTATTTCCCAAACCGTGACTTCTTTCTGTTACATTTGAAAAGACTACTTTTAAAAGCAATGAAATCAGCAAACGACCGGGCTATTTTTTCAATTTTAGTGAATCTCAATAACAGAATTACGCGACCGTGCACAAAAACTTTTACTCGGTCTAGACTAAAAGTATGACTAATTTTCGAATAAAATACACCAGTTGTATCGGGAATTGCCCTAGAAACTGATTTGGAAATGAAAATTGCAAAACATACACAGACATCTTTGCGTATTAGGCGACGCGTGTGAAGTTAGAACTACAGGTATAAAATTAAGTCTTGTTTTGTTTACATAATATCAGATGTCATTACGATTGAATTTTAACATGTTTTAAAAATATTTCTCCAAAACTAACCAGGTAAAGTCCCTCGTCTGTTTGAAAATTCTTTAAAACTCTGCTTCTTCGGTTTTGATCGCCCCACACTGATAAAAGCGTATGAATTTCCTCGAAGCAAGATTAGTTGCTAAAAGGTCTCCTTTTTCTCCACCATAGCGGCTTTGGGTATTCCTTAAAGCTTTCTCTTTCCATTTTGAATATTTTAAATGTGAGTTATTAATCCGATGACACGAAACTACGGTTTTAAAAACCAAGCACATGCCGAGCGCGGCAGCCATTTTTGTAGAATGTTGGTGACCCGAGGACCCGGTCACTAAAATATGCGTGCATAAATTTGCATGCAAAATCTGAACACAAAAAATAAAAATAACAAGAGGCTACACTTAGCCTATACTCATGCGCAAGAGACTCTAAGACGCGCAATTGAAGTTACCAATTTTTCTGTGCTCGCTTTTAATATATAATTTATTGATTCCGATCAAATCCACACTCGTCTATAACTTTCCAAGCTGTGAATTATTTCTGTTACATTTGAAAAGACTACTTAAAAAAATAGGCAGTAGATGACATGCTGTAAAAAGAAATTTGATAATCAATATAAAGATTTAGTTTTCCTGTGTTACTTAATCGCATGCAACCAGTGTAAAATGGGTTATTCCAGAAAAAATCCCCCCCCCCCCCCCCGACGGATGCAATATCTTTTTACCCCTCCCCCGCCCGGATTTCCCGGCCAGGCCGACCAACCCTCGCACCTTGATTTTTAACCCAGATACCCTCTCCTGCCCGGATGGCCATTAACTTTTTGTAGGCCCTAAATAAACAGGAAATCGCATTCAGGAGATCCGGGATTTTTTTAAAGATTTCAAATCTTTGGTGAGAATTGCTATGAATTGGTCAAACATTTTGTAAATAAACGTTGCGTGACGCATTCACTAAAATCTTTCCGTGATTTTAAGACCAAATCGAAATGAAATGTTTCCATAACTTAAAGCTGGTTCTTTAAAAAAATGCTTTGATTTTGCCATCTGTAATAAGTTTTTTCCAAGCTTCACAGTTTCTTCAAAGTGTTGTCGCAAATACACAATTTTGCTCTGTGCAAATTTTATGTCAAATGTAATTTGATATCAAGCTGTTTTTATAATCACTGAATCTAAAATATATTTTCTATAAAAGGTCAAAACTTTTGAATGAAACTCATATTTCCTTGAATGAAAATGTCTTTCCTTTGATTAAAAGAGTGAAACACTTTTCAGAATTCAGTGATTTTCTGCTTCTGGAAGTCTTGGCGATATATTGTATCCTAATTACTGCGAGGAACCGGCTAGCGTCTGCGAAAATATAATAAACATCACAAAATAATTCAATTCAGCAACCTATTTTTATTATACTTTCTAAAATCGCCGACTTTTCCTGTGTAATAGAATGCCAATCTTATCCGGAAAAATGATTCATATAATAATGCTTTCGCTAATAAAAAAAAAACAGTTCTGAATGGTCAAAGGTACAGAAATGAAATGCTGGCGGCGTTTGAATCATGAGTTCGGATAGCTCATGGTCTGCTAACAAACACTTCGATTCACAGCTCGATTTTTCACTAAAACCTTTTTCCAAACCACGAAAATACCTAAAATAATATTTGAAAACAATACTTGGCCACATTTGGTGAAAGCTGTGCTTGGTAAAGCAGTAAAAATAACGAGAAAGCTCCGTTTACCTTTTCCACGAATCCAAAGCGCGCACATACAAAGAGAACTGCCTTGACAATCGAGTCGTCTAATCCGAAGCTATCAGAACTGTCTCATCGTACAGCAATCGGATGAACTTGGCACAACTTCGCGCTTCGGAAAGTCGGACTTACTTACACAGGTGACAGCATAGTGGTTACTAGTAACCTAGTAACCACAAAAAGCAATAAAGTCAGTAAAAATCTACATTAATATGACACGCATTCCTTAGTCCATAATCCACAGAAGTCCAGTCCCAAAGTCCAGATGTTTTATTAAATCTGATGGGCTCAAGTAACGACGCTGTTTTGCTGTGTGTTTCTATTGTTCTTTCTTGAAAAAAGTCTTGAAATTACTCACCACAGGCAGCGAGGACTGCTCCGATACAGACATTACAAAGAATCGGCAGTAAAACGGGAAATAAATTGCGAGTGCGAGAGATCGATGTTTGACATTTTTGCCTCGGAAGAACTCTGATTAAAAATAGCTCTTAGTTTTTTCAGAATCGCGACAAATTCGGCTTCAAGTTGTATGCTGTGTATAAAAGCAACGTTCACCTCTGTGGGAAAAATACAGGACTGACTTATACACCAATAAGACCAAATGACGGAAAATGTTTGTCATGCGCATGCGTATCAAACATTTGTTTTATACTTCAATGTACCATAAGAAAAGAAGCAATTTAAATTTTAAAAATTTAAACAAGATAAGAAGACGTCCGAGATGGAGAATTCAGTCATCGTACCTGCAAACCACGTTACTATTGAATGTTTTATAAATGAAGGCTGTACCACAATGAAGCCAGTCATTGTTGTGAAGATAATATATACCTGACGTGAACATTACTGATGTGAGTAAAGTTGTAGGAGACGCTGTCGTGACACTTCAGTAACGATGTTTTGCCGGAAGTGAGAGTAGCCGGAAGTCACTAAACCGGAAGTGTAAAAAGCAAAGCTGTGAACCGGAAATACACAATTTAAAATATGCGTGAATAAATTTGCATGCAAAATCGTGACACAAAAAATAAAAATAATAAAAAGAAAAACGAAGCCCATTTTATAACTCATGCCGCTACGCGCATGAGTAATTACCATAGGATACAAAAAACTGTGGAATCCAAGTGTGCCATTCGTATGAAAGAGCTCTATTGAGCATCACATTTTCTGTAGTTTTGTTTATCATGCTGTGCAATGTGTTTCTAAACTTTTGAGTCTGCGGATGAAATTGATGAAATCCTAAGTTGCAACTATTCAAAAGAAAAGCTATTGAGCAGTACTTCTGTATGGTGAAGTTACATGTAGTTTAAATTTATTAATTAATGGAACTTGCAACTTTTTGTCATTTTTTAACCTGACCCCTCATCACCTACCTGTGAGTTTATTACCTAAATTGAGCACCATTAAGACACGCAAAAGTTGAATATGTTTTGATTGCTAGTCCTTTGTCAGAGCTTTTGAACCTATTCCGTAGCCAATTTAGTTCATCATCTCAGTTGATGCCAAGTTTTAATAATAATAATAATCAATTTATATAGCGCTTTTTATATTAGATATTCAAAAGCGCTTTACAGTGTAAAACAAAGGAGCAGTTAACAGTATAATAATAAAAATAAAATGAATAATTAATGAGATAAAAAAAAAATAAACGTCTGGGTATATTTAGTGTTTCACTGGACCCCACAAA
Organism: Dendrophyllia cribrosa; assembly: GCA_024195265.1. Lineage (NCBI taxonomy): Eukaryota > Metazoa > Cnidaria > Anthozoa > Scleractinia > Dendrophylliidae > Dendrophyllia > Dendrophyllia cribrosa. The sequence continues at coordinate 36,865,684 of JAJLRJ010000007.1, read as the reverse complement.
TGATCAAAATGCCACAGTTTCTCTGGTCACTAAAACCCTCCCTTTTTACCTAAGGTTCTAATAACATTACTGGGGCAAGTCGACTTCCAAGAGGACACAGACGGCGCGGTGATAGTGACAGCGAGGATGAATTTACAAGCGATCATACAAGTGGACCAGACTATGATTCAGCAGGCGATGAAATTAATGACAGAATCTTACAAGCTCTTGAAAGACTTCACCAGGACATGAAGAGTGTGCTGAGAAGACTTAGCTCAATGGAGGAAACAGTCATGTCACGACAGGTGTGTTCTGTTACGGGCCGGGCCAGTGGAATGTTCAAAGTGGTGCCCTTGGAATAACTTTTTAATGCTGCTCAAACTTCATAAATGACAGACATTTTAATTCTAAAGAATCATAATTTATGATTTTTGTTTTTCAAATTTAATGGTTTTTGGTGTCGCAGGCTGTTTGAATATGAATACATCTATGACTATATGTATTTTATTTTTTTAAAGTAACAATAGCCTTGTTGTTGAAAATTGGGCTAACAATCAGACTAACTGACGAGAAGTTATTTTAATAACTGATTTGGCCTGAAAAGGAAGCAGATTATGATCAGTTTTTTGTTATGAAAATCAGGATGCAGCATCCAGATCTGAGCAGCCGTGGTGGAAAGCTCTGATCCCGTCAAAACCTCTGATGTTCCTCATTCTCTGGCCGTTCATTGTCAACATCATATTCTACTACTTTAGAAGAAGAAAGGTAAGTGTGTAATTAAGTCATTTTGCAGTTCAACAGCTGCTTCTAGAATGGTGTTTGCTAACTATGCCTTTCATTAACATGTGGCTCTTAATATAAGATGCCTTCACAAACAAATTAAAGTTGGCAAAGAGTTGGCAAACTCAAGTTGGCGTGTGTGAATATCACATCATCAACATTTCAACATTTGGCAAAAATGTTCATGGAAAAAATGTTGGCAAACTTGTTTCTATTCTTGACACCTTTTTGGAGTTGCAAACTAGCTTTGACATGTAGTAAACCTTTATTAACAGGGTGGCCCTTTCAGCACAAGGCTGGTATCCATAGGGGCTGTGCATCTAATAAAAAATACATTACATTAAATTGTATTCTTGGCTTTCACTTACGTCATATCAAAATTCAGAAGCATTAAACAATAGATTTCGAATCCAAAATGTTTATGGAATTGTAGAGAGTTTAAAACTACACATCTTGGCCAAATTTTGAAGCACCAAAGCATTTCGTTCAAGAGTTATAGGCGAACGAGTATTAGACATTTTTAGTAAGAAATGTATGGAGCGGCCATCTTTGTGCCCCACTCAGGGGCACAAAGATGGCGGCCAAAATTCAAAGTCTTAATTACACCAAAAATCAAATCAAAACATATTGTATTTGTTATAAGCTCCATTAACTCGGCTTATAAGCACTTATAATGCAAACAATAACTTTCAGCTGATTCAATTTTGTTTATTTTCACAGCTTATCTGTAATAGCGTGACGAATTGCGTGACACATTTAAAACCTTTGTAAATCGGAAGCAAAACATCGTGAAAACCTGAAACTTTCTGTGAAAGATTAATAATACTTGTATCCACATACCATGTTAGAAACAGCTTTGTAGGATGTATAGTTTAGATTTTTTAATTTTTATGACGTCATGTGAAAACCAAGAATTGTAAATTGAATGTTTGCTGCAATTTCAGTTTGTGCAACCTCGTTTCACAAGGTCCTCACTCTTTCCGAAAAGAAGGAACCCTGAGTGAGAACAACTTGGTTGAATGAAGTCTCTGCCTGTGACCACCCACATTAAACAAGGCAATTTGATGACTAGAATAAGAAGTCAATATTACATATTTTTTATTGGCATATTTTTATTGGGATTCATCCTTAATTTAATATATTGTCCTTGTATCTTGCAGAATTCACAGCGAAGTTAATATTGGTGACCATAACTGTACTTAACATTCAGTGATGTTGTATTCAAGATGCAACTGTTTCATCTTCATCTACAGCATTGAAGTTTTTAAAACCAATCTTGTCTACACCATTTCATAAATGGATAAGACAATAAGGCCCAGTGTTTAAATACACAAGGTCCTGTACAATGTAGCTCTGCTTGAGGAGAACATGGGAAATCAAGAACATTAAAAATGGAGAGAATACAAGTTTCTCAATAAGAAACGTACCCAAAGTTGTGTGACAATGGACAAGTAAAAGCAAGTCAAGTTTATCTGTTTTTCAACTTAAAGTTGATATTAGGGAGCTTTAGCGACCACGATGGCAACGGCAAGGAAAATGTCATTAAAAAAGAATTCCCGCTCTTTAAAACTACTTTACAACTGTTCCAATTTCTTGAATTTGTCTGATGTGACTGAATTGTTCAGGAACTGAATTTGAAGGAACGGCTTTCAAGTTCAAATAGAGGAAGGAAAATTGACCATCTTATGTTCACGTTCTTCACAAAACCTATAATTTAATCATTCGACGTTGTTGTTTTGCAGGGAACTGCTCAGAAATTAACCAAAATGTAAAACGCACATGCAGAGGCATTGTTTTCACTCATTAAACCTATCTTTTTGTGCTGTTCTCGCTAATGATAACAAGTTTTGGGAAATATCCATACCCCCCCCCCCCCCATACATACATTTTTTTTTGGTTTACACTATCCCACCCCTCTGGAAATTCCAGTTTGGCGTCATACTTTCCTTTACAAACTTTGGCTTTTGACCCCCCCGACCTTCCAGGGGGGAGTATGAATGTTTTCTAGAACCGCACATTTTAACAATATTTGCATCGAATCAAGATGATTAATAGTTTTTTCTTACTTTGTCGTGAAATGTGATTTCATGATTACCATAATTCTATTGTTTTGTTCCAGTGCAAACAGTCACAATTTAAAACATTAGAAACTCTTTATTGGACTGCAGCCAACGTGTTTGGGCAGAAGGATTAAGTCCTTATTAGTTTTGGTTTTGACATGATTAAAATCTGCACTATAACTAATTAATATATTCAGTTGGATCTTTATTGCAATGATAGCATTTTGGGAAAATTTAATGCTCTTCTGATTTGTAATGTAAGTACTTGGTGAAGAAATACACATTCAATCGTTTTCCTTACACATACAGTTAATTTGTAATTAATTACGTGTCATGTTGTCGAGTGAAGACTCAAGCTTATGCAACAAGACCAAACGGTGGAGTGGATGAATGTAATTTATGTGTCTGCTATACGGGTAAGTTTTTTCAGTATTCATAAAATGTTTCATTGGCTATCAAATGTTTTAAAGTCTTGTCTCTCCATCATTTTATTTATGAGATTGTACAGATCAGAAATGCATGTGCTTATCTGTGGTCTTCATTGTTCAATAAAACAATGACAAAACCCATAATTGTCATCTTGCAGTCTTGTTGCATAAGCTTGATTCAAATTTCAGTCATTGTTCTTCAATTGCATGAAGTAAAATCTGACATTCATTTTGAAAATGTTCCTTTGATCATCACATTAATAATATTAATTAATATATTCTTTGTTCTCATCGATGTAAGTGGTTAGAATATCTCTAAAATCATATTTAACCAACGGAAATATGGAAGACTTAATATTGTTTGAATTTGGGTGAAATTGGGATTCAATTCTGAGAACACAAAGACTTTGGAGTCATAAAACTCAAATATGTATGCAGTCTTTGTCAAAAAAGTTAATAACTTTCTGTGCAGTATGGTGATCCAGACTGCAGTCTGTTAGCTCCTCCTCTGTGGCTTGTGACACCTTGGATATAGTCTTAAGACCATCTTGAAGTACCAAGCATTCTTTACTAGTGTTAAGAAAAGTTTCTTTAATTGAAAACATTGGAGCATAACCATTCTATGTTGAATTTTGGTCTGTTTTTGTCCAAATGAGCTGAATTATTGCATGTGGTCTCTAATTTAATAGAAAACCACAGCCCTGTATTTTTTACCGCTGTTTTGCGCTTCGTTTTCAAGTGAAAACGTATGCAAAAAACTCAGTGGCGCTTTTGGAGATATTTTTGTTGAATGAGAAACAAAAGAAACCTTTTGTTTTCCTGAACAACGAAATCAGGGAAGTGTCGCATAGCTGCTTGTTGCTCAAGTTGAGAGCACAGCAAACTGCGAGGATCATAAATTTCACTAATGTAAGTTTTAATAGCACTTGCTTAAGCTGCAAGGATACCATGATTACCAAGTCCTATGTTGGAAAGGACACGAAGAACAACATTGTCACTGACTGTTGCATCTTGTAACCTCTTCATTCTCTCATGTATCATTCCCGCCATTGGTTTACAGGTAACCTGCAAGAAATTAGTGCATGTAAGAGTGATTTTAAAATGGCTGTCTGTAAAATCAAAACCAGAGTATACCAGTCATACCTTAGCAATAGTGACCATGCAATCAACACACTCTTTAGCACTATGGGCAGGGATGAATCTTGCCATTGTTCCCAAGAACCTAACAAAATAATAATTGCACAGGTTTTAAAAAAACATCTGAAAATAGCAAAGAGCTTCGAACCAAAGCAGGTTGCTATCTGTTAATGAGCAATTAACATCAAGCATTAAAAATAAAAATCAAGAAAAGGTATAAAGTGGTCAATATTTAAATTTAAACAGAGAGCGGAGCCCTGCCAGTATGCCCTTCTTATGTGTCAGTTGATTCAGAGTGCCATCATCCCTCCTGGCTGGCCTCCCAACCTCAGTGGTCAAGTTTTGTCATCCCCCTGGTTGACCTCCCAATCCAAGTGATCAAGTGCCATTACCCCCCTGGCTAGCCTCCCAACCTCAGTGGTCAAGTGCCATGATGCCCCTGGCTAGCCTCCCAACCCCATGTGCCAGTGGTCAAGTGCCATGATACCCCCTGGTTGACCTCCCAACCCCTTTGACCAACGCACACAATGTGGACTCACCTGAGGTCTGCCCTGGGTGTTCATGATGGGTGGGTGGGGGAGTGGTGGGGTGGTTGAAGATGATACCATTTGGAATGGACTGGTATATTATGCAACCACTTAAAAAGGCAAGGGCCTTTAGAAAACAGGACCTAGCTTTGTCAACAGGCAACTCTGGGGTGGGGGGTGGGTATTAAGAAATAAAAAAGGGAGAAAGAGAAGCATTTTCTTACAGTCTCTTTTTGAGTAACCCGTGTTTCGGGTGACAAGGGAGAACATAGTACGGAACCTGATATTGTGAACGGGTCATTGTGCAGTCTATTTGCGCTGGCTTTCTTGCTGGCGACATTTAGATCGTAACACCGTGCTGATGAGTTTCAATAACAACGAAACAATTGTCCATGGTTACGATCCTACTTTATCGGTTTCTGTTGTGATGGTGTCTCGCAAATTTTACTTTTTTACGTGGTCAGATCAGCCTTGCAGTTCATTGTTTTTGTTCATTCATTTTTTGGCTGGTTAGGTCTCTCGTAGATCCTACGTATCATTAGCAGCATTATCGTTTGCGGTCTTCTGCAGTTTACTTTTATTTCTATATATTTTAGGACAGTGGGTCTTTTCAGATCCAATATGCTGTGTTTTCTTTCAGCATGGTTTTTCCCATGCGTTTAAATGTTTAGATCGGCTTTGTCCATCTGCATTTCAATTTGCGAGACATCTTTGCGATACACTGTGGGCTCCTTGTTCCCCGAAACACGTGATGTGGCATGCGTGTTTCGGGTGACAAGAGAGAACATAGTACGGAACCTGATATTGTGAACGGGTCATTGTGCAGTCTATTTGCGTTGGCTTTCTTGCTGGCGACATTTAGATCGTTACGCCGTGCTGATGAGTTGCAATAACAACGAAACAATTGTCCACGGTTACGATCCTACTTTATCAGTTTCTGTCATGATGGTGTCTCGCAAATTTTACTTTTTTACGTGGTCAGATCAGCCTTGCAGTTCATTGTTTTTGTTCATTCATTTTTTGGCTGGTTAGGTCTCTCGTAGATCCTATGTATCATTAGCAGCATTATCGTTTGCGGTCTTCTGCAGTTTACTTTTAATTCTTTTTGAGTAGCCTGCCCTGGGTCTTGTACAATCGAGGGAGACTAAATACTGGTAGAACCACTATTTTAACAAAGTTGTCCAAGATGGCCTTAAGGTATACATATGTATAACCATGTCCAGACGTTATTGAATTCAGTTATTCAAAGACCCAAGTGTTGACTGCAAACAATCAACCTCCCACTCTGTGGACTACAACTCTACCAATTTAGCTTACTTTGCAGCATTCCAGGCTGTTAATGTTTAACTTGTAACCAATTTCACTGCAGTGTGCAGACCCAACTTTTCAAACATGATTGTGGTCAGCTAGCCATGATTCACCCATTGTGATCCACCCAAGATCAGACAATTGTTAAGGAAATTCACACATACACTGACTTCATAAGTGCAGACTAAGGCCATGAAAACAAAAGTCCATAAAGATCTCAGTGCTACAGTGTTCAGAAACCTTTTTTTAAATATGATTTGCTCATTGCTAGAAAATGGTGAAACAAATTCACAGATCTTGTTTCTTATGGATGTTTCTTGGGTGGAATCATTGCCAGCAAATCATGTTTTAAAAACCCATACACACTGCAGTGAAATAGGCTGTAACCTGCTTTGCAGTGCTGTCAACCCTTGCATTTCCTTTGGTCCCATTAGAGCAGCCATGAGAACGACATAAGCTCTGCGATGCAGTTGATTTAATTTTTGTATCCTAAGTAAAAAAGAAAACATGGCATGAACAAGTTTACAGATGCTACAGAGATGGGATAGCTTTCATAATATTAGTTTCCAGGGCAGAAAATAAAAAAGTGGCCCATATATGTTCACATGCAATGACCTGAAAAATGTATGTGAACCCGAGCTGCAAGGATTTTCTATAGAAAAAAACTAGCCTTAAGCTACTTTAGAATTCTTCAAAATCCCACAAGCATTTGATTAAAAATGATGTCAGACTAAACAATTGTTTTGCACTTGATATTACGTATATATAATTAATTGATAATGATCGATTTTTATATCACGACATATCTTGCTGACTAAAAATGTCCTTTTATAATTTTCTTATAGATTTTTCATTTTAATTTGATTTCGTTTACCAAAACGACGCTGTTATTAAAGTCAATGTAATTTTTATTATTATTATTATTACTTTTCTACGATGTCTGGATTGATTATTGTTTGTCCCTGGTTTTCTTTCAACACCTGGTCCAAGGCAACAACCATAAATGCGACAGAGGAGAGTGGGAAAATGATAACTCCTTGACCAGTTGTGTCGGTAACTGAAATTTAACATAAAACGTTTATCAACTCGCATTTGTTTGAAATACGAATAAAAGAAGCAGAAAAATTCGGACTGAGTTTCAGTTACCTCTGACTTTATGGTTTTGTCTCAGAAGCCTGTGAATTTCATTTTCTTGTAGAGATTTGTTGAGTATAATTGGCCAACTGGGAAGACAACTGTCCGCCATGTTTTGTATGCCACGCCAGGTTACCAAGCCATGAAAGCCTATCCCATGATCCAAGGCGACAAGTTACGCACGTCCCCAGTGCCCGCTCCGCCTTCAAAATAGCCGGGTATGGGTTTTGCAATCAACCCCCCCCCCCCCCCCCTCCCCCCCCCCCCCCCCCCCCCCCCCCCCCCCCCCCCCCCTCCCCCTGCCGAAAAGGTCGACAAAATAGTCCAAAAATCCTGGAGTAATTTGTCACATAAAACATGATGAAATGTATTCTTTTCGGTAGCCTCGTCCAGAGGTTACTCTGCCCGCCATTTTAAATGGTTGCGCGCGAATTGTGAGTGGTGTCGGAGACTGGGGCCAGAAGCCCATCACCCGGAGCCTCCATACGGACTATATCATTGAGTCAACCTTTGCTCGTATCTTTTTAGTTTTAGAACAGTCTCAAGAGAATATTTTGTAAGACGACTCGATCACTGGAGTGTGACTGCGTGTGACGTAACACAATAACTTTGTTCTGATTGGACGTCATAATGCATTCGCGGGAATTCGAACGTCTAAAAATAAAAAGATACGGGCAAAGGTTGTCTCCTAGGGTTTATATGGGATATAGAGGCTCCGGGTGATGAGCTCCTGCTGGGGCTATGTTTGTAAAATGACGAGTTAATTGTCAGAGTTTTGACTATTGCTTTGTCTAGTTTCTACGACCTAAAGGAACTGAGGCAAGCTACTGCTCACGTCTACGCTTACTGACCAATGTGTGGACGTGATCAGTCGAATTTTGTATCTATCTTTCCGATTCGCGTTGCATTGTGGTATAAATTGTCACCATTTATCTGATACCTTTTGTCCAATCAGATGGCCTCTCCATATTATCTGAAACCTTTTGTCTAATCAGATGGCCTCTCCACGTTATCTGATACCTTTTGCCCAATCAGATGGCTTCTCCACGTTATCTGATACCTTTTGTTCAATCAGATGGACTCCACGTTATCTAATACCTTTTGCCCAATCAGATGGCCTCTCCACGTTATTTGATACCTTTTGTCCAACTGACATTATTCCCAAATAAACTTAAAGTTATGCTTATTATGTATTTTGAAAGTACCGTCGGCTAATTTTATCCTTTTTCCACTAAGGCTTTTTGTCCAGTAACGAATGGTTGGATTGATGATGAATTGATTGACCGATTGATTGATTCATTCATTGAATGATTGATTGATTATTTGAATGCTTAACTTTCTTGATTGATTGATTGATTGATTTATGGGTTAATTGACTGATTGATTGATTGACTGATTGATCGATTGATTGAATGATTGGTTGAATAATTGATTAACTGATTGATTGGTTGATTGATTGATTGATTGTATGATCGATTAACTGAATGATTAATTGGTTGATTAATTGATTCCTTGGTTGAATGACTGATCTACTAATCGTTTGATTGATTGATTGATTGATTGACTGATTGATTTACTGATTGATTGATGTTAAAACTGATTGATTGAATAATTGATTGACTGCTTGTTTTAAGCAGAAACTGAACACATCTTTTTAATCAGGCTTATTTTTAATATTAGTGCTATTTTTACTTAATTAATTTAATTTTATAGTATATTTTTAGCGTTATCATTTTATCAAATTTTGCGAGTTAAGTGACAGTTTTTATTTTTAATTTTCTCAGATATTGTTAGGCGCATTAGATTATTCTTATAGTAATGCGCCATATAAAATACTAAATTAGTATTATTATTAGATCTATTGTTTGATTGATGAATTGATTGAATGATTGATTGAATAATTGTCTGATTGATTGACTGAGTGATTGGTTGAATAATTCATTGACTGATTGATTGGTTAATTGATTAATTGGTTAAGTGATTGGTGTCGCGTAACAGAGCATTGCGTTACTTCCGTTTTGATCTCGCAATCTTTAATCTTGTTAAGTTAATTTTATACTTGATTTGATGTCAATTTTCATTTCACTCGGAGAATCACGGAGATATTTGTGGAGATACTCTTTTGGAGTAAATTCTTTTTCTTTCATGTTAGCGGAGCCTCGCATTATAACGTAAGTTTTTCTGTTATTTTTGCCTTCGATTTTTTAGTTTTGTCAATGGATTTTCTATCTCATTTCTTTAGTAATTCGAATCATTGTATTTTCAGTTCTCACCGCATGCTCTCAAGGTCATTTCTGGAAAAATAAATCAAATCAGTGTACAGAAAACCTTGTACGTGTGGTTGAACACAACGATCCCCCGTCCGATACTTTAACTTTACACGAAGGACTCGAGTCGGGAACGCGACAATTGGTTTACTGGTTGATTGAATAATTGTCTGATTGATCGACTGATTGATTGGTTGAATAATTGATTGACTGATTGATTGGTTAATTGATTAAATTAATCAATCAATTAACCATTGCCTGATTAATTGATTGAATAATTGATTTGCCGGACTGATTGGTTAATTGATTGATTAATTGATGGAATGATTGATTAACTGGTTGATTAATTGATTAAATGATTAATTTACTGTTTGGTAGATCGATTGGTTTATCGATTGACTGATTGGTTGATAGCTGTATGAAAATCGCGTTTTTTTAGAGCCACGTTTCTAGCTTCCTATGCGTCACACCTTTCTGCTTCTGGACATGGCCGTGAGCACCTAACAAGATTGGTTGATTAATTGACTGATTGATGGTTGTGCTTAAATCATACCGTCCAGAAGGACGTCGGACACCTTATTGAGACTTATATAACGTAATGTCGACACTTAGAATTTTATTTTCAATAAATTTTTAAGTGTAAAAAAGAAAATCTAAAATCCCCACTCTGCAGGATTGAACCTGTGACCTCAGCTAGCTTAGGCTTATAAATAGCCTACCGTACCACTGTACCACCTAGCTTCTCGGGTTGCTTAGTATAATTTGCTACCCCCAACCTCAACCGAAAGCTAACCAGTTACTCCGTTATATAAGTCTCAATAAGGTGTCCGACGTCCTTCTGGACGGTATGATTTGGGCTTGACCCTGATTGATTGGTCGAGACCACCATCTTTTTTGTGGAATGGATGGTCCTGTCCAAGTACAATACGTTTGACCATTTCCCTTGTGATTTTCTTGTAGCAGACCGGGGAAGAATGTTAGCCTGGCTTTCAGCAAATTATTTCTAAAGGAAATGCTGTAGACCTTGTTCATAAATGGGGGCCGATTTATTCATTTATATTAATGAGCATGAATATAATAAAAAATAATTAATCGGCCACAATTTATGGTTTGGTGGTGAAACAATTAACCTGTTAGAAAGATGAGGGGAAGGGAGGACTTTGGGCACGCGCAAGGCGCGTGGAGAGAGCGCGAAGCGTGGAGGGGGAAGGTATGATAACGAATAAACAACTTGAATGGGCCAGGCAAAAAACAACCAAATGTTCATTGAATTTAACGTCACCATTTAATTCTTCACACGACCATAAATATTTAACATTTAAAAGGTACTCTTGTCATGCAAACAATAAAAGACTTACGTCAACATAACTACTTTATTATTTTCTTACGGTATCAATATAAAATGGAAATGCTATGAAGAAAAGGAAAGGAACGGGGAACGTTTTTCTAGAACTAGTTAGCTATGCGACTTCTTTAGGCGTTTCAATATTTTTATCGGCTTCTTCAAGCCCGTTGAAAGACATGTTCTTCCATGACCCAATACTGTTTCCCACGAAACAAATTCTACCAAGACTGGTTAGTAATCATGTAATTAAAACTTAATTTAACCACTACCTAGATTTCAGTTCAGCACCAACATCAGATGTAATATATCAAACGCGAGAAGAAGTGATTCATTAGGATATCCAAACACGAAGAAGTGGGCTTGAAAAACGAGACGCAGCCGATTTTTTTAAACCAACTTCGCGGTCTTTGGATATCCGATGAAACACTCTTTCTATTGTCTGATATAGTTTCTCAAACTGATCATTAAATACAGAAAATATAGAGAAAATGAAGAAGTTAAATCGCCAAATCTATGCTGGATTGGGTTTCCAAAGATGGTTTTCACTCACGTGACCTTCAGTCCTGTGGGACTCAAATGACAAAGGCCATGGCGGCCATGTTGGTGCACATAACAAAAGAAGTTCATTAAAATTCTTTTGTAGGTGGGTCGTGACTAGAATGGATACTCCAAAATCGGGTTGGACCACCTCGGACACTTATTGAGAATTATATAACGTAATGTCGACACTTAGAATTTATTTTCAATAAATTTTTAAGTGTAAAAAAGAAAATCTAAAATCCCCACTCAGGAATGAACCTGCGACCTCAGCTAGGGTTAGGCTTACATAGCCTACCACCTTGCTTCTCGGGTTGTTTAGGCCTAAATTTAACTATATAAACTGCTAACCCCAACCTTAACTGCAAGCTAACCAGTTACTCCGTTATATAAGTCAATAAGGCGTCCGAAGTGGTCCAACCTGATTTTGGAGTATCCATTTGTAGGTGTGCACCAACATGGCCGCCGTGACGTAACGTGTAAACCACCCATACGCTTTTGATTTCCTTTGTTCAAACTTGATAAATTATTAATGAGTTTAAAAATGGAATTTCCAACTCGCTGCTCAGACGTCTGTTTCCTGGCAACGAAGTTTCGGTTACGGAAGGGAGTGTAGTTTCTTTGACTTAATTCAATGCTGCCTACGCAAGATTTAGACCCACGGAAGAAGTACAGCAAAGCCCTACAGGCGATTGGCAATAAAATATTGAATTAAATTGAATTGAGCACTCAAATTCTTTTACGGAGATTGACAACAACTTTTGGTCAAAGTGAACAATAGTTGGTGATACGAAAGCATAAGAGGACAACTATATTAATATTACAATTGAAAAGACTACACAGAACTGCAAATTAGTATGTACAACTTAAGTCTGCGTCTACACCACAAACAGACTTCGTCGACCAAACAACCAACCTCGTTACCAGGGTCTCCTCATGACCATTATCGGTTAAGCAATTAACCCGCCTATTTTCAGGTACTGTATAAACATACGAAATATTGTACCGTACCGGTAAAATATTGTACCGTACCGGTAAAATATTGTACCGTACCGGTAAAATATTGTACCGTACCGGTAAAATATTAGAGCCAAACGCATTTTAGGGAGCATTCAAAAAAATTAATGGGGAGGTGACTGATGAGAAAGTAGCCGGCAGTAAAGCGTTTTGCGTGAAACGTTTTGCATAAAGCGTTTTACTTTCAAATACCCTCCTTTCCAAGAGTTTTATTTTTCAGACAATCCCTATTTGCACCTCAATTTTTTCAGACACCCACTATTTTCTCATCAGTACACTTCCCCCCCCCCCCCCCCTCCCGAACAATGTTTTTGTGAATGCCCCCTTAACACAATTAATACATTGGAAACACCATAGGCGCTCAGTCAAGTGCTATTTTCGGCAAATCTTCGTAGAACCGTTTCTGTTTCCGATTCTTGTTTTCTTTCAATCAAAATATATCGCGAGATTAGATTTTTTGACACATAAAGGATGTTTCCAAGACTGATATTGGTTTCATAAAAAGTGCAGAACGTTCCCTCAAATTTCTCCTGCCCCTTATCTTAGCTTTAATTTGGGTTATACGTTCAGTCTTTCAACTCATTTAGCATACCACACCTATTTCATTTTCATATGCAAGTTCCATTGAAAACTTGCTTGCTCATCTGCTGTGATTCTAAAAAACTTGCTTGTTCCTCCGTTGTGATTCGACAGACTGCAAAACAGTGATCCATGGGGTAGTGCGAAGCGCGAATACTCGCACTAGGAAACTCGCGCGCGCCATCGGCCGCGATTTTCTCCGTCCACTTATTCCAAACGCTCAAGACTTTTTCTTCAAAGGCCACGTATGTTCGTATGCGAAACCAACTAACGCGAACCCAACGGACTGTTTTGCAGTTTCAGTTTCAACCAAATTGCACGATGATTTTTCATTGAAAGAGACGCGTTTGAGAATGCGAAGTTGGTGTCTGCTATAGCAGAAAACCGTAGATGTACCTTTTCAACATTTCACTTGGACTTCGTCTCCCGTCCGTAATTCTGCTGACGTCATTGTTTACATTTTGTCTCATTAACATACGAATATAAGTAAAGAAGGAATGGTGCTAAACACGAATTGACTTGAAAGAGAGAGCTTGTTAAACTTACTAATCTATCCAATTTTTCGCTCTTTGCAAGTAATATATATGAAAATATCAGCTATCGAAAACTGCAAAATAGCTGGGTGGCAAAAGCGCTAATCAGCCATACATTCTTTGGGAAATTTCGTGTTTTGAAAACAGTAGCTTTGCACAAAGAGTACAGTCGAACCTCCGCTGAAGGACACCTCCCATAAGCGGACACTTAGTCGTGGTCCCAGCCACATACAAACACTACAATTTTAACCTCCCGTAATTAGACACCTCTCTTTAGCGGACACTTTTCTGGTCCCAATGGTGTCCGTTTATGGGAAGTTCCACTGCATCTAGTATGTCGGGCTTGAATTTCCAGAAAAAGCTAATATTCCGAGTTCTTTGTAGCACGATTAAAATAAGGAGCATAAAATAAATACTCAAGTTAGGGGTTTCTTTGTACACCTTTGTACGCCTGTTTACAAGGAGCTTTATATTACATTTGTACAAGAGCTGCGTCATTCCAGTTCCTTTCACCTCGATGTTATTGATACGCTAGAGAGCATTTTTTGAATCTTTTCGTCATTTCTCAAGATGTTGCACTTTACTGTACTTATCCTGTCGACCTGAAAGAAAAAAAAACAGCTTTCAGATGAACATGACTGCATTTATTGCATGCATAATTTTAATCGACATGTAGTAACAGGTCTTCCATCTTCCCTAGTGCGACTCGGGCCTTAATTAGCTACAAAAAATAACAAATTAATGATCAACCTTACCATTTCTGTTATCTCTGTGTCGAGTTCTTCAAGCTGTGATTTTAAGGGTGCTATCTCACTTTCTGTTATGCTGTGATTAAAAACGTAAGAAAAGTTAACCAGTGAATTCTAAGTCGCACAACTTCGGGACCAGCTCTAGCTGATGGTCTTAGAAAGGTGTACGAGTTATAGAGAGTTTGAAATTCTAAAATGGTTATAGACAAACAAGCAAAATTCGGCCAGAACCAGCCAATAATTGATGTCCATCTAAGAGAGGTGTCCGCCTTAAAGGGGTGTCCACCTTATAGAGAGTTTAGTTACAGATGAACAAGAGAAATTTGGCCAGAATCAACCAATAATAAATTGATGTCCGTCTGAGAGAGGTGCCCGCCTTACAGCTAGGTATGTCCGTCTTAGGATAGTTTATTGTAACATCAATTATGACTAAAGTAGAACCTTGTAAATATGACACCTCACAGGCCATAAAAATTAATTTGGTCATTTCAATGGGGTGGATTCAACTTATGGGAGGGGTCCCTTGTCGAAACAACTTGTCGCAAAACACTGTAAATTGAACCATTCCAATAACAGAGGAAGATGTTTTTCAGTTAATAACATAAATTACGAAATATTTATTCACCTTTCCTCTCTTTTTAATGCTATTTCATGCTCTACGTTTTCTCTTCTCCAGATTTCTAGTTCCTTTTGCATGCTATCCATATCTTCCTGCAGAGAAAAAGAAGAAGACCGTTCATAAAAACCCTCTGGCTGCCGAACAGAACTTTTCCAACACCATTTTGTTACATCAAAATGTTTATCAAAATTCACCAGACAGTGGCCGTGTTATGACCTGGGTCGCACTACAGTCGATTTTGCACTTCAGAGCCACGTCTAATTTCATAGACAAACCTGGCAATCAACAATCAACATTTAATGAAAATCAAAATCATTTTTTTGCAAAATTATATTGAAAAACAAACAGTACCATGCAAAAGTACTGCCAAAGATGTTTCATTTGAACAGTCAAAAGTTAGATCTACACTGCATGTCTCCATAATTGACTCTAAGAATGAAAGGGTTAATATCCTTTAAGCAAGATTCCAACATGTCTTACCTGAATATAGTCCATAATTTTTCCTAGTGGATTTGCACTTCTTGTCAATGTCTGAATACTAGTTCTCAGTTTCTCTATCTTTAAAATTAAAAAGCAAGCAAAGTCAACTAAGAATTCTCGCCAGTTCCAAATGACACCCATCCAATACTACGTCTCTAAATTTATAACTGACGGAAAACGAAGACAGTTTTTGACTTAGTTTTCACAAGATGAGTACTGGTTTTTATTTGCTTCTCGAGATGTCTTTTTCCTCTTCTTAGTCCTTTACCGGCTGGAAAATTTCAAAGATTTGCCGCCCTAATTCACCTTCAAATTTATACCTAGACGAATTATTTGTTCCACAGCAATTTGTCTAGAAAGACAATTTGTCTAGACGAACAATTCATCTAGATGGATAACGACCTGGGGCCCGGAAAGCTATTTTCTGTCCGCAATGTTCCATTAAAGATGCATATTTTTGTTGGTTATAAAGGCTAAGCAATAAAACTCTCAGGTGACGAAACAATTCCGGCTACTTTGGGGGGTTAGTACACCCTATAGATTCTTATTATTTTTAATTTAGCTCCGGGCCCGGAAAGTTATCGGGACTTCGGGAAACGGGCCCCTGGTCGCACTACAGTCAAAAACAAAATCAGCATGGCAAAATGGTATATAAAAACAAAAACATTCCACGAAAAGCGTGTCCCACAGGAGCGGTTTCTTTTGTTTTCCTCGATTTTTGCACAGGCTAATTTTTGGTCATTTAGATGGAAAATTCATCTAGACGGATAATCGTCTAGACGGACAATTTGTCTAGATGAACAATTCATCAAGACAGTAATAAGATGTCTTGTCTGTAGTATAAATTGGGCCAATATCTTGCCGAATTTTTACTCACCTCCTTTTGTGCAAGCTCTCTTTCTTTTCTCCTTGCAGCATCAGATAAGATTGGTGCTTGTCTTTCCTGGAAAGCAAAATCATTGACTAACAATTATTTTATTGTTTTCCACAAGCTCAGAATTGACGTAACAACTACAAAGAAAACCAAACAATTTTATTGAACTGTACTCAAAAAAAACAAAAACCCAAAAGCAAGTGAGGATGAAAATAGATTTCAAAAACCTTGGACAAACTTAGCCTTCAAAACATTCTCACAAGAAGAAAACAAGCAACTAGGAACAGTTTCTGACAAAACACAATCTTTCTTTCCTTACCAAGTTACCTTGTAGTATATTTTAGTAAAAATTCTGAAAATTGTTGTCACAAATCAGGGCAACATTTGCTAACTTTTAAGCAGTTTAAATAAATTTATAATATAGGGCAAAATTACTGGATGCTGATTGGCTGACGAAGAGGGCATTTTTTCTTAATTGAGGGCAAAATTACTCGCTCCTGATTGGTCGAGCATCAAAATTTCTCACTCGTGATTGGTTGAGCGCGTCGTTCTCGTTGCATTCAGTTGGCTTGGCGGGATTTTAAAGAAAATTTACAAACGGAGCGCTCGCATGTTTCGCCGGAGAATTTTTTATAAAAAAGAAATGAAATCGGAAGATACCTAAGAAAGGAATTCTACAGGTGAATTACAGCATTTTACGCCAAACAGGAAGCGATTATTTGTGTCAAATCTTGGATTAACTAGGCGCCTGCAGGTCAGTTTGCGACGTTAAAGACCTCGTAGCATGGCGACAAAAGGACTTCATTGAAAAAATGCGGATTTCTGCGGACCTTAAAAAAAGAACTTTGACAGATTTTGCTGAAAGGGAAAAACTACGTTTAACAGGAGAAAGAATAAGGCTAAAAGAAGTGAAAGAAAGCAATTAAATCGCCAAACGTGCAAGCAAGTTTGAACTCGCCATTTGTTGTTGTTATCAAGGCGGCAAAACCTTTTTTTATTATTTTTTTATTATTTTTTTTTTTTACAATACACTTCTAATAAACACCATTGCAGCTTACTTACACTTATTTACAATACTTACAATGCTTACAATACTTAACGCTTTCTTGCAATACTTAAAATACTTACAATGCTACGACACTTACTACTTTTTTAAAAGGAATAAAAACAAAAAAAAAATGACTTATAAAACTATTACTTGTGTATATATCTTTATTTAGAATAATTTAATTTAATTTTCCCCATATTTTCAAAAACAGCTGTAACTTTTTTTGGACAAAATGACTTTTCTTCAAAATATGCAGTTTGTCTTGGAGACGTAGAAGAAAGCCTTCAAAACACAAGTTGCCAATACATGCGCTCGTCGCAAAAATGTGGTATTTTGCAATAAGAAGGGTGACATTAAGTGCGTGTTTATTTTCGATGTCTTCATGCCATCCGTATAAGACAGCGGATTCCGTTAGAGTAATGGTCTGTTCAAGTTTTATGCGCCACCAGCATGTGAATCTATCCCAGAAAGCTTTGGATACCGTGCAGTGGTATAGTAGGTGGCTTATTGTTTGTTTTTCAGTTTCGCATAATGTACAAATATCATTTTCAACAATGCCAGCTCGAAATAGGCTGGATCTGGTAGGTAAAATGTGATGAACTATTTTATACTGGAAAGCAACGAGTTTAGAATCTTTGGTAACTTGTCTGTATGTCGTACATTAAAGCTTGATTACCTGAGGGAAAACCCGTCGGTCTCGCCATGCTAATTCCTTTTTGTTGTTGTCTTTAAAATCTTTATTTGACTTATCGTACAAGACGGTGTATTGTCAGACTGTTTCCGCCAGGAGTTCATCAACTGACACTTGACCGGAATCCGCAATTTTGATTTTGCTTGTGGCAAGTTTCTCGATGAAGTCTGGGTCAAAGTGCGATGATTGGTTGACCGCCTTGTGCTTATGCTTGTGCTTATTTCATCCCCGTTCTCACTTGACATAAATGTGACACAAGCATAGCATAAGCACAAGAAGAACGGAACGTGTTCGTTCTTCTTGTGCTTATGCTTATGCTTATGTCGTGGGAGTTCTCACTTGCTTCTGGATCTCTTATGCTTATGCTTATGCTTGTGCTTATGCGCTAGTGAAAACCAGCCTTAAGCTTAAATAAAACTTGCTTTGTTTTTGTCCTAAAGTGTCGTCTTTTATCGATAAAAATCAGGCTATGTTCTCTAGATGTACATAACAGCCAAATGTATCTTTAACCGATTAGAAATTTATTTAACCACAGCGAGTTGAAAAGTTTTTCTTGTCAGTTTGCGAGAGAGTATTTTCACTTCGGGTAGTTTCAAGTCTGAGTGACTCTTAAAAAGTCTGAAAGCTTTCCCTATAATTTTGCCCGCTATGTTATAAACAAGTAATCGCATGTTCCCTCGTAAAATTAAGGATTAATATCACTTGTGTTTTCAGAAGCTTCTGAAAACACGCGTGATATTAATTCTTAATTTTACTCGGGCCCATGCGATTACATATACTAATTACCCAGTGAAAGAGAACTTACCTGTTTTGGCCTTGCTTCTTGGTTTCCACTCCCTTCAAGTTCTTTTTTAGTCTCAATAATGTTCTTAACAAGTACCCCTGTTAAAAATACAGCAAATTATACAACGGTTACCAAAAAATAACAAGTGATCCATCACACTTCATATGAGACAACCAAAGTTGAGTTTTGGTGGAGTCAATCAAATAAAAGTAAATTCTGACTGGATTCCAAGCAACAGAACTAAACAATGAACAATTTTACCAGATTAACATTGTGGGGTTGGCGAACCCGGCGTGCAAACGAGCGGGAAAAACGAGGGGAGACTGGGGAGAGGGGGTGAGTTCCTTCACCTCGCTCTCTTTTGTACCTGTGTCTCTCTCTGTCAGAACTCGCGATAATTTTCTTTTTGCGTGCTGCCTATCCTTCTCTCCCCACTACATGAACCCCTGGAACAGGCTAGGGATGAATTAAAATGAGTTTTGGTTTTGAATACGCAAAACAGTCGGTTTTTTTTTCCGCTGCTCGCTCGCAAACACGTGAAGAGCTGAAAGCATGAATGCTCGTGCGTGAAGAATGCGAGCCTCACACGCTCCGTATTGACACTAATGCTCCAGACCGTTCGTTCAAAGACCGCGCGCTCTCATATTACTGACACAAAAAATACGACTGTTTTGCAGTCTACCAAAAGGAAAACTGTTGTTTTGCCTTACCATGTTTACCATCATCTTCAGCTGCCTCTTCTGCTGGCACCTACAATGAGTTTGAAATAAAATCGTCATTTTAGAAATTTCACTAAAAATGACTGTCAACAATGTATTCATCAGGATTCATTGAATGTGCTTGTTAATCAAACAAATCAACTCAATCAATAAACATTTTTGACAGTTGGTAGGACTTTTTGTACTGCAAGGAATCAAGTATAAGTTACTGGGATGAACAAACAAGAATGACTTGTACTGCATGGCATGAAGCACTTGATGCAGTTACATATATAATGTAAAGCCCTGGCCTAATCAGAGCGCAATTTATTGCAAGTTGGACACTTGCAATAACTTGCGACTCTGTTTGGCCATCACTTGCATTGCAATGACTTGCATCACTTTGATCGAGCTCAAATTTGTCCACAAGCGGAAGCAGTATTTCAGCATTTGTACACCCAAATGCAAGTAGACACAAATGACCACTGGTCTATCACTGTGCGGGTATCTGGCTTCACTGGCCTGGAGGCCCATGGCTGAGCTGCATGGTGTTGCCATCAATGGAGGCATTACTCTATTTTAATAGGAGATGGCTGCTAAAAGTGAAAGTCCCTCAACAACCCAGGCACCCAACCAAAGACTAACAGCGATGCAGGTGTTAAAGGGCCAGTGCCATGGAGATTTTGACCTTTTTGAGTCAAATCGATGCTACAATACCTAATTACTTATTAATTTAATTACAAAATAATACTAAACACCAGGAGAAAGAAATCAATCAGTTCTTGAAAGAGAAACAAATCATGGCCTGTTCTAGCTCACTTTGGAAACGAAAATGTGCGAACTTGAAAATTATTCAGACCCAGACCCAGACTAGAGACACTCATCGACAGTTTTGGGTTTACCTCAGTGTAAAAACCTGTGACTTTTTTCTTTGTTTTCTACTTTTGTTGTCTTGCACTCTATTGTTTCAGTACCTTTTGTTTTTTTTGTTTTACGTCCCTCGTGAGTTGGCAGGTTTTTCTGTTTCTGTTTCTACAAAAACATTTTATTGGTTTTGAAATGATACCAAATCCCTAAAAGTTTAAACTAGTTAACAGCCACAAGAGGGAATAAACAAAATGACAGAATGAATGAACAAGCATTCTGGAATAAAACACATACCAGGATCACGAAACAGTGGCCTGAGACGACTTTTTGCAGTGGCGCGACTACGGTTCCCTTCGTGAAAAGATGTCTGAGAAACAAGTGCAAAAATACCGTACTGATGATGTAGCGTTACCCAGATCAAGGTAGTCCTTCTGATTGGTTGAAAAAATCTCTCAACCAATCAGAAGAACTACCCTGATCTGGGTAGCTTTACAGTATCAGTATGGTATTTTTGCGCTCGTTTCTCAGATGTCTTTTCGTGGAGGGAACTGTAGTGGCACCATGGTGAAAAGCTGTCTGTTTTCTCAGGCTAATGGAACAGCTGATTAGAAAGTAATTTCACTGCAATGAACTCACATTGTCTATGTTGTTTTGAATTGCATGCACATCTTCAACCACAAAAGTATCATCTTCATCATCTTGGTCTTTTCCATCATCTACAATAACACTAGCAACTTGTTTACCTGAACCAATTCTAAAAGAGAAGGAGAGAGAGAGACATTGCAGCAATATTCTTTTTATTCTTTTTATTGGACCTATCATAAGTGACCACCCGAAATCTAAAGCTAAGGTGGTTGCTTACAGGAGGTGATCGTTTACAAGACATCAGACCACAGGGGGTCTTTACTCTGAATCATATGAACCTGTCTCTGAATCATATGAACCTGTTTCTAAATCATATGAACCTTTAGCAATTGCAGTGTACAAAGCACCTATCTGCATAAAATATTGTATCATATTGATGTTTTGAAGCAAAGGACAAAATTGTTGTTTTATTGGAATTGTATTGCAACACATAATTCAATCTGCATCTTCAGTGACATTAAAATATGGGCAAGTGGTCATTTCCCAGAGGTTAAAAACAATAGAAAATTTGAAATCATCAGTATCGAAAGTGGTCGCAGTCGCTTAGGAGAGGTGGTCGCTTAGGAGAGGCGGTCGCTTAGGAGAGGTGGTCACTTGGGAGAGGTGGTCACTTAGAAGAGGTGGTCACTTAGGAGAGGTGGTCGCTTAGGAGAGGTGGTCGCTAAGGAGAGGTGGTCACTTGGGAGAGGTGGTCGCTTAGAAAAGGTGGTCGCTTACGAGAGGTGGTCACACATGGAGGTGCAACTGTAGTTGCAAACCTTTATAGATTACATATCATACACATACATGAAATAAGGAAACGTTTTCATGAGCCAAGTGGCCTACAACTGCCATAGTTTACCAGCTTTTCAATAACACGCGAGCTCTGAAGTTCAAAACTCAACCAACATGCAGCTTTGTTTTTCACTGCTGCAAAATAATTAATACCATAGCAGATGTCTCAGGAAACAATGTTGCTTTGCACAAAAAGGTCAAAAGGTCATGTTTGTGGCTTGTGATTGGTAGACTTTCAATCCATTTGGCCAGTTTCTGTTTTCAGGTGACCAATTAATGTAGAGTTAGGTGCAGGATTGCGGAAAATTTGTTCAATTCTTTTCAAATCTTTTTTAGAACGAGGCATTGAGACAATGAGCTCTATTCTTAGTCAACTAGCAGTAATCACAGATTATGGAGACACGTTCGAAGGAATTTCTGGCAGAAATGAGCCCCTGAAAAAAAAAACAATAGGGGCGGCCATTTGGAAGACTGGCCACCAAAAAATATCAAATTTCACTGCACATAAACCACAGGACAACCAACACAAAATTAGGATTGCGTTCTTTGAATGCAATAAGATGCAAATTACAGTGTAGTATATTCCAATTTTCTGCAATCCTGCACCTTAGAGCCAATGTTTGTCTCCATAATTATGATTGACAGTGCAGCATAAAATGTAAACCTTAGGTGGGCTTTGAACTGAAGAGTTCATGTATTATTGAAAGGTACAGTAACATGGTTTTGGTAGCATGAGGTGGCTAGGGAGTATAATGTTACTACCCCTGGATGGGATGCTAGTATACAGCATAGTCAAAAATGATCTGCAGTATTTTTGTGAACAACACAATTATAATAATTAAACTAACAAAACCAACCTGGGTTTAGGTTTAGTAACTATTATGTGTATTATTTTTGTGTTAACAACATACCTGGCCATCTGATCTTCAAGTTCCTCTTGTTGTTTCTTTATCTTGGGCGCGGCGGGTCTTGCACTACTAGGTCTTGGTATGCCTCGACTGTTAATTGTTAATGATAATTCCCAATTATAATAAACTTCTAAAATCAATAGATTGTAAATCAGACAAATGATTGATAAAAATGTTAATTGCGCACTTAACACTTGAACAGTAGTTGGAGGAGAGGTAAGGTGAGAGGTGACAAGAACAGGAGTTGGGAGGGGGTGGGGAGGGGGTGGGGGGGGGGGGGTGGTGATGGGAGAGAATGGTTGCATCATTACAAGAAAGAAAGCACAAAAGTGGACAAAATTTCAATAAACATGCACTATGTTTGGTACCATGTACTATTTTGCAATATCAAACAAGAAATGTTTTATTAATCTATTAGTTTTTGAGGGTTTGGTGTTCACCCTGTTGACACTACAATGTATAGGGGACCAAGATATTTGAACCTCAGTCAGTGAGCATTGTAAGCAATTTGCCCATCAAAAATAACTTTTGATTTTCAATATAAACCAGAGAAAATCCCCACAGTTCTGTTGAGCAATACTTTGATGTTTTAAGTACTTCATTTGCAAGAAAATGATAATGTGCAGATATAATGCCACTGACATTATTATTTCAAATTAAAGAAATCCTGCTGGGCCATGCCCTACAATAAACCCAAACAAAAGCACAAAGACATCAAGGGGTGTCATTTGGGAGTGAAAGGATGATGCTATTATCTCAGATATCCTCTCTTTAATCTTAAATCTTTGAAATGGCTGGCAAATCAGCTAGCCTGCTTTACTGTACATACTTATATTGGTTAACTCAGAGTCCACAGTATGAAAAAGAATCATTACATGGTCAAATTTTCTGATGATGCTAGTCAACCACAACTTGATTGGTAATAATGCATAGTGTTGAACTTCCAATGAATGGACTTCAATTTGCAGTTGCCTTAAAAATATACTTAATATTATAACTTAATCTTTCTCAGAAAAACAGTTATTCCAGACCTGTACCCATACCTTACAGAAAGTTAAGTTCTGGAAATAGTTTATTTTTTTGAAGGAATAATATAAGCGACAGTGAGTTAAAATACAATGTATATATTCATCAAAAGTTCAACACCAATGACAAAATTGTAATCATGTGATGAACTTTTTCAAACTGCAGATCTAAAGTGAAACCAACAGTGTGTAAAGCAGGCTGATTTTTAAGCCATTTCAAAGGATGTTTGGAACTAATAGTTAAGTCAAGCAAGAAGTTGAAATTCCTGCTTTTTTCCCATTAAATCTCTTAACTTCCTCTCCACACCTTTTTATTACTTGAGGGGGAAGCTCTTCATCATTTAATACTCCATTCATTTCTTCAGTTGGTCTAGGCTGCTCACTTGTAACAGGGCCTAAGTATGAAAAATATAAATAAAAATCTACTTATTAATACAAACCAAATGCTTTGACCAAAATAAATTTAAACAACAAAGCATATTAATTATTGTTCACTTCAGCAAAAATATTATATTTCATCAAATACATCAATGTAACCAAGGTTTTCACTCCCATGGGAAATGCTGTATTATTTCTAAAACCCCAGCTACATATGATCCAATTTGTCAGTTTCTGTTTTCAGGGGTATGATCTTTTTTACCACGATGTAGAAAACTTTCACGCACTTCTTTATTGACAAAAGAAATTACCCTACTCATGAAAAATCTAATATTACCACTCATGATCACTCACTCACTCGGCCAGCTGCAAGGCAGTTGGCCACAATCTTTTGCCATGGCTTCTTGTCTTTAATCCTAATGCTGTACATTTTACATATATATAGTTACATAAAATAATTTGTTCACCACCTACCATTACTTTCACCTTCTTGCAAATCTAAAAGGAAACAAAAATAGAATACTTAAAAAATTAGGGTTAGAAGATAGTCTAATAATTAACAATATTAAGATCACTCTGAGATAGTTCTGGAAATCAAGCTGCCATTGTAGAGGACAGTAGTGTGACAAAACTGTGCATGAGAAAAACATCATTTGTAGCAAAACAAAAGCAAAACAACTTTCCATCATTGTGCACATGAGTAGACCTGTTATTTGCTGGTGATGTAATGCTCTCTAGACCAATCATTTACCTCTTAAGGGGACGTGATGAATAAAGTATGCAACATTGGAAAAAATAACTTGATTGATTAATGTTGAATGTTGTTGAATGGAAAAGAGCCAAGCTTGGTATTCTGGCCCCGGTTGTTCAAAAGGTAGCTAGCACTACCCACCGGATAAACCACTAGCCAGTGGATAAGCATTAACAACATCCATTATGTTATCCACTGGATAGTGATTTATCCGGTGGATAGCGCTTTTCGCGTTTTGAACAACCGGGTCCTGTTCAGTGACATTTAGCATATTGAATAGCAACACAAAAAAGCATTCAATTTAACATGTTCTCAATTAACAAAATTAAACAAATGTTGAACTATGTAGGCAGGTGATCTTGACTGACAAGACTGACAAGACTGCGACTCCAAACTGAATGGCAGCTCTGGCCCTGTCAATTTAGAGATAAAAAATTGAAGGAGCCTTTACTAGAAGCACTTCAAGCTTGGAGCAATTGAATGAACAAGCCCTGCACTGAGTTTATAATCCCTCTAACTAGCAAATATCGGCTTTGTCACACAAGCATACCCTCTCCCTCCCCTGATGGTCGGCGTCTCTGACCTTTGGCAGAGGAGGGCCTTGGAATCCGATTTGCAGGTACCTCTCCATTCTGCAACAACAAAGAAGCAAACCATCAATTTAGCAACCCTCAGTTTACCCTCGATTAGCGATGTAATGGAATTTACAAAAATACGAGATTATCAAGGTATAATGACTGCAATAGATTTTGAGAAAGCTTTTGATTCTTTAAATTGGAACTTCCTTCTCAAATCATTAGAATTCTTTGGCTTCGGAGAATCCTTCTTGGGGTGGATCAAAACGTTTTACAAGAATATATCAAGTTGTGTTATCAATAACGGTTTTTCCACCCCCTCTTTCAATCTTAAACGGGGTGTTCGCCAGGGTGACCCACTCTCGCCATCTCTTTTCATATTAGTACTTGAATTATTAGCAGTATCCATACGAAACAACGATCAAATTAAAGGTATTGCAGTTGATGACTCTGAAATCAAATTAGTTATATTCGCTGATGACATGACCTCATTTGTTAGGGACAAACTGTCGTACCGCACTCTTTTTAATACCGTCGATTTGTTTAGTACATACTCCGGATTGAAGGTTAATCACGACAAAACGGAAATTCTTTTACTGGGAAATATGGAAGTAAGCCCTTCGGAACTAGGTGTAGATGAAATAAGTAAGGCCATAAAAATTCTGGGGGTTAACTTTACCTATAATCACTCACTTTTTTATAAGTTAAACTTTGAATCAATCGAGAAATCTCTAAGAGGATTGTTGAAGGGCTGGAGCTGGAGAGGACTTACACTACTTGGAAAAATCCAAGTGATTAAATCTTTCGCCATACCAAAGATCTTGTACAAGGTCGTTCTCGTTTCAAACAAAAACGAGTTTATCAAAAAAATAAATTCTTTATTATATTCTTTTGTTTGGAAAGGACAAGATAAAGTAAAGCGCACAGCACTCATTAACCCTATTGATAAGGGAGGCTTGAAAATGCCTGACATTGAGTCAATGATTTCGGCCCAAAGAATAACTTGTATCAAGAGATATCTCTCTACCAACCCCGCTGGCTGGAAGATTTTTCTAGATTTTTATCTCAAAAAAGTAGGGGGGAAATTTTTGTTTCATTGTAACTTTAACTATAGTAAACTACCGTTAACTCTTCCAGATTTCTACAAAGAATGCATTGTGACATGGACCCGATTAAACGAGTACAATCCCTCCTCATCCTCTGAAATCGCAAACCAAGTTATATGGAACAACCAGTGTATTTGCATTGAATCTAAGTCAATTTATAACAGTAGGCTGATTGATCTTGGAATCGTAAGAATTGGAGACCTCTACGACATACGGGGAGAGTTCAAGTGGTACAAGGAACCCTTATATTCAACTCTTTCGCCAGTGGAACACTTTTTACTTTTCAGTCTTATCAATGCTTTTCCAGAAGAATGGCGCAAAGTATTAAAAACAAATAAGAATTCTATCTCCTCAGTAACTCATGATCTAATCGAATCTGATTTCATTTTACGTATTGAAGGGAAAAAAGTCAATTTCCAAAATCTTAAATCAAAGTCATTATATGACAGTTTTGTTTCTAAAATATCCAGTATACCAACAGCACAAAAAAAATATAACGAAACTTTCAGTACGTATACATCCCAGTTAGACTGGGAGAAGATATATTTACTGCCCTTCAAAACAACATTGGATACTAAATTAAGGGAATTCCAATATAAAATATTAAACAGGATCTTATATACAAACAAGATGCTGTTTAAGTTTAAAAAAGTAGACTCTCCCTTATGTGATTTTTGTAAAAAGGAGTTGGAGACAATAGAACATCTCTTTTTCCATTGCACGAAAGTATGTATTTTTTGGGACGATTTAAAGGCTGTACTTAATTCTTTAAATATAACTATTAGACTTGATATTAAAGCTGTTCTTTTTGGGATTTTAGATACAGAAAATATAAACATAATAGTCAACTACATCCTTCTTGAAAGTAAATACTTTATTTACCGCCGTAAGTTAAATAAGGAGTCATTATGCATCAAACCACTAGTCGATAAATTTAAAAGAACGTTCGAAACCGAACTTTTAATCGCGAGAAAAAACAACAAAATCCATTTCCACGATAAAAAATGGAAACCTCTACTTCCATTAATACAACAGTAGCTGCTATCCAAACCTCGTTTTTAAAGATGCCCTTAATAATTACTTTTTGTTTATTTACTTATTTATTTATTTATTTATTTATATTTTAAGTCTAGTGTAGCGCTTTTTTCTTTGTAAAATTGAGTCGTGTATTGTATATTTATGCATGTAAAATCTGTGATGTATCTTGTGTACCTGTGTACTTGTAAAACTGTAAAAACCCAAAAACAAATAAAATACAAAAAAAAAAAAAAAAACCCTCAGTTTACTGAATTTTTTTTTTGGCCATTTGGGCCTTATTTTTTGGGGCAAAATGGGGGGCGGAGGTCCCATGCTCATGACATGCTGAGTACAATTTACAGACAAACCCGTATTGCACAGTCACCTGCTTGGAAAATGGCTAACTGACCGATTAATACAGGTTGACTGCTTTTTGACCTTTTTCAAAACACAGGTTTGACTGTACGAGACAACTTTGACATAGACAAAACATGTCTAAAGAGGATTTGATTGCAAATAACTTTATTTCTCTTTTTGTGATAATATAATTATGAAATATAAATTACAGAATTTGCTTATCAACAGGCCATATTTTAATGTATAATAATTCCAGACCCATGGTTTCTTTCAACAAAGTGACCATTTAATACAGTAAGATGGTGACATAAGTCATTGGGACTGAGGAAAAGGTGGCACGACTGCTTAATAGAGGTCAGGCTTACAATAATTTTGGGATGACTGCTTAACACTAGTCTGATTTTCAGACGTCCGAGAGACAGGGCCGCGATCGAACTCGGACATCTGAGAATCAGGCTAGCTTAACACAGGGGCACACAGTACAGATTCGAGTGTGCTCTTATACAATAGTCCATTATTTTTACAGTTGTGTGCTTGGTGACCTTGCCTTTGAGTGAAAGCGAGGCTGGAGGTGACCTTGCTTTGATACATGTACAAACTTTTCTGCCTTTCAAAATGTTAATAATGCTTTTCTCATGCTAACTAGCTAAATTTACATCTGGAAAGCTCCAAGGTCTGTATCATAACAAGGTCAACTTCAGCCTCGCTTCCACTCAAAAGCCAAGACACTAAGCAGACAACTGTAAAATGGTCTATCTGCTTCTAACAAGTTGTATTATTAATGATAATAATTATTTTTTTCAAATCTAAACTGATTTTAGGGAAGCAACTGAATTCATTTGGCATTCATTTTCATAACTTTATGTGGTCATGATTGCAATGAAGCTTCTAAATCTACATGTACCTCAAGTTCCCCATCGATTACACCCGCTCCTCCATCAACACCATCAACCTCATCTTCTTTCCTTGGTGCCTGTTTTAAACAATACAACAAAATGCTGTGATTGCTGAAGTATGAAGGAAAGGAAAGGGAGATAAAGGAAAAGAGGAAAACAGACCGCAACCATTATCAATGCTAAGGTGCTTTGAATTAAATTCCACTAGCCCATATTTCGATGTTGCTACTGTGCAGACACAAATTGAATAATACTGTTACAGTACAATATTCCAAAAAATGAAAATATTTTTCCTTTGATCAATAGTTCTCTCGTATGTTGTGTGGTTCAAGCTTTTCTTTGGTTTGAACATTTTTTTTAAACCAGTTCAATTTTCAGTTTATTATAGTAAGGAATCTGATGGCTGTTTCTGCCTCAGCATAAACAGGAGTTAATGTTTTGCTCAATTGAACCTCCAGCTCCTCCCAGTGCTGGTGTTTTCCCGGTAATCGATCTTTCTGTACTTTGTATCGGAAAAGTACATTTCCGGTTACTGATCTGTTTGTACTTTGTATTGTAAAAGTACATTGTTCCCGCCCATATTCACAACAGGTGAACCAAATCAGGTGATTTGCACGTGCATCGGTCTCTTAGCCAATCAGATTCTCCTCAGCGCAGTTGTTTACATCTAAAACTGATCGCTCAAGGTTGCCTTATTCAATTTCGCCTTGCTGCAACAACTCGAAAAGCGATTCCTCTGCCCACCCCCTCTCCCCCTTAATTAAATAAACAAATGAGCAGTATTTCAGCCTTAAAGGCAAACACATATTTCTAGCCTTTATTCAATCTGTTTATTTATATTTAAGGTCTATTGTTTGTGTAGCTTTAGTTCTAGTGATTGTTCTTAATAAACGGTTTGGGGATAAGTGTTGCTAGCGACAACCCTTTAGTCCCACACCGAAGCAATGCCAGTGTTTATAAGCTTGGGTGAGAAACGGTGGTCACACCCACTTCCCCTCGCTTATCATCCCTCCAGGAGCTTGGCATAGGTACACGGTACTCTACCTAATATGCCACTTGCTAACACCAGCCCCAATGTGACTCGCCTCAGGCATGGCAGCAATGTGACTCGCCCCAGGCATGGCAGCACTCGGGTCCTGGACAACACTTACTCTCCAACCTTTCTCCTGAACTGATTTGACAATTTTCAAGCCAAAGAAAAATTTGTGACCATTATGTGACCACCAACTGTTAAGTGATCACCTTAGCTTTGAATTTTGGCCAATATTTCAAGATGCCTTTTTAATAATTGCAGAGACTTCAAACTGGGCTACATTGTAAAATTTGCCGAGACACATACAGTTGAGTTGTAATTTTCGATAAACCATTGTACAACCCTACAGCTCCTTCACAAAGCCTTGTAATTTATAATCATGGTGTTTATCATTTGAGAGCATCTCCATGTACTTTACCTTCTCTTTAAGTTTGTCAGAACTTTTTTCCCTTTCTTTTTCCTTCTTCCCTGAGTCGTCTCTTTTTCTTTTATCTGGACTTTCTGTCTTGTTTAAACTCTCCTTTCTCTTAGCATCGCCCTATAATTTGCAATAAACATAAAAAACTCTAACAATAGAAAACCTAAACTCATCACCCATACATGAGCTGATTATATTGGGCAGGAACAGGGTTGGAATCTTAATTTTGAGATCACTTGCCATCCGGGAGAGTGACTGTATGCACTCGGCCAATGTAAGTTGTTACTCACTCAAAAGTAAAAATTTTCTCTTCAGCCCACACTAACAGCTACAGGTACATTTGTAGGCTTTCTGAACATTTCAATACAGTCCAAAAGGATTTTAAGAATCAAACAAATTTCAGTTGAAAGTAAACAAATAACGGTCACACTAACCAGAAGTAAAAATCGCTTTTGCCAAACTGGGCAAACCACTGACCCAGAGCTTCAGATCTAAGATCCAATGCGCTATAACGCCCACACCACTGCACCTCCACCCAACCTGTACTTACATGTAGTGTACCTAAAGTGGGGTGGGGTGCATGTGGTTAACCCGGAGCAAGTAACTGCAACAAACTAACAATACCTGTTTTCGTCTGTCCTTGTCTTTATCGTTTTCTTTGTCTCTATCTCTACTTCTGTCTCTTTCTTTATCTTTTGAATCCTTATCCTGTTCCTTTGATCTTTCTCTCTCTTTGCCTCCACTTCCTCTTCTTGATTCTTTTCTCTTTTCATCACTAAAGACAAGATTAAGGACTTCAAGAATAAGGTACAGTGTAAACATGTGTGGGAGAGAGGTGAATTAAAAAGGTCTACTTGATTTGGAGCCAGAGAAAAGTTTTAAGTTAACAGATTTGTGGATCCTACAAAAAAATGCAGCAAATTATGGATTCATTTTATCCTGTTTTGGGGCCCAGATTTCAGCTATTGTTTCTTATAAATACATGGTTTGGATCTTGGATCTTAGCCCATTGACTCCTGGAGAATTTGCAGAAAATGGCAATTTGAAGCCATTAATGCGGCCGTTTTTTGATTGCTGTGGAGGCAAATTGCTAGCAAACTGTCTAAAACGTTGTTTGTAACATGAAAACTAAGCTTCCTTCCTTCTTCCAGTTGTAAGATTCAAGTCAGGACATTCTTGTTACATCTCAAAAGTTCGCAAATTATTTGCGAAATCAGATTTGAGCAAAAACTTTTGAGGATTGACGAATTTGGCTATCAAAATGTAACGGATTAGTAGATTCACTACATTCATAAGTTCTCCGTAATATTTATCAACCTTACTTTACAATGTAAATTACTGCTAACCTTGACTCTTTCCCAGGTTTTTCTCCTGCTAATACTTTTTTCACTGCATCAGTGCTGCTTTTCTATGGACAGAGAAACAATAAATTCAATAAAATTAGTTCATAAAATAATTTGGATGTACATATTACTACAAATGAATACATGTACAATGTATAAGGCCTGTTTCAAACATTGTACTACTGCTAGGACAAGCTGGCTTGAATATGACATGACATGTGCTGAATTTAACCCTTTTGCTGCCAACTTTCCTCAAACCCATCTCTCTCTATGGTCAAATATTTTATTGGCCAAATAACATAAAATGACTATAGTTACCTTTGGCGACTTATGGGTAAGGTGACTATAGTCACCTTTGGCCACTTATGGGTAAGGTGACTATAGTTACCTTTGGCCACTTATGGGTAAGGTGACTATAGTTACCTTTGGCCACTTATGGGTAAGGGGACTACAGTTACCTTTGGCCACTTATGGGTAAGGTGACTATAGTCACCTTTGGCCACTTATAAGTAAGGTGACTATAGTTACCTTTGGTCACTTATGGGTAAGGTGACTATAGTTACCTTTGGCCACTTATGGGTAAGGTGACTATAGTTACCTTTGGCGACTTATGGGTAAGGTGACTATAGTTACCTTTGGCCACTTATGAGTAAGGTGACTATAGTCACCTTTGGCCACTTATGGGTAAGGTGACTATAGTCACCTTTGGCCACTTATGGGTAAGGTGACTATAGTTACCTTTGGCCACTTATGGGTAAGGTGACTATAGTTACCTTTGGCCACTTATGGGTAAGGTGACTGTAGTTACCTTTGGCCACTTATGGGTAAGGTGACTATAGTTACCTTTGGCCACTTATGGGTAAGGTGACTATAGTTACCTTTGGCCACTTATGGGTAAGGTGACTATAGTGACCTTTGGCCACTTATGGGTAAGGTGACTATAGTCACCTTTGGCCACTTATGGGTAAGGTGACTATAGTTACCTTTGGCCACTTATGGGTAAGGTGA